>CAMXCT020002394.1:2500-101781 GCA_947184155.2 Cladocopium goreaui
GGGATTCCTGGGGGCTGTTTGGGGTCGAAGGTAAAGTTTTGCCTAGTGCAATGGGTCAGATTCTAACAGGTGTCCCACAGACGCAGCGCTCCTCGGCATCTATCACGGATAAATGGCTCATTTCCAAATGGTGGATCTGATTTTGTGCTTGGTGGCTGAGCTGAAGTGGTTGCTGCTTTTCAACGCTGTGGTGATTATGTGTAGACAGAAAAGTAGATTACAGAAGTCCAAAATCTGGACAGACATGGATTGTCAACCGGTAGAACAGGTCCTTAAAAAAGCAAACGTTACAACTTGTTCTTTCCTCCGCACCCCATGGTTGATGCAGATTGATGCAGCACCCAATTGTCATGTCCGAATAAAGCATGCTGCTTGGGGCACTGCAGCTAGCCGGAAGAAGCAACGACATCTGACGACGACAAGTATTACTTCAAGTATTCAACAAGCAGAAATTTATAGAAATTTTGAAAATTATCTTGCCAATTCACCACCAGCTGATCTTTCGGTACAATCCCAAGAAACGGACGAGGAGGAGGAGGAGGAGGAGGTCGTTTCTCATGTTTTGGCTTCTCATCAAAGATACATGCCTCAAAATCCAGCCAAAAGCTGTCCTCACCTTGATCCAGAACAGGATATTTTGTTGTTTCCCAACCTTTTTTTCAACCGAACACCCAACTAGATCAACTAAGTCATTGCTGCACGGATTTTGGAGAGTTCTGCAGATCGCATCTGCGGCGCTGGCAAAGTCCCCAAGCACCGTGGGAAACTCATCATCTATGCCTGCGAAAAACAGGGGAAACCTTGGGAAACGGTGGGAAAGCGTATGAAACCATATGAAAGGTTTCTTTACAGCTTTCACCTGCAAACAAAACAGATTTATTTTCACGTAGACCACTACATTTTGGAGAACATTTCTTTTTCGCAACTCACCTTCAGGCGGTCCACGTTTTTCGCTGATGGCCTTGTTAGGACGGTTCATGTTGAGATCATGAATTTTAGATCAACCAACACCAGCAATCACCAGCATTTTCAGAGTTCAAGCCTGAGGTCATTGCGATGTTTAGAGCATCGTTGATGAGCCGCAACCTAAGGGTTGCTGTGACAATCAGAATCATGAGATTTCATGAAATGCTGTTCAAACAAGAATAACATCATGTACTATATTTACTTTTAACATCTTGAAGTTTTGAAGTCATTTTAAGTCGAATTTCATAAAGCGAACCAGCGGTTGGATTGGCCCATTGAGGCATCAGCTTTAGAAGCCGATCATCCTTGGCATTGCCAGCGGTCGGCATGGCAGTCTGCATGGCGGTGCTGAGTGTGGAACCTCAGTTGTAGTTGTCATTGAAGGCCTCAGCGACAGCTGGCTGCACGTGGGTCCGCCTTGATTTGGAGACAGTTTCTGCATCTTGAAAAGAATCCTACATTACATCTATCACTGCATTAGATTATCACATCCAAAATGTTTCACTTCTTTTTTGGGGGGTCGTCAAAAAGGTGAAATATGGTGAACAGCTATAAATTCCTATAGACTACTGGCTATAGCGCAGGTAAGACCTGGCTCGATCTGAGCCACGGCGAAGCATTGACTTCCAAGAGCCACGGCCTTGTGGCGCCAACCCAACCAAGATGCGACGGGAACAATGTATTGATATATATTCTATGTATGGTTATAATTGGTTATAGTATGTAAATTATGTGTAATTATATGTGTTGTTTTAAAGAAAAGACTAAATCATATCTATATAATGATCATGAATGTAGACATATATGTAGATACAATAGATACCATATGAAAGCATGTTTTACTATATGATTGCTAATATGTTGTGTAATCAGTATACTACTGAGAAGCCACTTGCAAACTTCTCGTTTGTGTCCCCGGCGCGCCTCAAATCCTTGTCGATTAGGACATCAAAGCCTGAAGCGGGCCATTGGATGAATCTACCTTCAATTTGGAACACAACCTTCATAATTTTAAATGGAAAATCAATGATCAACCATCAATAATCTTGGGAATACACATCTTGTCATAGTTTCAATATGTTTTCAGACAAACCCGCCTAGTACCCGCACATTGATTTCCTTTATCTTGTCATATTCTGGATGCTGATTCCTCTCCATATTCAATTCTGCATTCTTTTCCAGAACTTCCATCAATCTCCACCACCCAGCTCGCCATACATCTCGAAACTGTGCTTGTCATTCACAATGACGTTCTGGACAGCCTCTCCATGCAGATCAAACATTTTCGATGCGATGAGCAGGCAAGACGGCACAGTGCCTGCCTTCAATGAATGGACCTTAGCCCCGCATATTCCAAACATCCATCCTTGACCATCCACCGCTCAAGAAATGCTGCAGTCTATGCCCAGGAACTATGATTTGCTCCATATCTGATGCAAGCTTGTCACCTTAGGTGAAACTCCGGACATGGACCGCGTAAAACCATTCGGACGACAAGGCCCCCGAACGAGGTCCAGTCAGATCTATTGGGTTATCCACATAAGTCAAGTTCTGTTATGGCTAGTTACAAATATCCCATGAACATCTCTGATATATGGGTGAGTCTGAAAATGATGGGACCCCCAATGGATAAAACAATCTGAACATCATATTTTTCCCACTGGTTCCCATCATTTTCTGGCCAAAAAAAAACTGGGTATTTCCATCCCTGCCATGCGACTGGCAGCTCTTCCTCGCGTGCTTTCAATGAAGAGCATCAGGTCGCTGATCGCCTTGCTCATCGAGGCCGGAATGGACAGGAAAATCACGACCTGTTCCGTTGGGATTTTAGGGTACTATTCATCTGCTGGTTGGTGGTATACCAATCCATCTGAAAAATATGAAAGTCAGTTGGGATGATTATTCCAAATATATGGACAAATAGAATTAATGTTCCAAACCACCAACCAGATCTGGGATTTTGGAGTTCTATTTTATCTTTTTCGGGCACTAGATTTTTTCATGATTTTTTTCGATGATTTTTCCAAGGCTCAACTTCTCACCTCGCGATGACTCTGGAATCCCTGGTGATCCCCGGTGCCGTTTGTTTGCGCGCCACGGTCAGCTGAGCTGTCAACCCACTTCCCTCCATGTTGTTCATTGTAATCCTCCAAGTCGACACCAATGAAAATCACGTTGGAAACCCGGACGAATATCCAAAAATTATCAAAACACAGATGCTGCCACAATCTTCCAGTAATTTATAGTTTTTTTTACAGGGATGTCTATATATGGCTGTACTAGTTACAAGTGAGATCAGTTGTGAATCATTCGTAACATTTTTATATGCACCTCAACGCTGAGATGCTGAGCTCCTCTGCTTGTTTCTGGATGGCTACATTGGTCAGGTGCCTGACATCTTGCTTTGCTTTCAGCTTGCGGGATCAAAATTTCTTCAAACCATAGCCAGGACACACAAAGATGTTGTCGATCTCCGCAACATCTGTGCTATACTGCTCGACCTGACTACAAACTTGGTCAGTGGTGACCAATTTTGTTAAACCACTTTGAAGGACTGAAGAGTGAGCAGTTGGCACATGCTTTGCTAACAAGGCTGTGGCACAAAAACGACAAAAGCCACCACGGTACAAGAAGACCTGGCTGGGGTTGCAGCTGGGGTTTTCTTGTAATGTCACAAGATGTCACAATTGGAGATCCCGAGCTGCAAAGTATAGTCTATGACGGTGTATGTCGAACAATTGAGTAACCAGGTCCCAGGTTAGCGAATCCAACGATGTCAAATGGGCCCAGCAATTGATCGGCTTGGTTTTATTATGTTTTATTCCTGATATCAGTCGTGGGGCACACCTTTTCCACGCTGCGCAACGCTGTGCTGTGAAGGGAACGCTTTCCCTTGGCTGTGCCCAGCAATGGCCTAGTGGTATCGATTGTATAATTTTGTATATGGGTACTGTATCACTTCCTGCAATTCCAATGATTTCATTTCATCGTGCTCTACCATGTCTGGTCACTTCCCATCATTTGATGTCTCATTTCCTATCTGTTGCTGTGTCATTGCCTTTTTCTACGAGTCCTTTTTGCTTCCCTCAAGCACATCATCCAAGTCGGATGGCCTTAGCATCAGCTTCCAACACTGTTGTTGGTGAAAATGGGGTACCCAAAACGTCCAATGAACTATCACTATTCTCATCTATTTTCCCTATTAAATTTCAAACAAATCCATCTGATGCCGCCACAGGACAATTTCACTGAGAAGTTCTTGACGACCTTTCCATCAGCGTCAAGGAGAACCTGGCATATAGTCCATTATCGCAGCAACATCTTCAAACATTTTTTCGTCCACTGCAACAGAGACCAATCTGGGTTTGTCCAGACAGGGGACAGTATACAATGATCTGGGTAAATTATAACATTTCACTAATTTGAATTAAGGCCATTTGGGGATGATTTCCCTATAAAAACCATGATTCCAGGGTTCGGTCGCGACGTGAGGTCGGTGTAATTTACCCAGAATGATATACAATGCTATAATCCGATGGAATTGGGTGTGCTATAGCCTAAAATAAATGGAGACAAACGCATCTTGCAAGCTGCGCTGCGTGGCCCGTCCTTGTGCGGAATGTACCTATTGCATGCGGATTCATCAAAGCCATTGGATGATTGACAGAGATTCCCATGCTTGACTTCCCCATGATCCCCATCAATCTGCTGGAAGCTTGAATCTTGAATTTACCTAAACCAATTTAATCCCTATTGGTAGATTCTATGTACTGGTTCTTAAGTTTGAACCAATTGGCATACCAGCAAGTTCACACTTGGATCAACAACGGGCTCACTTGAGGCCATATTCTGCTGAAGGCCGCCCGTGGCCATGCCAAGCATTTCCTGTTGACATTTCCATGGCCACGGCTGGTGGTGACATGTCCAATTTCTGAAGATCTGGGGGTATCATCTTCCAAAACTCTTCAAACATGATATGGATTTGTCCGAAAATCTTGGGAAAACCATGAAGTCGTTAAAACATTTTCCATGGTTTATCATCATTACCATACTTCTCCCCATTAAAAGGATTTGAAAAGGCCATGTTTGGACTGTCCCCATGTTCAGCCTCATATATTTAACCTCCCCACACCCTGGCAGTCAACTGGCACAACGTGAAATTCCAGGACCTGGCAGTTCACGCTCTTTGGCGTACCTTGGACCGAGGAACAGGTCAGAAATTGAAACCCTTTGATGAAAATTTTTCGTCGACGCAATCGCGGATCGACGTAAACTGCAACACACACATACACAAACATAGGTGCAATATGTACATATTATGTATATTATTTATTTGTATATATTATATTATATATTTTAAATATATATATATTATATACAAATATATTACATTATACACATATATTTTGTATGTATGCACAGAATCTATGTAAATATATGTTATATAATTATATATAAATAAATATAATCTATTGGGAAGGAAATTGACAGGACCTGATGCTGGTGAAAGCGACGGATATTTCACCAGGTTGCTTTTTCGAATCATCCAAAGATCCCAGATTGACCAGCATGAAGTTGACCTCAGGTGAACAGGTCTTGCCGAACTTTTTGAGTGTTACACCAAACATATGGGGTTTTCCATACATGGGGGATCCCCAATAGCTGGATGGTTTATCGAAGAAAGTTTAGAAGTCAAACTTCCGACAAAAAAATGGAAAAGCAGAGGTGGGAAGAGTCAGAGAAGAGAAGAGAAGAGAAGAGGAGAGGAGAGGAGAGAAGAGAAGAGAAGAGAAATGAAGATCAGAGAAGAGAAAGAGTCGGAGGAAAGAAGATGCAGGTGCGCGACAAGGTAGCAAAGGGGCGACACACTGTGTTCTTCGAATGATTTGTGGCTCTGGAGGGTTGAAAAGTAGGCTCGCGAAAGCGGCGGGTGCGGAGCCATCTGGCCAGATGAGAGATGAAAAGTTGCACGCCGTTGTGGCCCGAAGCACCTGTCGAAGTCAAAAGTTTTGGAAGTCGAGATGTCGAAAAAGTGTACGCCGCTGTGGCGCGAAGCACATTTCCAAGTCAAAATGTGCAAAACACGCCAGGTTCGGAGCACTTTTGGAAGTTGAGACGTCGAAAAAGTGAACGCCGCTGTGGCGCGAAGCACATTTCCAAGTCAAAATGTTAAAAACATGATGTTCAGACCAAGATGTCGAAAAAGTGTACGCCGCTGTGGCGCGAAGCACATTTCCAAGTCAACATGTACAAAACACGCCAGGTTTGGAGCACTTTTGGAAGTTGAGACGTCGAAAAAGTGCACGCCTCTGTCGCGCGAAGCACATTTTTCCAAGTCAAAATGTTAAAAACAACGGATGATCAGACAACTTTTGGACGTTCAGATGTCGTTTTGCGTGGCCAGCGCAAAGGGTTTAATAGCATTCCAAAAACAATGGCAGGCGTGGGACATTTGAAGAGGATCTGGAAAGATGCACTTTCCCTGGCAGGTGCAATACAAAAGACATGTCCATCAGAGATGTTGATTTCCTGGGAGGGGGTGAATTTTGGAGCATCAGATCTTCAGCTTTGGGAAAATGAATTTGTGTGATAGGTGCAGCACTTCGTATGCCCTGGCCTCACTTTTTCGTGGCAGGCACAGTACTTTAGACAGGAGGAGTGGAAAAACGCAAAACGCATTTGTACGAGGCCGTCAGCTCTGCAGTCATCTTTCCATTTTTGAAGGAAGTCTCGCAGAATTGCTTCGTTTTTGATGTTGCCAACTTCAAAAATTAAGGAAATCTCGCAGAATTGCTTCCGTTTTGATGCTGTCAAGTTCAAGAATTGAGGAAGTCTCGCAAACTTGCTGCTCTTCTGATGTTGTCAAACTCAAAAGTTGAGGAAGTCTGGCGGAATTGCTTCGTTTTCAAGCTTGCAGATAGACAGGTAGACAGGTAGATAGGTAGATAGGTACATAGGTAGGTAGATAGATAGGTAGGAAGATGGCTAGATAGACAGACAGGCAGATAGAGAGATAAGCAGATAGACAGATAGATAGACAGATAGATAGATAGATAGATAACACATATACAGATACAGGTAGACAGATAGATAGTCAACTGCACTACAACTACATTGCACTTCGCTACACCGCACTACATCCTGCAGTTGTGAGTGAGGTGACCACTGCAACCACTCCAAAACTCACAACCACCTTTCGGTCCATCAGTGGATTCGCTCTGCCATCCATGCATCACAACAACTCACCTCTCCTATAGTTTCCTATCTTTGAGACTTCCGCCACCGCCTTGTGCGGTACTTGTACTATTATATACAATGGATGATTTGGGGGCACCGCTATTTCAGGAAACCTCCATATCTAAACATCACTTAATGTATAGAGCTCCAAAGTGCCTTGTCCTTGTACTTTTCACTGCCAGCCAGCTCTTCAATTTGCTTCGCCTGGCAGCAAAAGTCCCTAAGAATCCTTAACACATGTCAAAAGTTCCTTGTTGTTTGCTTGGAAAAGACGTGTTGTCCGAAATCAGTCTTGGTCTCGAGCTGCTGGTACACAAGCAGGACAAAAGTTCTGGTAGAAGTCAATCACCTGGTGTGTCCATAAAATCCCAGTACCTCATTTGAAAAAATATGGAAAAACAAACCAGATTCGAACAAGATTATACATACAAATTCAAGAATGTTTCGCCAGCATCATGTTCCATCAAAATGCGTGTTTGACAGGCCAGTCTTTAACAGTTGGCTCTGCAGGGAACGATGGATTCAAACGCGCGAGGCTCTGGCAGTGGGCTTCTTGTTCTTTTGTAAGAAAGCCTGCACACTTCTAGCTGCTACTGGCGCATCATTTTCAGCATGGATTTTCCAATATGACTTGCCCAGTGATAATCCCATATTATCATATATTGTCCCTACTAAATTCTATGAAGAAACTCTATTCAAAGTCTATGACATCAGCATTGAATCACCATGCCATTTGTTCATACCGTGAAGAGCTGCGTGCCTTCAAGCTTTGTTTCCCGGACTCATCCTCAACGTCAAAGTCAGGGGCCTCCCAGGCAACAGCTGCGAACCCAGGAAGGTGCGCAAGAGATTGGTTTCTACATGTGAGAACATATAGATAAAATATGTTAGATATAGATAAAATGATAAAATTAGATATATCTACATATCTATCTATATATACATATCTATATATATATACATACATGATCAAATTAGATAAGAATATCTATATCTTGTGATCTTAAATGACCTTAGACGTGTATGCAATGTACGAGTATGTCAATCATTCATCATAAAAAAGAATGACCTTAGACGTGTATGCAATGTATGTCAATCAGTCGTCACAAAAAAGTAGTGTAGCGATTTATCATGATTTATCCCTTCAACGATCGCCTCCTTCCCAACCAACGCAGCGCTGGCAGCTTCTGTTTGAGCATCGCCGATCTTCTTCCTGGGATCGAAAAAAAAGGGAAAGCCAACAACCCCATTCCGTTTATCATGCCTAAAGGTTAATCAAAACCACCCAACATAGTAAAATCATGTCAAATCATCTACAATACAATACTGTACAATCGGAATTGCTTGGACTGCGTTTCACAGCACATTCACCTGCACCACCATCGACCCGGGTCCAAAATCTCCAAGGTCAAGGCATGACAAAGAAGGTGATGGCCGTCAGGATGAGGGGCAGGAAACTCAAAACAGAACTTAGCGAAAGGCAAGCCATCTGAAGGTGGGAAATCCATCTGTGGCAAGTTCCCAGATTTCCCAGAAAACCGAGCGATTCAGCTTGAAGCGTATTGAACTTATTGAACCCTTGGGAACATTCCAGTGAGACAAGGGTTCATACTTATCATATTCACGGCACGTGAATACTGGTCTATCCTGTTTATCATTGTGTTCTAAGTACATAAAAAGAGGTTTCCCATTGGGGGGGTGCCTCCAACTTCCATCCACTTAAATTTATAGGATTTTCCATGAAATATATCAACCATCCAGCGATTGGTTATGGAAACCCTTGGAAGCCGTCCAAGGAGGCGACTCAGGGACAATGCCTGCCAGCTTCGGGCAGAGATTCTGCGCTACGAAGAAGACACCAAGCCTCAAAGGCTCCACGGTGCCATGGTGCCATGGTCACCCCAACGAAACAGATCCGATCTTGGGGGGTTCGTGGGATTTCCATATGTCATGTGGGTACCCCTTAAAATGCTTGGTTTATAATGGAATTCATGGGAGAATTTTGTAAAATTGATGATTTAGGGGTACCCCCATTTTAGGAAACCTCAATATGACTGTTGCCAACGAACTGTGACAGACATGTTGCCAACATTTCATCAAAGCTGCGACCTAGAGACCTTGGCTGAAAAAACACAACTGCGGCCAAAAAGCGGTGCAAGCTGCTCCATCTGGGCTGACGCAGTGTCAATAGTGGGCTGAAAACAGCACAACACCTCAAGATCTCTGGCAATTCAATGCCAATCGACTGCCTCTCTTGGGAACCATGAATTGCCTGAATCTTAGAAAATCCTGTGTGACAGAATCACAAGATAAGAGTCATGTCAAACCATTTAAGCTTCCTCTGAGATAAACTTGCCGTACACACGTGACATGAGTTTCGAACATGACACCACCAAAATGATCTACATGGTTCTGGTGTGTCATCCATGAAACTCTATCACAGTAGTATGGGTCGGTCAAACTCCGTTTTTTGACTGGTAAATCGATAGCTCTCCTGTTGTCTCTTCAACCGACGGGGTAAGCCCAGGTACAATCGGAGCAAAATTCGGCGCAATCTCACAACATGGAAGGTGCCAACCGGCTCCTTTTTGGTGCCTTTGTTTTGGGGCACTCGAGCTAAATATTGCTGCAGGATGCTGCAGGAATCGTCCAGCCTTCAGAGCCTTTTTGGTCAAAACCATGGCTGGACCATGGTCACCAGTAAAGCTGCAGTTTTTAAGGCCCACCATGGCCCACCTTCAATGGTTTGTAGTTGGTGACCAGGACATACAGCCTGACACTGATCAATCTGCAAATTCTACTGAGTGTACCTGTACTTTCCGAGCGACAAAATCAACAGCAGCAGTACGATTTTTTCAGATGGTCTCAGCCTGCCCGCCTCATGTCGAACTTCTTGCCCCCCACAAGTAATGGATCGCTGATGTAACCTGCAGCAATGATGCAACTCTTGGATCGTTCAAAACATTTCAGGATTCGACCTTGGAATCCTTGGAATCCTTGGAACTTGGACCGTCACTTGGACCGTCACTTGGACCGTCACTTGGACCGTCACTTGGACCCGTGCGTGAGATGATGTACGGTTCCCGAAAGGGAAGTGGCTGACCTTGTTGGTTTTTCTCCTGTAACAGGCGCAACAGACAGTTTTGCTGCCCGAAAACAGGCGCAACCTGCCTAGCAGCGCACAGCAGCAGTCCTTCTGGCCAGGATTCGACCACCTTTTGAGTTGGTTCCTCAGCGCAAACCGCCGGCCACAAGATCTACAAGCCAAAGCAAAAAGAACGGAGCTGACGATCCCACAGTTTTGAGACCAGAAAAATTCCACGGCCCTGTGCTTTACCTCAGCTGCTGAAAGTCATAATCGCTGCTTCCTGGAATGTCAATTCCATCTCTGCGCGTCTTTATTCAATGCCATAAGAGTCTGTCGTGAGTTGCTTTTCTGTGTCCGAAGTCAATTCCACAGCTTCTGTCTGTTCGTAGTGCCTGTTGGTTTTGCAATCCATGTTGAGTTTGGACTCTTCCGAAACTCCTGCAGGAAGGATCTTTCACCGCATGTTCACAGCCAAGAACTCTGTGTCAGAGCTGGGTCAGCCCAAATATTCCCATCCCCCTAACCCCCTAAAATGGTCCCACATATGAGTAAATCCACCACTAAACCATGGTTTCTGCGGGGGCGTTTAATATTAGGGAAATCGACCAGACTCATGTCATCACCGTATACACTAGGCCTGCCTCGACAAACAAAGCATAGTCGTTCGGAAGGGAGTAAGTCCTGGGTTCAAGCTCGAGAATTTTGAGGATTGCAACAAGTGCAGGAATTCACTGTATGGATCAATAAAAAAAAGTATAACAAATAAATCTATATGAGGGGTTCATAAATATGGGTACCCCAATAGCTGGATGGTTTATAATGTTAAGTGCATATTAATAAGCAGCCCGAATTAATCAACACCCACATTCCAAAAAGTGTTTGGCAATACCAGTTTGGGTTGGTCCCTCCTTACTAATAAACATGTGCGACCACCCTATTAAACAACACCCTGCTCAAAAATCCAAAATTTGTGGTAGTCACGATATATGTTGTGTTCTTTAATGGTTTTAATTGTGTTTCAATGGTTGAAAAAATACAGTTTTGAAGGGATGTCCCATGCCCAATCTCACCATCTCACCCCATTGGGAGGGAGGTTGCGACTGAAAAGAGAAATCTCGACCCATTGGCAGGCAGGTTGGTTGCTTTTTATGTATGACAAGCCCTAGTTTTTTCATTGTGGGAGACTCTTACCTTCTAGGGGGGAGCTATTACTACGAACTTGGTATGAATGGAAAAGCCTATCAAAATTGATGATTTGGGGGTATATGTGATATATGCATGATATATAAATATACGTAGAGATTCAGGCAAGACACGCTGGGACCCACTCCAACGGTACTCTTTCCTTAGCTTTGGATGCAACAAAGTACGCTTTCATGGTGCAACAAAATTACTCAAAATTATGCTTGCACACCCCAACTGCTCGTTGCATGCGGAATGCATTTCTACAGTCAAATTGTGAAAAAAAATGAGAGCTCCTATTGAAAGGATCTGCAAAAGACATGTGAAAGATTGACCGATTCATGCTCTCCAGTCATTTTCTCCAGGCATTTTCCCACGCATTTTCCAAGCTTCAAAGCTTGCGAGATTTGGCTCTGATTGACCTCTCTTTCTTGGGTTCAGGTCCATGCCATCTGCCACAGCCAACTGCTCCTGGCTGGTGTCACCCCCAAGTGCAGTCCCTCATGAGTTGAGTATATGTTCCAAAATTGGTGAGCTCTCAAACATCCCATTCGACAGTCTTTTTTTATATATGTCTAGCAATTTCTTACCCATATTCCAGGGACTATCATACTTCATGCCAAAACGGCTTGGAAAATCTAGAAAATTGCAAAGACCCCATTGAGGTGAAATTTGGGTTTCATGATGTTTGCCAAGCGCACCTTTTCTTCTGACACGTGCATTGACAACTGCACCTGTTCCTGCCCCAAAACTTCATTTCTTTTTAGGAAATCCCGAAATTAATGTCATTTTGCACCAAAATACCACTTGCGAGCACACAGTCATTGTTTCCCAAAAGGCAGACTGTCAAACCGTGGAGTACGATGACACCCTGGAGTGCGATATATAATTGTCTGGTATGCGAAAAAAATTAAGTATGTGTGGACCCCTTAAACCTTCCCAATAGCCCTACATTGGTACACCATTCAATCGTCTTTCACATACCAAAAAAGTTTCCCACTCTGCCCCGCAGACTCTGCTCGAGTGCCGAAAAAAAAAACTCCTAGGAGCAAAAACGGCATGGAATGCGATAGTATGTGAAGCTGCTGATGTCTCAGGTGGGAACTCCATCTTCCCCATATTCCAGAAAGACGTGATTCCGGGCCATTTTAGCTAAGAAAATAAGAATATGAACTTTTGGCTAATTTCCGGAAAAAAATGAAATACGTTCCGTTGCCTAGTATACGATGATTTCGTGGAGTGCGATGATTTCTGAGTATGTGTACTCACCCGCTGTGCAGTGCGATGACATCTGTGGAGTGCGAAGATTTTGTGCGGTGCGATGATTTCTGAGTATGTGTGGCTGGTATAAAGACCGAATAAGGGGATATGTCCTTTAGGACCTTTAGGGCCACCACCAAAAGTTCCAATCCCAAAGCCAGCCCCAACACCAGTTGTCTTTTTGTTTTTCGTTTTCACCACACGCAAAAATTCACACTCATGGGGCATTGGGTTCTCCATGACCCAACTCTTGCATTCAAATTTAGCTGAAATGCCTATGAAAGTAATATATCTAAGCCCAGGTCTGGAGTACGATGAAAACATATGAAAACATGGTATGCGAAGATTTTCTGAATATATGGGCATCTCGGTTCTAGAATATACATGTATATATATATACATATTCTGTCCAAAAAGGAGGAATGCCATGAACATTTCATGGCATATATATATATATACATATACAGTATACAGTACTATATATACCCATTGATTTCTCGTCTTTTTCACCGCCCTTTGCGCCATGTCCTGCCGTTCTCGCTCACGTCGGTAGCGCTTGATGTTCCTTGCCATTAGGTCCTCGTTGGGACGGGAGCATCCCCAAGAATCATGGGTTTTTACGGTTCCACTATGGATATTGACTCCGAATTCCATACTATCCCCTTTAATCCATGATATGTTCATGAGAATCCTGTGGCACTTGGACGCAAATCTACACCACCAGCGCAAAACGACCGCGTTTTGGTCCTTTCTGGTAAGCTCATAGTGGTTGGGAAAGTGGTTCACAACCTGCAAGACACAACAGTTGCAGCAGCCACAGCCAATCATGCCGCTCTTTGGCAAGGTAGACAAAGGTTTGCAAAATCCAATCAACCTTTTACTAAGAAGAAACAATCGACACCAAGAAAAATGTTATGTACATCTCTGTACGATCTGTATGAAGGATATCAGAGGGCTCCAGGGTAGACGGCATGTGAAAAACAGCACTGTCACGCACTGTCTATCCGACCTGCTCCTCCTAGGTCGTAGAATTTCAAGTCCCAGTGTGGTGCTTATCATCATCTTCTCCGCCCGTTCAGTATCCAAATATGGAATCAACATGAACGATATGCCTTCTGGTGACCTTTCAGAAATGCCTACAGTAGGCTGCCGAAAAACAAGTCCTCTAGCTGAAATAATCACTTCATAAAAGCAACAGCTTCCAACCCACAGCTGGCAGCCGCGCGTGATTTTCAAAATCGAGGGCTACCTGTCTGTGGTTGGGAACCACAGCAGGGCCAAGTCTCACTTGCAAGTAGTGGCGGCAACCCAAATGTAGTATTGCTGCTTCCCGTAGTCACCATAGAAGTATCGCGCTTGACAATCACCTGCGAGCATGAAGCTGTTCCGGGGGTCTGAGACAATGGCATAGAGCGGCCAACCAAACTTCTCTTTGCCCTCTTTCTCGATGCAGTCTTGGAACTGAGTGATATTCTCATTGAAGCAGCCATGGATGACGTCGGCGATTGACTGGGAGTCAGCAACACTAAAGCCTTTATTGCGAGTAACGTATGGAGGAGAACGTGGCTTTGGGTCTTGAAACGACTCCTCGCTGAGGCCCTTATCTTCATGCCGAAGAGTTCCGCCGAGCTGAAGACAGATGGCGAAGATGAACAAGCTCATCTGTGAGGACATGTTTCAGAAATAGAGCAAACAAACGGATTTGGAAGAGTTGAACCAAACAAGCTGCTGGTGCGTCATGAAAATGTCGCTTCACAGCTTGTCAAAGGGCTGCTCAAAAGTTGGCAGCGGCACCAACCTGTTTACAACAGATTAGCCTCCGGTATATTTACGAGGTATATGCCCATATGCTCCATGGTGCTGGAATATCTACCAACATTTGCCCCATAAATGACCCAGTTTTGTAGGTAAATATACCATACATGGAGCATATGGGATGGGCTATGGTCATCCATCGAATCCTTGTAATGCCGGTATAGAAACACCGATGGGTTGATGACCATGCCCCACGACAATCGAACAGCCTTGACCATGGCACATGTGGAAATCCATGGAGTTACCGTGTGGGAAGTGAATTACAAATAAGCAATTGTCCTATTGGTATTCTGTTATTGTAATATACTAGGAATATAACATGAACATTATAACCATGAATATTATTATATACCATTTATATATATTTATATATCATATATTATCATATTATATATTGGTATTCTGATGTACGCTGGAGATTTTTGGAGCAGAACCACACTCGGGCCTGACCATCTCGGAGACGTTTGGACAAATTTTCTGGATTGAAAAGCCCTCGAACCTCAGTGTAACGGCAGGGACTCAGTGCAGGGATTGCCTGAAAAATAAAATCATCTCTACCGACATGAAATATCAACTCTATGTGCTGAAAATTTTACCGTTCTGCTGGACTTCAAAATCTTCAAAGTGTTCAAAAGCATGGTAACTCGGTTTTTGACACCGCATCTGAGGAGACTTACATTATGAACGGAGGCCCAGTACACGTCGAAGTCCTCATCCGTGGAGCGCGTCCAACCCAAGCGTTCGAAGTTGGAAATCCTTGGTGCAGTGCGGTAGCAGCGCTGTTTGCCATGCTTAGCTGTCCCAGCATGGCTCTGATTTTGATACCTGCCATATCCTGCCATCACATCTTGTGATCTTTTGATGGCACTTGGAGCTAGCACACTATGATCTGCTATGTACATTGACTCATCAACGCTCACTGCGGCTGCTGACTCCTTGGCAGGACTGCTTTTTGGCACTCTGGAAGGACCTGGTTTTCAAGATCATCACGACCAAGTGCGCGAAAAATTGCTGCAAACTCCGCAGCTCACTCTTTTGGCCAGGCTTCACAAAGTGAAATGCAATGCGTTTGCGGGTGACATCACCATTTCTGTACATTGCTGTCCGAGCTTTCATTTGAAGCACGGAAATGTTGACCTCTTCCGCGCCTTCAAAACAGAACTTCTAATCGATCAACACGACGTGTGATAGACCATTTAAACGATATATTTCCGTGGGGATATTGCATATACAGTCTAAGTGGATCTAAGATGATCTAAAGTGGGTTATATTATGGTTACTACCGACTTAGCAATTCACTGAATCATCTGAACCCTGTATTTTCTTCAGCACTTCCACCCTCTCACTGAACGAGCATCGACCTGTCGAGCGAAACGAATCTTATCGAATCTTGGCCGGTTGGCTGGTTGCTGCCTGATAGAAATCTTCCCAAACAGGCATCAACATTGATCAACAAGCTAAGAAGATCTAAGAATCTAAGAACATCCCAGACAAAACAAATTAGAGAATCCGCCTCAATCACCCGCATTGTCAAAGAGAAAGTTTGCTGCAAGCTCTTCGCTCTTGTCGCATGCCAGGTACGCCTTGGGCATGTCGAATTTGGTGATGGGGAAGCCATGGGGACGCCATGGGGTACCCCGGTGACCCATTTTCTCAGAAGGAATTTCAGGAATTTCCCCGGTTGCACCTGCGCAGCCATTTCCTTGGGGAAGCCAAGCGCTGCCAGTCTTTCCACCTTTTCGACAGGACCATGTCAATGACCAGGATGGGGCAGGCGAATTGGGGCAGGATGCGGACCTGAAAATAGGTACAGGATGGTACAGGGAAACTATTGGGAAAATGATGGTTAACCATCAAATTCATAAGGTCTCCTATTTTCAGAGCCACGCAAGGTTTTGGCAGTTTGAAAAAAGTTGAACATTGCCGATGTTAGCAAATGCAAAGCAGTCCAAAGTTCTATAATCATCATTAAGTCACATACCTATGGAGACCTCAAGTGCACTCCAGAAAATTCTAAGGACTGGACCGCAGCATTCTCTTCTTCTGTCAATCGAATCACTTCACCCCCAGGCATTCCGCCCGGCATACCTGGCATGCCACCAGGCATGCCACCGGGCATGCCAGGCGCACCACCTGTAGGTCGGGATTCAACCGATGAAAACCCTTTTTCCTCCAGATGCGAAAACATGGCAGCCTGAATCCCATACCCATATGCTCCATGGTGCTGGAATACTTACCCTTTGGTAATTTAACTAATAGCTATTGAACATGGCCATAGAAATAGTGAGGTTTCCCATTAAAAATGGTAATTTTCCTATATTTTCCATAGCTTTTTGTATGTTTACCAGGCCGGCTACCTACAAAACTGGGTCATCAATTCATGGGGCATTTCTGTTGGTAAACTCCACACCTCGGCCCTGACCAAGTTGCGCCAACTGTTCGATGAGCCGCCTCAGGTGGAACACGTGTCATACGGTGGATGGAAGAAATCCTGCACCAGTTGATAGGTGGTTTATCCCATGATTTATAAGGTTTCAACCATCCAAGGTGGTGCAGGATTTCTTCCACCCACCGTATGTTGTGGAACTATGTTCCACAACGGCAGTGGACTGAAAATCAACTGGATATTCGCTATAGAAAATCAAATTCTGCCAAAATATCGTGGGGAAAACATGGAGAAGACCGAGACAATCCTTGAAAAATCATGGGGTTACCCCCTTTTCGGACAACCCTTGGCCCTTCTTGTGCAAACAGGCGTCTGAGGATTCTGACCTCGTTTCAGCGGCAAAATGTTCAAAGTTGGATATCATGTTCATTCCAAAAGCAGGATACTAGTACATTACATGGTATTATATCGCTCTTATATATATTATATATATTATATTATATACATATACATAATATATTATATATATAATATATATGATATTAAATATATAATAATATATATAATATATAATATTATATATATTATATATAATATATTATATATAATATATTATGTATATGTTATATCGATAGATATATATATATATATTTATAATATATATTTATAATATATATATATTATCCAAAAGAGAAACCATAAACGCTTAGAAGACTGTCAGTTTGATGCTTCGATCATCGGTGATCATCGGTGACAACGGCAACTGTGGCAACACTTCAGCTGTGGGGCGGATCAACTCCGCCATCTGCGGATCTTGCGCTTCGATATCTGGGAGAAGTTGGTTCAGCCTGGGAGTCCACTGAGTCACCAACTCACCGACTAAGTGCGCAACCGATCGGCACCGACTAAGTGGAACTGAAGAGATGGTGGAACCAATTTCTGCCCAAAAACATCATTTCATCAGAATCATCAGAATCATCTCGCCATTTATGGCTTATCTACATCATCAGAATCTGGCATATCTTCAATGGCCATTCCAGGATCCTAAATTGGAGGTACCAAGCATATATAAGGCCTATTTTTCAGGCCTAAATTTCAGGGAATATCCCCACAAAATATGGCCAAACATATGGTACTAACGTACCTCCATTTTAGGATCCTGGAGAATTCCCATTGATATCTGCACATTTCGGTGGTTTTTATGGCTGGGCTGAGGCTGGAGACATCTCTGGATTTTGCTGCAGCATGGCCGTGAGGGCGGCCAGTTGCTCCCTGGTGGCTCCGCCAGGACCAACGAAGCCATCATCCGCCTGGCGAGATGATCCGCCGGGGAGGTGCTGTATGTTGTAGTATATCATGGGATATATAATATATATATAATATACACATATCATATACATATACATATACATATATATATATATATATACACATATACATATGCATATATGTAATATTATGTAATTACATATTTATCTAAACTATAATCTACTACATTTAACGAACTATGTTGCTTTTTAATTACAATTAGTCTGAAAATTGGATGTTGGAAACATCGATATCAACCCAACAGGAATCAAACCCATCCATCTGTCCTTGCGAAACGAGTTGCGAACATCTGGATAATCTGGTTGTTGACATTGCAAATGATTGCGCACCACAGCTTTTCCACACCCTGAGCCTTCTGTACGTTCTTCGCTTTAAACTTATGAAACCCTGCCGAGTTCATTAAACTCCTGGCGCTAGTATAAAATATATAAGCGTCGCAGCACTGCTGTAGGTTTCGGCTTGCGACACCGTTTCCGTGGCCCAGACTTGTGAGACATCAAGAATTAAAATACATTTTCTAGAAACGGCCTGGAAGCTCACCGACTTCATGCTACTTCCGGCACAAACAATAGGCATCTTCATGTTACTTGTGGAATGAGCCATCTTTGCAGCGGCTCAAAGCTAGTCCCTCCTCAGTCGTATGTTTGACAAAATACTTTTTGAGAATCATCAAGCGATCGCTGAAATTGCACCGTCCGAATTCCATGACTAAAGGCGCTGTCGCAGACACAGGCTTCACATCGAACATGTCGTGTTCTGAAGTATCTTCTAAATACATGAACAAGGCCTGGCCAGGGGCGAAGCTAGGCGAAGGGTGAACATGGATGAACATGGTATCATTATGTCAAACCAAATTGTGCTTTTGGATGACTGAACAGTCAGGACCTAGTCAGTGTTAAACAACCAAGATCGAGTTGTGCCTTTAGGGAGTTCTTGTGCCCCACCACCAGAACAGATTTGCCAGCTTTGATATGTGGAGCAATACCTGACGCGCGTTGGCGTACATCACAAAATCCTACTGGCGGCTCTGTTAAGCAACCAGCTTTTGATGATTTTCCAGGGCAAAAACATGAATCTGAGTCATCTGAGTGGAGAGAAGCTCTTCCAGCCCAGTTTGGTGCAACAGAATATCTGAGGATCGGCTCTTGTGAAGCGTTCAGTCAGATACCTTTTTCACAAGGCAATGCCAAAATGTGGAGACACGCTTGAAGCACACACACAACAAGCACTTCTCAACATTAGGATAAAGTTTGGCAGCTACCATTCAAACTTGGCGTGACATAGAAAGATACTGGTTAAGTGAGACCAGGACTCCCAGGATGGACTATGAGAATTGCCGAAAATCGAGGTAAGCCATCTCCCAAAACCATCCATATTTCAACTTAACATAACATAACCATATAACCATCCATAAGCATCATGGGGGGTTTTACCCATAGTTTTACCCATAACCATAACATAACCATCATTGGGGTACCTTCCGCCATAGGAATGCCATCCAGTAGTCCCATCGTCCCAGCTCCAAGTCGGTCAAGTCTCTTCTTCTCCAGTAGGGGACGATGCGATCCACGGTCCGCGCCAGGGACTCACCACCCGGGGGAAGCTCTCGCTTGGGAATGCCGCTGTAAAGCCTCGTGAACAAAGGCGAGGCATGGATCACACGTGGTCACACAGTGGTCCACATTCATCGGGATGGCCTATAAAATAGCGCTTCACAATAAAAAAAAAGGGGCGCAATGATTCCTATGATTCCTATTCTTTGGACATAGTCACTAGATGTCACTAGTGACAAAGCCCAACGACAACTTGAAATCTCTGGATGCAGGAACACTAAATGTAGAAGCAAAATATAGCAAAATGAACTAAACACATAATTACATGTTACATCATTTTACATCAGTTTACCATACACCCTCTGGTAATTTAACATAGCTATTGAAAATCACAATTTTTAATGGGAAAATCCACTATTAATGGTCATTTTCAATAGCTACGTTAAATTACCAGAGGGTAGGTCAAACTCCTGCAAGAGCCTCCCAGGATCTCCCAGCATCCCGGATGCCCTGATATGCCCTGATTTGCCAGGGCTCGGATTGTTGACAGGATGGCGATTATCATCCAATCCAACACACTCTGGCATCACGTCATAGCTGCCTCTCCAAATATTCACCTTTTCTTTTCCGTATAAACTCACAGCAACCTCTTTCGTCAAGCCTTGCAACACTCCAGGGTGTCGTGCATTGAGTTGCCATGCCTTCTCAATCGGCACATCTTTGTTCTCCGAGTCTTCGCAAATCAACACAGCCGATTCAATGGCTCGACTGAGCACGGAGGTGAAGACAATGTCGAATTGAAAACCGTGATCTTTCAAATATTTTCCAGCTTTTCGTGCTTGTTCAAAACCTTTCGGTGTCATTCCAGAATCCTCCCAGCCGGTGAACTGCTCTTTCAGATTGCATTCGCTTTCTCCATGACGGAGGAAAACCACCTCCCAGCGGTGCAGCATGGCGCAGCGGGACACAACTGGTGGCCGGGTCGGTGCATGAGGTCCCGTTGCAGAAACGGTCATCGATTCGAATTTTCCAAAGGTACTATGAAACACTGTAAATAATGGGATTATAATGGGATAAACCATCTACCAACTGAGATGATCTAAGATGTACAGTAAAACATTTGAAACAACTATGCGAAAGGTCAGTTGGACATGGTTACATGATTTTACATGATTTTACAACTTAAGTTCAATTCGCAATCTCCGTCGGCACCTGGCCAACCTTCTCATAGTCCACACCGGGCTGATTATGAAATCGAAGAAGCCCCAGATGCTTTGGACTGAGACCCAACTCTGGACTCATCGTACTGAGACTGTATTTTTTGAAGAAGGTTCCGTCATTACCTCGAAAAAAAGCTGCATCCAGCTGCACGACCAAGAAAAAAAGAAGCCCCGTTTGATCTGCAGAATCCTTGCAATTCACTCGTGTCAACCCCGGATTATGAAACCCCTAGGCTGTTTCACATTCCCGGGGCCCCCGGGGTACCCTTTAAGTCTACTAAAAATAATCCCTCTTTGGCGGGGTTTTACCATTCTGGTCTCATCCCGGCTGGAAGTTGTTCTGAGTTGCCAAACTCATATACCAATGGAGCTGTCTGCGACGTTCCATCGAAGACGGTGGCCGCTTCCACAGCCTCCAAATGACCAAACAGTGCTCTCAGCGAGTCCCGATGCGCCACCACCAAAATGTTCCGCTCGCCTGACCAGGGCAAGAGCTGAATGAGGCTAAACCTTGCTTGATTCATGTTGATTAATGAGGGGGTTCCCCCGAAATAGTGATACATTGATATTGAAATGGTAGGCCTGGTAGGCAATTCAACAAGCAGGGTTTATCAATTCGGGGATTGACATGGGAAGACTTGGGAAGGTATCGGAAGGGTGAGCCTAGAAACGTTAGGGTTCTGTCCAAGACTGGGGGATCTACCCCCAAATTTACTGATATGCCAATGTTCATTGGGAACACGATGGATTTTCCCCTTGGAATAACGGTACCAGCCCTTGAAACAACCCAGCCCAGCCGCATCTGCTCGCCTGTCAACATTGGCGCAATGTTGTTGGTCCAGTAAGGCCACACGCGTGCCTTTCACGGCAATGGCTGGTTGCCAGGCCGCTGTGCAGTGGTGCACGGCTTTTGGTGTTCAAAAACAAAGTGCCAAGACTTACCTACAATTTGAATACAATGGGTGAAGCAACTGTAGGTTGCCATTCAGAAGCACTTGTAGGTGAACAGATTGTTTGGATTCCCATGTCAAAACAAATCTGAATGACAACCAGTGACAACCTACATGCACACACGATGACTGATTGCATGGCAAGTCTCAGCTGTCATGTGAAGTGACTCGCCACCTGGAAGTTCTTCCACTGGCACTTCGGCATAGAGCTTGTCATTCGCTGGGTGTCTGGGATCTTTCAAGTCGACGCTTTCAGGCTTCACATCATCCTAGGTCATCCACTTGTGCCAATGAGTGAATTTTCTTGACGCCAATGGTAAATCCCAAAAAATGGAAACATGATAAAACATGTTATTCAAGTCTTCAAACACACTAATACTTAACAGAAACATCACATACTTAGCGGCCTGTAGCAAGATTCACTGGATTGGTTTAAGGGAAAATCTACAGGAAACCATAGATTTTCCCATGAAATATGGTGTTTTCCGGTTCCAATTTTCCCTTAAACCAATCCAGTGAAAGATTCATCCCACGTGTCGAACGAAAATCGCTACTTTTCTATCGCTCAGTGTCACTGGATCTCCAATGCTTGACCTGCATTAGAAAGCTCGTCAGCTCGGCCGTTCAAAAAAATACCCCGATCGGTCCGATGGCTCGGAAGGGTCCACTTAAACGTTTTTACACATATCCCATGACGGATCCTAACGGTGCTGCTATATATGGTAACATGGATCCCATCAATATACCCCCAATGTCATATATGGTATATAAGTGTATATATGCTAACATTGGGGGTATATTGATTCGGTAAATGTTACCATATATAGCAGCACCATGGATCCGTCATGGGATATACTGTTAATGGTTAATGATGATGGTTAATGATGATGGTTAATGATGATGGTTAATGATGGTTAATAACATTATCTGGTTGGTGGTTGACCTACCCCTCTGAAAAATATGAGTTCGTCGATTGGGATGATGACATTCCCAAGATATGGAAAAAACATGTTCCAAACCACCAACCAGCTTGTGACTAAGAATGGTTCAGATATTTCAGAGGTCTGATGGGCCATGGGCGGCCATGGAGTATGTTCCGTTAAAGAGGAAGAATGGCCCAACACCGCAGCCTTCTCTTCGCCATACATCTCGAAAGCTTCCACTTCCGTCAGGCCCTGCACTGATGTCGGCAACGTGGCAAAATCGGTGAGTTATCATCTGATTGGTAGTGAATTTTAAGGGAAGATATTTACAGGGCACCCCAAATTTCATGGTTAAAAAATGTCAACAAACCACAGTGGCATTTCCTGTATATTTTCCTTGGATCGCTATGCACTCCAAATCGCCTGAAGGACCCCTGAGTGGCCAGGGTTCAGTTGCCATGCACGAGTCGTGGGCACATCCTCGTTGTCAGAGGCTCCACACACCAGCTCAGCTGTCTTGACCTTAGTGGTTTAAGCACTCATCAAGGAGGGCATTGACTTGCAAAAAAGGAGGTTTGAATCCTTTGGGATTGGGTGTACAGTACTCCGTTTTCAGACAAACCACGTCTTGCTTGCATATCTATGGGTCAAAACCCATCAAAACCCTTGTTTTCACAGCAAAGGAGCTTTATGGATGCTCATGCCCTAGGTTTTGACACATCCCAACATCCACTCTTTTCACCACATCTACATCCACTTTTTCCACCACATCTGTCAGACTGTCCTGTAAGGCTCTGGCTGCTCTCTGTAACACGGACGTGAACACATGGGTGATGGTCACGCCTTGCTGCTTCAACAGCAATCCAGCCTCGCCCGCTGTGATATGGTGCAAAGATATGCAAAGTGGATCAGTTTCACCATGTTTCACCATGTTTCACCATGTTTCACCATGTTTCACCATGTTTCACCATGTTTCACCATGTTTCACCTGTAGAGAATTCTACCAACCGGAGCTGTCTCAGATTGATGGCCATTCCATGCCATTCCAAAACATCGCCCGTAGCCTCCCGCCTGAACTGCCTGTTGCTCGCCTTTCATGCTCAGGGCAGCATCCTCCCACCCGCCATAAATGCCCTTGGCGTTGCCCAGACTTTCAGCATGCCGCAGGAAGAACACCTCGGCAATGTCAGGGCGGGGGCCCATAGGGGGAAAACAGGCAGCATTATTTGATATTATTTGCGACACGAAACATGATGACTTAAAGATCAAGACTTCAAGCCATCAATCACATTCGATCACTGTGATTTTTGGATCAACATATAGATACGCAGAAAAGGAATTCCAGAGGTGATTTGAAAAGTGGATCTAAAGGCGACATCGGAATATATTCTGTTATGACCAATTTTATATATAACTAATAAGCATATCAACTCGCTTCACCTCCAAAATATACATTGTCTGACCATCTCAGATGTAACATACCTGGTACATCCTTAGATTGAAAAAAAATGATCTGTTTCTAAAAAACAATATTTTTGGGAAACGGATTGGAAAGAAGTGCTCTAGAGCACTTTTTTAACGTTCGGATCTGTTCTTGTATTTTGGGGGTCTATTTCCGATCAGTAAATACATGATTTCAAAATAAATAATAGTTTAAAATACTTTAAAGAGTTTTTTGGAGGAAAATCACAAAAATAAATAACAAAAAACACAGAGCAGAAAAGAACCGTTCAAACCGAATTGCGTAAAAAAAGCGTTCGCGTTCAAGAGCGTTCAAAAAGCGTTCAAAAACCGTTCAAAACCGTTCGTAACATGTTACACAAAAATGAAGGAATTGTCAAGATCTGAAATGGTATGATTTCGTCTTTTTACAAGGAAAAGCATTACGGGGTGTAAAAAAGCGTTCGGAAGCATTATGGGGCGTAAAAGGGCGTTCGTATTGAAAAAAAAAACCGTTCCAGAGTAGTTTTGTTTCTTCAAAATGGTCAAAAACCAAGTTTTTTGAAAACGGATTGGAAAAAAAAAAATCTATTACCAGGTATGTGCCATGGTCAAGTGACATGGGATGGGCTATGGTCATCCCATCATTATTGATCATTATTGGGGAATCTTTGTCTTGGCCATTACAGGTACCCATGTGCTCCATGGTGCCGGAATATTTACCTACAAAACTGGGTCATAAAAATGGGGCAAATGTTGGGATTCATATTCCAGCACCATGGTTCGCATATGGGGTAGAGTATGTAATGTCCGATAGTTGTATGACCCCCAAAAAAATGGGGTGGATATCGGTAGATCATCCTTTGACCATGCCACATACTGCAGGTATCTGCAGGTCAACTGCAATCAGGTCCTGCCTTGTTTGTGACTCCATTGGACAAGGAATCAATGCGAACCTGGCTGATTCTCAATGTCCGTTCGCTAGGAGTCTGATCTTTTCGTGGGGGCTACACTCAAAGTGCTAAACTCTGTTCATCTCTTTTCAATCTTAGTATGTCAAAATCATCTGCTCAACGCCTTGCAGTGTGAAAATGGATGAAAATGCTGCTAATTATCGCGCCTTCGGATTAAATGTTGGAGCGTTCAAGCTGTACTTTCTCAAGAAAATCAGATCGTCTCCGACAGGTGGAATCTGGAACTCAATCACCAGGGGGGCGCTCGCAGGCATCATCTTGATGTCAAGAGCATCTTCATCTGGAACATTCCTGGGAAGATCCGGGCGATGTTGAAGGATGTTGAAGGATGTTGAAGGATGTTGGAGGTAAAAATTACCCTCTGGTAAACAAACATAACTATGGAAAATCACCATGTTTAGTGGGTAAATCAACTATAAATGGCCATTTTCAATAGCTATGTTAAATTACCAGAGGGTAGACTGAAAGTGCAGCACGTTTGTGCTGAGTGCATGTAATACTACCTTCAGAGAGTCATGACATGTCATGATAGTACTGACTTAAGCGTCTCAAGATGTTTCCACAGGGCTCGAAGTGAGTTCTTGTGCGCTGCCACCATCACTGAATCTCCAGCTCTAATGCGAGGCACTATCTTCTCCTGCTGAAAAGCCACGGGTACTGGAGAAATACAGAAAAGTTTGTGACCGTTCATCAAGGGAAGTGGACAATTAATCATTGAGTCTCAGCAAGAGGTTTTCATTTTTGTCACCATGGGGGGAGCAAACCAGCAAACACCACCAACATCTACCGTTCAAGCAGTGTTTGGGAATGTGTTTGCTAGCTGTCCACCCTCCAACAGATTTGTTTTTTTGTGCAAGAGAAAATGTCAACCGGAAATTCTGGCTTTTGCATCTTGAAAAAAAATCGGTCCTTCCAGTGTGGTACCACCCGCTTCACTGTGCACGCCAGTGACTCTCCCCCGGGGGGTAACAGCTCTGGAGCCACTCCCGCGTACTTCGGGTCGTGTACTGGATGTCTTGGATCCTAGGAGAAATTGAGGTGCAATTCCCAGCTGTTGTTGTATGACTACCGTGAAATATAGATTCAAATTTAGTATAACTCTAGATACATATATTATTGACTGTGGCTCAGTATATATACAACTATGTATATTATATATATATATGTATATATATATACTCTGTATATATATATATATGCAATTTATATAATCAATAATTATCATTATACCAGCATGACTATAGCAGCATGACTATGTAAATTGCTCCGAGAGGCTGAGTGCTCAACACAGGCAGGGAGAATATCATAGCTACCTGAGCCGTTCGTTCACGAAACGTTTGGCTACAACCGAAGAGGAACAAAAACAGTTTGCGAACTGGAAAAATCACTTCTTGATATAGGTAAATCCACGCACTTTCTATGGAAAATCATTCTTAATGTAGGTAAGTAAATCAAATATAAATATCTATGAATGGCAATTTTTGCTATGTTAAATGACCAGAAGGTATACCTTATATAAGGTCTCTGAACTAACATGGTGGGCTGCTGGAGAAATCCCCGAACTAGCCATGGGCATTTCAATGGCAATCATCTATAACTAGGCTAAGTGCGCATTTCTAGGCCTAAAATACCAGGGATTTAAAAACACTATCTAGAAACACTATTTTGACCTCCCTGACAAATACGAAAATCATTCAGAGTCATGGCAGGTAGGTTGATGTGCTATGTCCAAGTCATAGTTCTTTGACCAAATCATGGGTTTTTTTTCCGGAGTGTCTTGCAGCGCAGGTATCCCCAATTCGATCTCCAGGATCTTCGGATGGTGAATGATCATTTTTTATGGGAAACTGGTAAACTAACATAGCTATGGAAAGATCCATCATTTTTTATGGGAAAATCCACTATAAATGGCCATTTTCAGTAGCCATGTTAAATTACCAGAGGGTATCTCATCAACAACAAACATAAAAACTAAGATTCACCTAATGATTTTCCAAAACCCCTAATTTTGGTCGTTGGAAAAAATGATATCTCAAAGACAAAGGCTTCGCTGCTTCCCCACATCACCGGATCACTTGGCTGGCTGTCTGACGATCGGCGACAATCGGCGACAATCGGCACCCCCATATTTGATGTTTTCGCACATGATTGTATATTAACCATGATGGTAGCCGATGATGTTAATATACAATCATGGTATGATGATGATGATGAATGATGGTTGGATGATGATGGATCATTGATTTTCTCTACTAGCTATTAACCATCATCCGTCATCATCACCCAATCATCATCCATCAACCATCATCATGACATGAATTCTGAATTGAGGGTCCAATCCCCCAATCTCAGACACAGATCATGTTGTTGTTTAATTAATCCTATTGGATCACCATTATATCCCCATCTCACAGGGTTGGATATATCCAAAAATCATCGCTGGATACATCACCATTTTCGAAAAGTTTTTATCACCATCAAATTAGTAGGGATTTACTTGTCCATCTATTTGGGGATGACTATCTATCCATCTATCTATCCATCTATCTATCCATCTATCTATCCATCTATCTATCCATCTATCTATCCATCTATCTATCCATCTATCTATCCATCTATCTATCCACCTATCTATCTATATCTTTATCTATCCATCTATCTATCTATCTATCTATCCATCTATCTATCCATCTATCTATCCATCTATCTATCGATCTATATCGATCTATCGATCTATCGATCTATCGATCTATCTATCTAACTATCTGTCTATCTATCGATCTATCTATCGATCTATCTATCTATCCATCTATCTATCTATCTATCTATCCATCTATCTATCTATCTATCCATCTATCTATCCATCTATCTATCCATCTATCTATCTATCTATTTATCTATCCATCTATCTATCCATCTATCTATCCATCTATCTATCCATCTATCTATCCATCTATCTATCTATATTGATCTATCGATCTATCGATCTATCTATCTAACTATCTGTCTATCTATCGATCTATCTATCGATCTATCTATCTATCCATCTATCTATCTATCTATCCATCTATCTATCCATCTATCTATCCATCTATCTATCTATTTATCTATCCATCTATCTATCCATCTATCTATCCATCTATCTATCCATCTATCTATCCATCTATCTATCCATCTATATCGATCTATCGATCTATCGATCTATCTATTTATCTATCCATCTATCTATCCATCTATCTATCCATCTATCTATCCATCTATCTATCCATCTATCTATCTATCCATGTATCTATCTATCTATCTATCTATCTATCTACATATATATATATATATGAGTGACGGACAATATTATTTGTTCACCGTAGTTGCCACGAGCAAAACTGGGTCGTCCCCTATCGGTTGTGAAGATTTTCGCTCTTTAATAACGTCCAGCAGCAAATGCTTCTACTAGTACTAGAACTAGAACTAGTACTAATACTAGTACTAGTACTCGTCATCGTCATCGTAGAAGTACTGGTAGTACAAGAAGCAGAAGCAGTAGCAGGAGCAGCGGAAGCAGCAGGAGTAGTAGGAGTAGGAGCAGGGGTAGGAGTAGGGGTGAGATAGGAATAGGATAGGGGTAGGAGTAGGAGTAATAGTAGGAATGGTGGTGGTAGTAGTAGTAGTAGCAGTAGTAGCAGTAGTAGCAGTAGCAGCAGTAGTAGCAGTAGCAGTAGCAGTAGCAGTAGTAGTAGCAGTAGTAGTAGTAGTAGTATGAGTAGGGGTAGCAGTAGCAGCAACAGCAGCAACAGCAGCAACAGCAGCAACGGCAGCAACAGCAGCAACAGCAGCAACAGCAGCAACAGCAGCAGCAGCAGCAGGAGTATGAGTATGAGTAAGAGTAAGAGTAAGAGTAAGAGCAGTACGTGGGGCATGGTCTTGGCAAGTGAGAAAAATTGCAGGATTGGGTATCGGTTAGTATCGGTTGGGGTATCGGTGGGAATGGTGCATGAATTGCCGCAAACAATATTCTTGGTGCTCTTTAAGAGGAAAGCTAGCTGAGGTAGCTGTTTACAGCCTTGTTTGCAGTCGTTTCTGTAGAAATACACACTCTGCTGCAGATTATTGTGGGAACTTGTTGGGATCTAGGGGTATCGGTGCTGGGTCGTCCCCTATCGGTTGTGAAGGTTTCGTGAAGGTAAGCAAAGTTCAAGGCAGCTCTTTACTACTTTAGTATTCCAATAATTTTGTCGGATGCTCATATATATATATATATATGCAAAGTACATAATCCTATTAGATCCCTATATCCCATGAACTTCCCCCATTTTCCCATGGGAAATCCCCTGGCTTTTTCATTCCAAGGGACTTCTCCACAGGGTGACCTTGGATTCCCCGTAACGCTCCACGGCTTCGGCCTGGGTCAAACCTTGAAGGCCACCCGAGTGGCGTGCGTTGAGCTTCCAACTCTTGTCCACCTGGGACGTTCCCTAAGGGATCATCCCTGGGTCCCAGGATCATCCTGGAAAAGATGGGAAAATACATGAAAAATACGGGGAAATACCAGGAAATACCAGGAAAAATATGGGAAAAGATGGAAAAGATGGAAAAATACGGGGAAATCCTGGAAAAGATGGGAAAATACATGAATTTTTACCGTGGGTGATGATTAACTGTTGGGAAAATCATCACGATAATGATGGTTTATGATGGTTTATGGTTATCCAGATCTTTCAGGAAAATCAAGTGTTGCAAAATGTCGCAAAAATGGTGTAAGGGAAAATTGAAACCAGAAACTTGTATATTTAATGGTAAAAGCTAAGGATTCTTGCTTGGTGAGACTCTAACCGAAATCCAGTGAATGGTTTGGAATAACCGAAAGTATCAATCTGAATGGGGTTTTGTCGACTTTTGAAAGTTTAGAACATCATGTGCCTTATCAAATTACTTCCTTGGGCGCATCCCATAGTTGAGTAATTTCCATATACTCAAATCCAAGTTTGAGGTCTAAAAATGGGGATACCGGGATACCCCTAAATATCCCTAAATCATCCAATTTATTTTTGGATTTTCCATGAATTAGAAATTATCAACCAGCTATTGGGGTACCCCCATGACTATGGAACCCGTTGGAACCCGCATTTTTTTTGGTGAAAACTCCGCCTTCTTGCTGGACCAGGCGACCTGAACGGAGCTGTTGCCTGAGACTTTCAGCACGCGCTCGGCGGTTTTGGTCGCCCGCCTTTGCTTTGGTCGATGGGAGACGATGATGGCGATCACCCGACCACTACCAGTCACTGAACATCACGATGTAACTGATGTAACTGGGTAAATGGATGTTGGTAATTGGGTAAATGGATATGGCTTCACCAAAAAAAAAAGAACATGTTTTTCTCCGTTTCAATCACTTCTGTCGCCAAATTATCTTTCATGAAAGAAATGTGAAGAGGGCCTTGTGCCACTGAGATCTCAATGACACTCCCCTACAATTTTTTTCCGGTCATTTTCCTACTAAACTAGCCATAAACTGGGGTATCCCAATTTTCAGACAAACCCAGTTGAGTGATTAATTGATGATGAATGTAGAAACCAAATAACAAACCTACAGGATTTGATATAATATTATATAATTGTACCGCCTCTCCCTGAATTTGGAATGGGGTCCCCATGTCGAATCCATTGGAAGCGAAAAAATGCCCCTTTGCCCCTTTAAAAGTGGGGCTGTTAGTGGAAACGTGGGGGAAGCCAGACCCACTATCAACACAAAATTGAAAAATAACATGTCAAATTGTGTGTGTGTGTCAATGACAAGCCTTTTAGCTTGGATTTCCCAGACTTGCCAAGCAACTGGAGGGCTGAGGTAAAACAGATGTCAAATTTGAGGCCTTTTGCTTTCAAACAAAGTCCAGCTTCTTCTGCTTCCTGCTCTCCCTTGATGCTCAAAGGCGTATCATCCCAGCCAGTATAGACATTTTTGGCATTGCCCTGGCTCTCTCCGTGTCGGATAAACACGACTTTTGCGATGCTTTCAGACATTGTTTTGCGAGCTGGAAATCCAACAGAAACTTGAGCCCGCGCAGCAAGAGTCAGCCAACCTGGGAGATCCAAAATCAGCATTTGATGCATTGCTGTGGTCGTGTATGGTACTGAAATTGCTACTATGGCCCTATCATTAGCTGCTAAATTAGCTGCTATGACCAGTTGGCTGACCAAGACTTTAAACATTGCCCAGAAAAGCCTGTGGCTGTAGTGCTCCTCCAGTGGCTTCCTGCAAAAGCCTCATGAAGGCATCTGGATGCTCCTGGATCGCCTTGCTGGACACTGTCGGCTGGTTGGTGGTGCAAGACCACAATCTTGAAAAATATGAGTTCGTCACTGGGAAGGATGACATCCCATGTACTATGGAAAATAAAAAATGTTTGAAAGTCGAGGATGAGGATTTTGAGGATGATTCCTTGGAACGGATGACTATAAGATGAATATTGATGAATGAAAGTGACGTTCTATCTTTGCTCGTTTTGAACCGTTTTCCTCATCAAAGTCACGACTTTAGTCCAGAGAGAAATTCACGCAAATTATCGTAAATTGCTTGCGTGCATGCGCTCTGCCTGCGCAATTTCAGGATGAGTCTGTTGAACACCTCGCATCACTTGGTCCTGGGGGAACGGCATGAAATACATACGAGCTCAGTAGCAGCGTGTGTGAGAAACTCATAACCCATAGGATCCATGTATGGTTATGCTAACATTTGGGATATATTGATGGGATCCATGTTACCATATATAGCAGCACCATGGATCCGTCATGGGTAATGGTCAAGAATTGCGAGCTTTTCAGCAAAGGCTAAGACATGGGCCATCATCCCTGGATTTTGCGCGATCATCGCCGCAAGCTGGCCAAACCTCGGTGATATCATCCGATCTCACCGGGACAACGGTGGGAAATCACTGCAATTAGCGGCCGACTGAGGATTGTTTCGCAGTTGGGCCAGCACCTCTGGCATTGGTTCGTTGTCTCCAACCTCTCCTCATGGCCATGACTTCTGATGTGATCAGCGATACGTGGGAGACCCAGTTGGCGGTCCTTGTGGTCCTGGTCCTCCTGGTCCATGACCATACGGAAAAGGAAGTCCTCCCGCCTGCGATTTGGTGCAAGAAAACATCTTCTTGGAACCCCCGAACTCACCAGTTTATATAGTTTATTCAGGTGGGTATGGATCAATACCTATTAATACCATTTTTAGGGGGATGAACATCCATTTACCAGCTATTTTGATGTTCACCAGGGGTACAAGGTTTTGACACACTGCCAGGTTGATGAATTGATGAATTTTATTCTATTTTTTCTGGAGTGTCAAGGTTTTCTCAGGGGATGCAGGGGGCATCAGGGGGCCCCACCGGCATCTCAGGCCCTGCTTCAGGGATTCCTGTCATCAAGAACCTCAGTTTACACAACTCATCCGGGTAGATCCAGGACAAGAGGATTCCCCAGACATCGAGACATCGGCAGATAAAAATTGCTGCGGAAGATATGACACTTAAAATGCATGGATCCATCAGCTTGTAAGTCTCAAAAATGCATGTAAATCCATATGTCAAGCGTGCCAATTCAATATGTCAAGGTTGCCAGTTTGAGTGAATTTCAGGTGCTCCGAGAAACTCTACTGCTACCATCGTATTTCGCCCTGGAGCTGCTCGAAGTGCTGCTTCCACCTTCCGGGTGGCTAAATGTTGATGACCTCCTTATCCCAGGGGTGGCTGGTGGTTGGTACCCGTTTATTTTCCCGTAGTTTTAATGATAAACACTCAGCTTTTGCCAGTTGAAAAGGTGTACTAAGCCAAAGCTTTGACGATGCCATCCATAAAATCGAGGCAGCTGAGGTAGTTCCGCCACCTGGTCACGTGGAAAACCCATTTCCATAAGGCTTTGCACTGAAGCTTCCTGAATGGGGCGGCTGCACTCTCGCACTGTGTGTGTGAGGGGGGAAAATCTGCAGGAAACCTATCTTGTATATTTCCACTTTATGTCCCTAAAATATACAGTACCTATTAATGGCAACAATCCATCCATCAATCATCATTTACCAGTGATATGCTAGAGATCTTTGGTAATTCATGATGTCCGGAATATCTTCCCTTGAGTTTGTTTTGCATGTAAAAACCTCAAGTGAATCACAGGCCTCTCTCGGAACTGGGTCACAAGCGTCAAGGGGAGCATCCTGCAATCAGCCAAGAGGCTGACGATTGTCCGATCAACAGGAACACTACATGCTCACAAATGTAACACACACATGTATATATGCATAAAGTATATCATATTATTAACAGTATTATTATGGGTACTATCATTATCAATATTAATATTACTATTATCATTCTTGTCAGTGGTTTTTAATTATGAATATTCATGTTTATCATATATTATTCCTTTTCTCCCTCCTCCTCCTCCTCCTCTTCTTCTTCTTCTTCTTTTTCTTCTTCTTCTTCGTATCATTACTATATTCATAATATAAGGTAAACGATCATAGAGCACCTGTCGTGTGACGGTACCATCTGATCATTACGTTCTCCCCGAGAACGCCGAAAGGAAGATTTGCACAGCATTTCCACTGGGGGTCTGACTGCGGCAGGCGCTGCCTAAGTCGCTGCTGACGTATACCCAGTCGTTGGAAATGGAGCATATCTCAGCAACTTACCACGAGTTATGTGCCGACTACCAGATGAAATTCTAATTAGCCCATTGAAATATATTGACATGAGATGAAATCAAAACCTTTTGTCATTCCATGAAATAATGGTTATAGTTACATACTTCTAAAAGGATTTCCAGTATGTTGGATTCATAATGATATGTATATATAGTGGGGTAGCTAAGTTGGTTTATAACTCCAATAACTATGGTTTATGGTACCTATAACTATAGTATTCATGGGCTTTATAAACCATCTTATAACTGGGGGGGCCCACATTGTATATATACAAGTATGTATTGGATACCCCAGGTAAACCTTTGCATAGATCTGGAAAACCAATAGAAAAAACCATGGGGAAACTCGTGCGGAAAATGATCGAATTTTGTGGTAAGTTTTCCACATCTATGTAAACCTTTACAGGAGGGTAGTACAACCAACTTAACTCACCATGTTGGCTGGAAAAATCCAGTGAACCTCCCATTAAAATCACTATGTTGGTTGGTAAAATCCCATTGAAATCCCATTAAATCACACTTTTTGTTGGTAAAATCCAATGAACATCCCATTAAATCACAATGTTGGTTTGTAAAATCCCATTAAAACCCCTTTAAAATCACTATGTTAGTTTGTAAAATTCCATTGAAATCCCATTAAATCACAATTTTGGTTGGTAAAATCCCATTAAAATCACATTAAATCACAATTTTGGTTGGTAAAACCCTATTAAAATCCCATTAAATCACAATTTTGGGTTGTAAAATCACATTAAAATCCCATTAAATCACAATTTTGGTTTGTAAAATCACATTAAAATCACATTAAATCACAATTTTTGTTGGTAAAATCCCATTAAAATCACATTAAATCACCATTTGGTTGGTAAAATCTCATTGAAATCCCATTAAATCACCATTTGGTTGGTAAAACCCCATTAAAATCACATTAAATCACAAGTTTGGTTTGTAAAATCCCATTAAAATCACATTAAATCACAATTCTTGTTGGTAAAATCACATTAAAATCCCATTAAATCACCATTTGGTTGGTAAAATCCCATTAAAATCCCATTAAATCACCATTTGGTTGGTAAAATCCCATTCGAATTCCATTAAATCACAAATTTTATTGGTAAAGACTCATTAAAATCCCATTAAATCACAATTTTTGTTGGTAAAATGGATTTAATCACCATTTGGTTGGTAAAATCCCATTAAATCACCATTTTGGTTTGTAAAATCACATTAAAATAACATTAAATCACCATTTGGTTGGTAAAATCTCATTGAAATCCCATTAAATCACAATTTTTGTTGGTAAAATCCCATGAAAATCCCATTAAATCACAATTCTTGTTGGTAAAATCCCATTAAAATCCCATTAAATCACAATTTTTGTTTGTAAAACTCCCATTTAAAATCACATTAAATCACAATTTTTGTTGTTAAAATCCCATTAAAATCCCATTAAATCACAATTTTTGTTTGTAAAACTCCATTTAAAATCACATTAAATCACAATTCTTGTTGGTAAAATCCCATTAAAATCCCATTAAATCACAATTTTTGTTTGTAAAACTCCATTTAAAATCACATTAAATCACAATTCTTGTTGGTAAAATCACATTAAAATCCCATTAAATCACCATTTGGTTGGTAAAATCCCATTAAAATCCCATTAAATCACCATTTGGTTGGTAAAATCCCATTCGAATTCCATGGAAAAAGGGATCATCAACGCTAACCAAGCGGCTGGAGCAGCTGGAGCTGCTGGAGTCGGCGCTGGTGTAGCTTCTGGAGCTGGTGTAGCTGCTGGAGTTGCCGGTGTAGGGGCCTCAGTTCTTTGGGAAGTTGAGGAATAATATTGTTCAATGAATTGGTTTAAGGGAAAATTTACAGGAAACCATAGATTTTCCCATTAAAGATAGGGGCTTTCCTGTAAATTTTCCCATCATCCAATCCATTGAATTGTATAAGATTACAATACAATCCAGACCATTCAAAGTGACCTCTTTCTCCCTTGGTTTGAGGTCACTTAACCATTGAAATGGTCACTTACTAGGCCCAAAATAGTCACTTTGAACTGACAGGATATTATTATATCATTATACCATTGTTAAGATAATGATTATTATGATGATAGTGTCACATGAGTATTCTGTATCATATTTGAATATCATGATTATCATTGATGATAAATATCACGGTTCTGATGATTATATATATTTATATGATATAAGATTATGCTATTATTATATACTTGATTACAGTATGATATTCTTCAAATATTATTATTATACGATGTTAAGATATCTTATTTTGTTAATGTATAAAGGAATATAACTGTTTATGAGATTATCATCATTGTCATTGTTAAGATAATGATTGTTATATATCATATTTAAATATAATGATTATCATTGAAATATGATGATTATGTGTGATAGAACTATTATCATAATGTTCAATGATTAAAATGTTCATAACTAATTGATGATTTTATCCCGCTTGAAGGGTAGGAACCCGTACCCCGCCATTCCATAAAACTCTAGTTTATGATATGATTATATACCATTAATTATCAGTGATTGTCGACATATGATATTTTACATGTTGACTGTTGACTTTTTTTGGAAAAAATAATCGAACATCGAAGATAAAATATGATTGAAAAAAAATATCCGTATAGGTGGGCTTACATGGCGGATTCGAGGCAGAAGGGTTGAAGCTGGAGCAATCGGCCCTGAGATCCAAGCAGGAGCCTTTGCACTCGGCGCTTTGGCCTTGCACACAAGACTCAGAAGCTCTGACCCTTGGATGTGCATCCTGGTTAGCAAGTGGGTAAGAACATCATATCTTAAAAGAAAATGGGTTGTTAAGTTGGTACAGTAAGTACTCAGTAGCTGTAGCTGCCATCCAAGTCCTGTCATGGAAACAGCGCCCCAGGTCTGGCCTTGGTAGCCATGGCAACAATGAATCCAGTGCTCTGGTAGCCGGAGTCCTGAAGGGTGACCTGAGAAAATCAGAAATGGCTGACTGAACCAATCATAAATCGTGCACATCCATGCATCACCAGTGCAACTTTGGGACGTCATCTGCCAGGATTTTGCCGGAATAAATCAACTTCTGACCTCAGCTTAACAGCTCAACGGCTCACAGCTTCCATGGTATCCCCAAAGCCCCTGGTGCTGCCGCCTGTTTTCCGGGCTCCAAATGCCCCGACCGAGTTTTTTTTGGCGAAGTCAGGTCTACAAAAGACCACTGGTTTCATCATCAGCCGTGGCTGGCTTTGGTTTGTCACCTGAGCGGCGTGAGGAACTAGCGCAAAGCAAAACACAGATCAAGTGATCTCCAGACTGAAGACATCAGAAGTAACAATAAGAAACCCGAAGAAACCTCAGGAAACCGAAAGGAACCTAAGGAAACCCACCCACCCACCAACCAAAGAGAGAGAGAGAGAGAAACAGGCAAACGACGAGAAAACAAAACTGATCTTTGGACGTCACGCAGCCTTTGATTCCGGTCACGGTGGCCGCCTTTGCAGTGATAATGGGCGGCGCTTTTGTTGGCGCTTTCTGCCTGAGGAAAAGCTCGGACCAATCTGACCATGTCAGCTTTGCAGAGACTAATCAAAAAGAATCGAAAAGAAATGCAATTCAGCTGAGTCGACTTGTCACAAATGATTTGGTATGGGTGTATGGTGGTTGCCAGAATTATGGAACGGAAGTTGAGGAGTACGAAAGTACGGTTGTTTACCGTACCCTGTTGTTCCATAATTCCTGTTTCCTCAGAACGTTGGGAAAAAACTACTCTCAACCACGTACTCCTAACTTTTTTGTCGTTCTATAATTCTTGTTTGTGTTCCATACTTGTGTGTTCCTCCATATTTCTCACATTTATCAATTCTGTTCTACAATTGCGTGTTCTATAATCAAACTTGCAATAATTCCGTTCTACAATTCTGGTTTTTATGTACATTCTTCTGGGGTCCCAGAAAGATACATAAAATGATGTAAATACATGTAAGCAACCTCCAAGACTCACACAATCTGCGTGTTGCCGGTGGTTTCAATGTGAATTTGAGAACCGAGGTATGTACTGTACCATATACGGCCATATTCTGTGGGGTATGTATGCGCGGTATTTGTGTAATTGTGTATTTTACATATGCAGTAGATATCATGTATGTACATAATATCCAAATGGTCATAGCCACAATATGCCACAATTATAGAACGGAAGTTGAGGAGCACAACTTAATTACAGAACAGCCACAAATTAAGTATCGAACAGGATCCGAATCCGCGCGGAATCGGGATCCAGGGGAGTACGAAAGTACGGTATTTTACCGTACTTTTGTACTCCTAATTCCGTTCTATAATTGTGGCAACGCCTGTATGCCTTTTTAAAACATTCTGAGCCCACTATACGTTGAGACTGGACTACGTCGGTCCACTACACCACGCAGTTACAAGTCACAAAAATTCTGGGAGGCTGAAGAGCTGTGGACTAGATACGTGCTGGCCACAGTCTGTCCAGGAACAGAGATGCTGTTTTCATAGCAACAGCGACTCGCAATTTCCAGCCTGACACAAGTCCCCACATCAATCATCTCACTGTTGGACACAACATTTTGTTTTCAATCAGCATCAAGTCCCAAGTTCATCCAATTTAGACCACGTCATGAAAGCCATCACAACTGCGTTTTTTCACTGGGATTTTCACATCCCCTAGCAGCCCTAGCAGTCTCAGGGAATAGTGAAATTTCCAGCATCAGTTCGATCCACTGAAATGTCTCTCTGAAAAAAATCCAACCGAGAACATCACCGATCTTCTAAACCACCGTTTAAAATCACATAAATTCATTTAAATGTATTAAATCCTATTAAATTGTCCCATGAATAGTATTAAAATGTATTAAATCATATATAAACCACCACTTTGCCAAGCAACTCTTCAGGACTGTGACAAAAGGGACACGCTTTGTTGGGACAATCGATGCCCTCCTGGCTCAGCTAATCATGAAGCTATGGATGCAATATTAATACAATGGATAAACAAACACATATACAATGTATATATTAGTATATACATATACATATACTTATACATATGCATCTGCATATGCATATACATATACATATAATATATATATACATACACTGTATATATTAGTACATACATATACATGTACATGTACATGTACATGTACATATACATATACATATACATATACGTATACGTATACATATACATATACATATACATACATAATATATACATACATATATACATACATGTAGACATACATGTAGACAGAAATATATAAAACCATGCAGAAACAGTTCTATTCTGGTTTAAATGGTTATATTCTTATTATATACGGAAAAAAAACTTGTGCGCTCCTTGGTGTTTTTGCACATCATCGCATGCTTCAACTCCTCAGCTTGACGGTGAGGAACCCTGCCACTCTCTCCCAAGTAGGAATCCACGCAGAAAGATCAAAAAAAAATGACATATATTTTCATATGATATCATGTATTACTATATTTTCTCAATGTTGGCCTTGTCGATTGGGTTCCTTGGGGGTTTGATTGATAAGATTTTTATGAGGTAAATGATCTGTGAATGGCAATTTTCCATAGCTATATTAGTTCACTAGAGAGTATAGCCATTGAACATACCCTTGTGGTTTGACTAATATGTATAGTGGGTCTAATCCCACCGCAAAAGAAATCGTGAACGAAGTCGTAGGCATATTGATGAACCAACCAACCAACCAACCAACCAACCAACCAACCAACCAACCAACCAACCAACCAACAATAATGAGTTATAATGAGTTATAATGAGTCATATTTAATCTATATCTATGTATGTATATATGGCACATATATAAATATAGTTGTATTGTATTACATATATGTATATTGTAATATGATACGAGTATGTGGATTATGTATATATATATATATTATATATTATATCTATACATATATTCCGTTGTAAAAACACGTTGTTAACCAATCAGTATACACCATGTTGCAATGGGCCCATGAATATTCCTTTCTGAAATATCTGGCTGCCGTGTCACTGGGGGCACAGTTCTCCGCTGCTTGTAGTGAAGCTCCAATTCCACCTGAGTAGCGTCAAACACCTGGCTATTCCTCAATCAATATCTTTATAAATCTTATAACTGGGTATCGTGTTATAAGCATCAACCATAAATGGAGATTGACATTTACGGTTCTTGATATGTTTCGTGAATCATATTCCGATAAAACTCTATAGATAAATCAATACTGATTGGTTGATAAATGTCCAGTGGACGTGATTATATTATATGTAATACATATGTGTATACATAAACATATATATACATATAATATACATATGTATAGACTGGTCAATGGTGTTGGCTTTAAATCATCAATGAACCCAACTGATTACCACAAAAAATCCCCGTATGATCAACCTATGGGGAACATCAGATCGTCCCATTGCTGATCTTAGCCATGGGTAATGTAGAATCACCTTGTGGATGTGGTCATAATGCATAGTTCACATCACATACAAAAAACTCTGGGAAATCACAATTTTTAATGGGATTTAAGGTGATTTAATGGGAGATTGACGGGATATACCCTCTGGAAAATGGCCCAGTCGAAATAGTTTATTTACCCATTTTAAAGGATGGTGATTTTCCATAGTTATGTAAACGTTTACCACTGGGTATATACTATATATATATACACATCATATCCTCATATTTATCATGATGGGCAATGTGTAGGTGGGTTATCATAATATTGTGGGTTATCCTAATATCTTTATCATCATATTATCATAAGTGGGATAAATCATTTAAGCCATATATAAGTGGAAATATTCATGGATATTCCATATATATATAAATAATATACATATACATTCTACAAAGTGGGGCCCCCAAACGATAGCGTTAAGTTGGTGCCAATGAATCCAATTTCACTATGGTTTATGGTACCTATAACTATAGTATTCATGGGGTTTATAAACCAACGTTCACATCACTGGGGGGCCCCACATTGTATGGATTATATGTGGTTAATATGTGGTTCATATACTGTTAATATGTGGTTAATGATGATGGTTATTGTATGGTTAATGATGGTTAATAATAGCCCTAGTAAAGATTCTAAGTTATCCTACCATTATTCATGGCTCCGATCCACCACTCTCAGCGTCGCCGCGTCGCCTCTCTCAGCGTCTTCCGGATCGTGGCTTCGGCCGTCGAGACGTGTGCCACCGGGCCAGGCCCAATGGTGACCTGAGGCAATGGTGGCTTGGTAAAGTTTCATAGCCTCAGTTGGGCTAAAACCATATGGGGGGTTCCATCAGGTTCCATAGTCATGGGGGTACCCCAAAATGATTGGTTTATAATGGAAGATCCTACTAAAATGGATGATATGGGGATACCCGTATTCTAGGAAACCCCCATGCCCATATATCATATGATGGGTCAAAACCCTGGTACCCGGATGGTACCCTAAAATAGCTGGTTAATGGTTTGATCCATCCCGGACTATACGAATATGTTTCTGAACGTGGCTTCTAATCTACTTGAATTTGGATGCAACCCTGGAAGAATGAGAAGGAAACCATGGTTTTGGCAACATGGGGCTTTCCTGCAGATTTACCCTTTACATCCCTCTACCAGTTCAGGGAACAGCTGTTCCAGCCACGTTGCAGCTGAGTTGCCTTGAAGGGGGCACCCAGCCTTTCAGGAGCCACCAGCCTGACACTGCACAAGAAACCATCACTGCACACCAAAGCCATGGAGAAAAGACAGTTAAAATATGTTAAAATCCATCTTGCACTCAGAAACAAAGGTCATACCACTCCCGCAGTCGCGTTGCTGTTGAGCCTCTAGTGACTCTAGTGCTTGAGTCAAGATGCTTGATCTGTAAGCCAGCGATTTTGTTCTTGAAGTCTTTCATGGCTTCACCCATTTCATAGAAGGCACTCCTCAAGTTCTGGCTTTCTCTCTCTTTAATTCTTTGTGTTGGCAAGTGCAGAAAAACCCGGGAAGGCCCCAATTCCCAACAGTGTCCACCTAGTGACTGGGGAAACATCCGAGGAGTTGGGTTTGTCTCAAAATGGGTCACACCGAGTGAGACCCCTAAAACATGCCAAAATATAAATCGTGTGTCTGAAAATAGAGAAAACCCCATTTACCCAATGGTTTTGCTGATCATTATCCCTATTAAATGGCTATTTCATTGGGAATATACACTATTTTCAGACAAACCCATATAAATCGTAAAACATCATGGTCCAAGATGCGAGTGATAGGTATGTAACTCCAGAGTCTTCCTTGGACGGCAGGCTGGGAGAAGTCTGGGGATCAACTTCCACTGAGGCAGCCTCATTCTCACATGTTTTTTGTTGGCAGTTTATTTTCTATGCCGATACGTATCCATATTTGGTTCGGTTCGTACGCTTCGATCAACTGAGGAGCGAAATGTTGGGTCCGGATGTCAAGCCGCAGTACTTTTGAATTGCCTCCCGGGCTTTCTGGGTTGCCTGGCAGCACTGGTATTGAAGGAAAATCATCAAACCATGTACTGTAAGCGCATCCAAATCATATCCAAATCATATCCAAATCATGAAATGTTTTGGGGAACATGTTGGATGAATATGGTAAATGATGGGAATCTCCTTAAATTTTGGGCACCATGGCGCCATGGCATGGCATGGCATCATGACTCATCATGGCATTGGCCTCAGGGCTTCCAGAAAATAGGACCAGGCTGTAGCCCAAGTTCCTGCCAGGTTTCCAAAAATCGGTTGGTTTCGGTGACAGGTGACATCAGGTGACTGATCAAGTTTGATCAAGTTTGAAGCCGGAAAATCAGAGGCAAACATCGCTTTGGATTGACTTTCTCAAACTCGTTTCAGTCGTTTCACTATGTTTCACTCATATCGGTGCGCAGCCAGTCATGAAAGATCCTGTATCCGAGCCAAAAGAACTGCGGTGTGAGCCATGGAGCCTTCAACAGGAGACCGGAGGACTATTTGAGGACCTGGTTGGTGGTTGACCTACCCCTCTGAAAAATATGAGTTCGTCAGTTGGGATGATGACATGCCCAATATATGCAAAAATCAACCAGCATCAAAATCTCGAAAAGGGTCACCTGCCGAGCCTGGTGTCTTGACGAAGAGTGATACTTGCAGCGGATTCCTCGGAGATCTGCTTCACCAGGGCATCCGTCAGAATGGGCACCAGCGATTGTGGCACCTGGCCAGGCTGGCCAGGCTGGCCACGACATCCCAAATTCTGTTCGCGTGGTGAAAATCTTCACTGTCGATGGAAGCAGGAAATTGATGATACCCTCTGGTAAACTAACATAACTATTGAAAATGGCCATTTATAGTGGATTTACCCATAAAAAATGGTGATTTCCAATAGTTAGGGTAAATTACCAGAGGATAATAATGACGATAACAATGATGATTTTAGGGGCTGCCGACGATAACAATGATCATATCATCAAGATTTTGGGCTGTGAAAAGTCATTTTTTAGAGAAGTGGTGAGTGGCGCGTAGAAATAAACGTCCTGGACCCTGGCCAGAAAGACTGGATTCCCGAAGCACATCAAGGCGTCTCCAAGAAATCTCATATCATGGATTTTTTGAAGTTGAAGAAATGAAGCAGTACTGGAAATGACGGCCTGATGGGATTAATGATGGTATGTTGATTTCATTGATTTCTCTCATTCGATCAACTGAGGAGCTATAAATCAGCATTTTTGATTTGTAAATCATGGTAAATCCACTATAAATCACCATTTTCAATAGCTATGTTAGTCATGATCTCAATGCCAAGTGAAGCTCTGTGAGTCGGGATGATGGCTGCCTCTAACGGCTTGGCTGCCTCTAACAACGTGCTGCCAAAATAGCCTGCATCAGACGAAGGAGCAGGGTCTGCTATTTAAAATAGGCTACCCCAGAATTCCATAGTTTATCACATGTTTATCACATGTTTCCTCTGTAATTGCTATTCTGGAAAAAAAACACCATTTCCAAATATTTCCAATATGTCCAGACAAAGCCATAAATGAGAAATGAAAACCAGAGGAGATCACAATATGGGGATGGGTCAAAACCCTGTACCCCTGGTGAACATCAAAATAGCTGGTAAATGGATGTTCATCCCCCTAAAAATGGTATGTATAGGTATTGATCCATAGCCATATTTGGTACAGTAACAGCAGAAGATCTGGCCCATGAGAACCATTGTCCGGCGATGTCCGGTACATTCGCCACATGGCCATGCAGTTGCAGTTAAGTCAAGATGCGGATAAAAAAAAGTCGTAGAAAGATCGGACGTAAAATGATAGGTATATTAGTATGTAATATTATATCAATATCAAACATCAAATACCCTCTGGTAATTTAACATAACTATGGAAAATCACCATTCTTAATGGGTAAATCCACTATCAATAGGCCATTTTCAATAGCTTTTTGTTAAATTACCAGAGGGTATCATGTCATCATCATCCTAGGTAGCAATGAGCTACCAAGGAGGGCTGCCATCGCCAGGCCGGGCCTGGGGTGGGAAAAAGATCTGCCACCCAGTCTGGGACATTGCCTGACGACGTGGCGATCGTCCGAGTTCAAAAGCGCTGAAGGAAGTTATGCTGTAGGACATACAGTCGATATGTAGGACCTGTAGGACATTAGCCTCTGGTAAACTAACAGTTCGCGACATAGAAAATGGCCTATTGATAGTTGATTTACCTATTAAAAATGGTGATTTTCCATAGTTATGTAAACGTTTACCAGAGGGTAGCAGTTCGAATGTTATACAAGTTATGCATAGTTATGCTGTAGGCAGTCTATGTAGCCATGAGATGTCATGAGATGTCACTCCACAACCCCCCCAGCATCTCTAAATACAGTGGAACACCGACAGAAAATGACACATCTGTTTGCATGGCTTATGATGGAAAGCCAACAAGAAGGTAATTACTTCAAGTCAAGCCACGCATTATATCTATGTCTATGCTCATATAATTAATCAATATTAATAATGTGTATACACTGTGTATATATATATATTATCCCCACTAACCCAGTCATGACAAATAATGACACCACTAAGCACCTCGAAACATCATTAAGCTACTCTTCACCAAGATGTTTTTTTCCATAATGTTGATGGTGAACTCCCTCCCTCTTGTTAGTTCAACCCACATTTTAGGGTTCATCCAAGATAGCCCAAGCGAGCCCGGTGTCCCCTCCAGGTTTCCCCAAGCCACTGGGAGGTGCTGGCTGCAGTGGCTGCAGAGGTAGCGAAACTGGGCTCGGCAGTCCGTTGGGGTCTCGGGATCGACTGCGATCCCGCCCGTGCCTGGGAGTTTTTTTTCGGTGGCGTCACAGTTTTTTGGGGCCTCCAATGATACAGTAAATTGATGTAAATTGGATGATATAACTAGGCGAACTGGGATTTGCCGTGGTTGACTAAGGTTCACAATGGCTTTATAAACCAACCGGAAAACTGGAGAAGGGGGCCTTAAAAATGGATCAAAATGTTAAGGTGCAACCGCAGAATTGCTGTCATCAAATGACACCGTGTAGACGCGAGCTTATTGTGGGATACTGTGGAATATTGTAGACCTATCTAAACATATAGCAATATATGTAATATATATATATATAATTATATATATATACACACTGTATATTACCAAGAAAAGACCGGGGAGATGACAGGAATCAATATCAACGATGATCCTCTGTTCGGGTTCAAACCAGCGTCAATTCATTGGCTTGGAGAAAAGAAGGGAATATGAAAACATCCAGGACACAGTATACAGCTTATATCATCTTCCATTCACACAACATGTTCTTAATTTCTGAATGTGGTGAGTGTCCGCGGCCAACTTGTTCCTCTATGACTTGCTTAATCTGCTCCTGATTCTGCATCCAAGGTTCATTGGTTAATCAGCCAACATTCAAAGCATGTGCATAGCGCAGGCCAAGATCAGTGTTTGAGTTGAAGTTGATGTAGAGATGTAGAATGCTTTTGACGCATCAGCTGGGATACGAAGATGCCTTGAATTCTTCGTACCAAACACGCTGCTTTGTTTTGGTTTGATGTATTTGTCGAGTACAGGAGTGGTATGAGTTTCTTGTCACAGCCGCCTTGCAAGAGCAATTTCATCACTTTCACCCGGTTGGCTGGACTGAGATTTGAGTAATGTGGTAAACCCAACAATCAACCATACCAGACTTCACAAGAAATGGATGGTATAAACCTTCAAGAATGGAATGGTCTATCCTTGGGTTTCCCATAGTAGCACTGCAATGTCTGAGACTAAAGCTGCTGAAAAGCATGGTCGACAGTTTCGATCCAATTTGCTCATCCAACAACCATATATTATGCATGACCAGCTGACATGAAGGCCCACGTATCTTTCCCTGGCAAACACACAACGGAAATCCTGGAAATCCTGGAAATCCTGGAAATCCTGGAAATCCTTGCTTTGCAGTAGGAACATCACCAGTGAAAACCTACGCAAAATGGTTGATGTTCGTGGTTTTTCTAGCCATGATGAAACCACGAATGGTCGCATGCGCGGCGTTTTTCGTCCGGGTTTCCGGCATTCCACTGGAAGCTCCGGCCGGGCCTGCCGTGGTGGTGCGAAGGTATCTGTGGTAGAAATGTTCTCTAAAACCATTCCCCAATATGAAATACCCTCTGGTAATGACTAACATAGCTATTGAAAATGACCATTTATGGTGGATCTACCCATTTAAACAGAGCATACAACATCATATGGACCCCTATGAATAGATCCAATACTGAACCAAGGTTTTGTTTGAACGAGAAGGGATGATTATCCCTGGAAAAGCCTTTACAAGGGAAGTTTCTTGGCATAGCATCTCTGGCAACTCAGATGTCAATGAAGTCAAGATATGTTATGGTTCAGTCCTGGAACCCGTCCCAAAAGAAAAGATGCCAAAAATGATTCTTGTCTGTTGTAAGAAGGTATTTATCTTTTCTTTTAGCAGTCAATGTGAAAAAAATATTGATTTTGTTGAATGCTTCTTTTTTCATCCTTTTTCGAAATTACTGAAAAGACCATAACAGTCACCATAAGTGCCACTAGGAAAATAATCCATGCTGTACAGGTGCACACAGCTCCAGTCAGATCCGTCTCACTGACCACCGTGTGGAAAACCCGACGGAACATAATAGCCAACACACTATCACCTGATCCTTGTTCGCAAAATCTGAAGAGTGAATACATATAATCTTATCCATTGTTGGTAAGATACTACTGTAGCTACTGGCAAGTATGCACCAAAAAATTGTGGATGCCTATTTTTTTCACTTTCACGTGTCTCAAAGAATTCCAAATAGCACAGGAACGAATTATCACTGATTACATTCTTCAATGAGTTCATGACCGAGGCCTTAAAATAGGCAGTAGGCGGGCCGTACACAGGAAGTATATTGTATGCTGAAAGTAGCTAGTATATGAGATGTATGCATCTAATTTCAATAGTAAACGGTGTATGTGGGGTGTATTCAGGGTGTCTGCTGGGTGGGGGGGGGCACATATTAATTGGTAGTACCATAGGTAGTACTTCGGTAGTACGTACAGGTACGTAGATACAGCTAGTACGTTGGTGGTATTCCGGTATTGTTTAGGTTGTATCTATGGGTTTTCGTGATGGTAAAGTATCTAATATGGGTTCCAAAAATATCAAAGACAGATTCTGCAAAGATCTACCCTACCGAAAAAACTTAGGTCTTCCATGGTTTTCCATGGTTTTGAATGTTTTTCACTGGTTTTCAATAGGGTTATCCGGCCCCCTGGTCCCGCAGCGGCACGAAGCGTTTCGACCGCGGATCCCTTCGTCGCGGCCTCGCTGACCTTGGCCTTCAGGTCTGAGATCTTCTCTTCGGGGTTCGCCTTGACCTCCCAAAAAATGCTGATCCAAATACATTATATATATATATACATATGATGTGTATATATATATGATGTATATATCAGGTATATATGATGGATATATGATATTGTATATATTACATAATAAAATTATATACATACATGGATGGGGGGTCCGAAAATGATAGATCCCAAAGTCACCATGGGTTTAAATACTCAAACGAAGATGCTCGGAAATGCTTTCTGTGTCTGAAACTATCCATTTCGGAGATTTTGAATGAATCTTGAGCCATAGCCAGTATCTCACTGTGATATTCTTTATCACTGTTCGCTTTTATTCAGTGATGAAACAAGTGGAGTCAAGCTGAAAGTCTGCAACTTGTGCTGATGGCAACAGTTCATGGTGGTTCATCAACCCTTCTTTTCTATCAAGATGAACCCCTCTTGCCTGAAACTTTTCGCCGCTGAGCCTGCAGATTCACTCGGCAAAACAATCAACATGTTCCGGTTCTGCCTCCGGATCTTTCACCGGATTGCAACTTCTTGGGGCTTCATTTCTGTGATTTGAATATATTTGAATATCAATACAGAGTTGATATTCAAGATGTATAGATGCATCATGAGATCACCTATGATTATAATTATATAATTACCGTATATATATATATAACATTATATGACATGCAATTGCCATCAATTGTCGTACATATCAGTATTTTGAAGAACAACGAACCTCAACTATATATATAGATTCTAGACTGAAACCAAGCCACAATTTGAGCGTCACTTCAATGCTCATACCTCTCCTCAGTCGTTGACGCAGGACAGGATCAGCAGGAAATGTTGAGAACACGACCATTGACTCAATGGATTCGTGCGCAAATTCACCGCATGATTTTCTCCCCAAAAAAAAACAACGGTTTCCTGCAAATGTTGCCATCTACTAAAATGAAGGTACCCCTTCAATCATCCATTTGAATGGGATTTTCCATGAAATAAACCATCCAGCTATGGGGGATTCCCCAGGAAACCCCGACATTTGCGTTGAAATGCTGTCAAGGTTCCTGGCGACGTGCCACCAATGTAGGAGGCGATGCTATAGAATTGAATTGTAATGCTCGCGGGATGCAGGTTGCAGTGCACACGGCACAATGCGATATTGGCAATGGCTATGAGTTGCAAAGAATTCCGTTGAACATGTTGAAATGCATTTTTTTAACAAATCCCATATGCTCCATGGTGCTGGTATATTTACCTACAAGACTGGGTCATGAACATGGGGCAAATGTTGGGATTCATATTCCAGCACCATGCTTCGCATATGGGAATCTCAGGCTCGACATGTTGCAGAAACGGCGGTCCTGCATCGGAGCCACGCCGCAGGTGATGGGCGTCATTGCAGCAGTTTGTTGACATGACTTGGTCGTCAAATACTGGTGGATATAGGTGGAATAATATAGGTTTTTGATATAGGTGTATAATGATAATACCTACTACCTACTACTACTACCAATATAGGTGGATATAGGAAGTATATAGGTGGATAATCCTATAGGTAGTAACTACTATTGATATAGGTGGATAATGATATAGAATAATGTCAGTGAATTTGAGGAAGTTCTGTAATTAGTCAGGATACTAAAGAACTCCTAAACAACTCCTGTATAGGTGTTTATCAACGCTCCATCAAGTAGCGACTTGCTGTTCAAGACAGTTGCGGCAGTCGCTTCCACAGATGCACTTCATATTACCCTCTGGTAAACTAACAGTTCGCTATGGAAAATGGCCCATAGAAATAGCTGATTTACCATTAAAACTGGTGATTTTCCATAGTGTTTTGCATGTTTACCAGAGGGTAAAGATGGCACGACTTGTCAGCCTCGCAACAAGCTGACCTACATATCTCCTGGATCCTGAGCTCTCCACAAGACATACCTGGGCCCGCATTGTGTTTGTGGGCCATGTTAAAAAAGCTTGATTCGGGCGGCATCAAAAACACAAGTTTGTGAAATGCAATGAAAAAATGTCTTGGAACTCAAGTCGAGCGTCTTGTCAAAGTCAGTCCTGCACAGAATCTTACCTTTGACGTCAACTGCTACAACTGACAGGTAGTCTTTACATCTGCGTCATCACATCTCAACATTGGCGTGCCTGCAACTGGGGTATACCTTTCCCCCAAGATTACCAGTTGAGTAGGGAAAGTGATCATGGACCAGTTATGGTTTTTCGTTTTTCTTCATCATTATCAGGTACCAAAATGTACCAAAGCTATATCTCAACAGACTCAACAGCGTAATTTCAGCACATTTCTTCAAGTTCTCGTCCTGTACACAATGCGCTCACTCTGCTCGTTCCGGCGCATCGAGACATGGGAAAGCTATGAGGATTTGACCATGGCTGGAGATAAACCGGTAGGCTCTGCTTAAATGGTGCTTCCTTTTTTGCCCATTGCAAAACATTACAAAAAACATCCTTCTGTGATCTTCTGTCTCTACTCTACAGAGTTGTTTTTTGACAAAAAAAACTTTTAGTTCCATCAACGTAGATTGATATGTTATCTGTGGTTGTGATGTTGTTATGTTGTTTCCGCAGTCTTGCTGACTTGATGATCTTAAGATTCAGCTATCGGTGCCGAGGGGTGACAGCACACTATCACTATGTCAAGGCAATTTCCCGAGATCTTCTTCTGGCAGAATCGGGACATGAGTCGGAAATGTCGGGAAGCCCCTTTTTCAATACCTTTTGACTCGCGAAATGACCACGTTCTCAACGTTGCGGCAGTCTGGAAGCAGCGGCCTTTCAGGATCTTTCACTGGCTTCAGCTTGGTGCTCTTCCAGACTGCAGTGTGACACATTTATTGCACAAACCACGATCCGTGGCTTTGAATCTGCACACAGACATCCGGGGACTGGAAGACTGGAAGCGAGGAAATTAAATCTTGGCTTGGCTCAAGAAGACAAGTTGGCTCAAATTCAATGAAAACACGAACTGATAGTCTACAAGTCAGGTTGGACCTCTGGCCTAGTCCGTCTTGGACTAAGCGAATGCCAGCATTGACTCGTTGCTCGGCTCAAACGCCGGGTGAGATTTGTCAGATTCGCGGTTCGAAAAGCACCTCCAGATTTGCGGGCCCACAATTTCAAACACAAAATGTCGTTAAAAATGTGTGTAGAATAACTATCTTATAGTGTATATGTATATGTACAGTAATTGCACGTGTCATCACGTGTCTGTGTATATAATGACGTCTGCACATATGTTTGTGTGCTCTGCATGCACCTGACACGCACTGACACGCACCTGACACGCACCTGCACGAGCACCACCACCACCACCATCATCACCATCACCATCATCATCATCATCATCACCATCACATCATCAACAACAACAGGTATCCTCTGCATCATCGAGCGTTCAGTGGAGCAGCTTGGGAAGCCAGTATTTTATCCCTTGAGCATTGGACATGACACATACTGGTACATACATTATCATTCATACAGTATGTGCGTTTTTCAGATATTGCTACCCTGAATCTTTCAGAATAAAATTGGTGTTTCGGCATATTTTTCGCCACGCTTTTTTCCATCAGCACTTGCCCTCCTCTACGCAATCGCGTATCAGCTCAGCGCTGGGCTGCTGAAAGTCACTCGATGATGTCAGCAAAGGTTGCAGGCTGCACCGACTCATAGCAGTGTCTTTTCATCTGGATGGACCGGGTCCGCAAGCCACAATTGAAGTTGATCACCTTGGCTCTCTTTGGGCGGCAACGGTAGGTGGATATATCTGTTAGTCTATGCCTCTGCTGAACAGAAAAAAACATGGAAAGTTGGCATCAAACCTCCACAATTGAAGTTGCCTTTGTAGCGCCCCAAACAAGCAAAAGTAACAAAAACTTGACTGCGGGCTAAGGTACCTCTGGCAAAGTGACATCTGCTACGACAGCAGCCTGACAGAATATCATTGGACGCTGATGAGCCTATAAAAATAGCTGATCAATTGGATTATTTTCATTGTTCCATAAAAATGGCGATTTCGGGGGTATCACCCATTTTCAGACAAACCCAAATGTGTCACTTGTGCGTTCCAAAAAACATCCAACGCACCCCATGCCTGACGGGGAAATGCCGCAGCCATGGGTGGCACTGCACCAGGTAAGCATCCGGTGACTTCAACCACCTCCTCTGGTGGCCATGGTTTTGGAAAATGTGACGATCCTGGAAAAATGGCCGTTGATCATCATTGTCCCCTCCGAATTTTTGCATCCCAAGGTTCACCATTTAAGAAGGTTTCCTAGGTCATGGTACCTCCAAATCATCCATTTCGATGGGATTTTCCATTAACCATCCATCAACAATCCATAAACCATTCAGCTATTGATGCTATTGGGATCGACTTCGGAACCCCAAAACTCCCAGCATCTCCCAGCATCTCCCAGCGGCCTCCTCGGTGGCGATCCGTGTGCCCTTGCCGTGCATGGCACGCAGCTTCTTCCAACTCAGCTTGGCATCCGCCGGCAGCACGGCCAGGAGCCACTGGGCCGTGGGCGTCCGCAGCAACATCGCCTTGGCGCCGCTGTGGAGAGTCACATCCTGGCGATGAGTCCGTTTGTGGAAGTGGCGATGAAAGATCTTCAAAGGGTATAATTATGAAAACAATGAATATACTGTATATATAATGATATATATTGTAGAGTGTAGAATTGTATACAAAATAATTATTATTTTGATCCTAGTATGAGACACAATATAATGTGTATAATATATATATATATATATGGGTATGTCTCAAAATGCCGCATGCAGTCCGGGATGTTTGTCTAGGGGGTATGATTCGTGGGTATAATTCGCGGACCTTGATTTAGTGTTTCCCTGCATCCTCCACGTATGGTTATTTACCCATACTTACCCCCAAAATGTTTCAAATGTTGGTAATTTTACCAAACGTGGAGCGCTTTGGAGCTGGCATGCTGTTGCCGCTGTGCGTGCTGCTGTCGGAGTGGTGTGTGCGCTTTGGAGCGGGCATGGTGGTGCCGTTGGAGTCCGTTGGAGTGCTGCTGCGAGGTGCTGGCGCAGGGTGTTGCTTGCTGTCAGAGTGGTGTGTACAGTTTGGAGCGATGCTGGTGGCGCTCAGGGTGCTGCTGCAGGCGCTGCCTGAGGGTGATGTTTGAAGGTGCTGCTGTCAGAGTGGTGTGCGTGCTTTACACATCTTTAAACCATGCTTTGGAGCGGGCATGCTGGTGAGCGGATGCCGGTGGAAGGTGCTGCTTGAGGGTGCTGTCGAGCTAGCCTGCTGGTGCTGGGTGATGCTTGAGGGTGCTGCAAGGAGGGTACGTACTGTACCCAACTCGTGCTGCAAGGGTGCTAGTGAAGGGTGCTGCTTCAAGGTGCTGCAGTTAAAGTGGTGTGTGTGCGCTTTGGAGTTGGCATGTTGGTGCCATTGCAGGATGCCGCTGCAGGGTGCTGTTGTCGGATTTTCTCAGAAGCAGCAGGAGGCGTAGCGTAGCCCGTGGCGAATGGTTGCCAAGAAAAATTATGCTCACAAAACACAAGTTCTGATCTTGCAAATGTACCGAGGTTCAGAATTGGGAAGTTTGAGGTATGATTCGGGCATGATTCGGGGTATGATTCGGAAACCCATTTTTTTTGAATTCAGGAAGCTTTGTTGCTTCGGTCTCTTTTTCCCACCGTCAACCTACCACGATTGCTACTTAATGGCTGCAATGGCTCGACCTGCCAGACGACCTTGGACAGGACCTGGATATGAAGAATATGAAGATCTAAATGCACATCTATGATTTATATCCGCCGGCCTGCCGCCGTCTCTTCTGGATGTTCTTCTCATGTACCTTTAGCTCAGCTACGCTTAGGCTAACGTTCCTCTTCGACGGATTTTTGGTTTTGGTTGCCAGCCAGCCAGCTAGCTAGCCAGCCAGCCAGCCACAGCCGGAGTCATCCTCATCAGCCTCATCAGCCTCATCAGCCTCATCAGACAACACAGCAAGCAGCCAGCCACGCAACCAGCCTGCCGCAACTAGCCAGCCCTATAGCCAGCCACACGACCAGCAGCAGCAACTGCCATAGCCACCTAGCCACCTAGCCACTAGCCAGCCACCTAGCCAGCCAGCCAGCCACCCAGAGCCAGCCAGCTTAGGGATAATGATGAGACTCCGTGCGCGTGGAGAAGATTCACCACTCATGTCGTGAAGGTATGTGAAGGTAGCCAGGGATCATCGGATCTGGCCAACACCGGTCAATTAGCTTGTCAGGTCCATTAAAACTAGTGAGGCCAATGCAATCCCAAACGATTCCAAAAGAAACATTCATAATGGTGATTTTTGGGGGTACGATTCGGGGTATGATTCGGGGGTATGATTCGGGGGTATGATTCGGGGTATGATTCGGGGGTATGATTCGCACAACTCGAACATCCTGCCTTTACTAAAATCTGCACACGTTAAAAAAGACACAGCTTTTTTGTTCATTAATTATATATTATATAACATTATATAATCAATAATATTACAACATCTGCTACATTCTGCCACCATTGAAGCTCCTGCCAGCCACCTGCAAGTCTCACTCTGACGGCATCCTCGGAGGTTCGACAGGCTCCGTGGCTCATTGATGCATAGTCTTTGCCCAGAAGCAAAGCCACCAGCCTGCGTTGTTAGGACTTCCGTTAATGTGCAAAAGAACATAAGAGATGCAATATGAACCCAAAGCATAGTAGACATTGGCAAAATCTTACTAAAACATACTGGTGAATGACTTTTGTATTTTTTTGTTGATTATTGTATTGTGGTTCACAGTAGTGCTACCTACATCCAACTACAAGTTGAGCAGCAGGACCATGTCTCTGACCCCTGTCACTTCGTGTTGGAAAATCGCAACGTTTGTTGGTTCAATCTCCATTTTGCTGGCAACAATCACAATCTTGGGAACAAACATGTTGGTGGAAAGTGCTGCAAAATCCGGCCAAGTCTTCCCTGCTATTTCCAATAGTCATTCCTGTTTGAATCCTGGGTTTCCTGAAATAGGGCTACCCCCAGAGATCATCCGTTTATAGATGGGATTTTCTGTCATTTTTAGCATCTAGCTGTTGGGGATCCATGACTATGAAACCCCCATGACTCTTGCTGCCTCTCATACGTTCCGGTCCCCGGATGCTCCAACTCCTCCATCGCATAGGCCGTCTGCCGCGGCGCAGAGTAGCGGCGCAACGCGACGACGAGCTCATCACAGGGGATCCCTGGGTAACCAGGCGACGCGGGGCCACCTGTCGATACTGTGGCTTTGTAAACGGCTGTATCACCAAATATCACCAAATATCATCATTTCGTTGGGGAAGATCATCAAGATCATCAACTGACCAATTTTGGGGGCCAATTTTTTTTTGGCCGCTGTATCAAAGCATGTTCAAATGGTTGAGCCACTGCAAAAACCATGGTCGATGCCATTGTTAATGCACCGACCTGTTTTGGTGATGCCATTGGATGTCGCTTTGGGTTGGCCGATCATCTCAATGAAGCTGAGAATGATGTTCACATCTGCCGCCTTCTGGGGAACGATGTGATGTCCTCACAGAGACAGTTTTGGGAGTCTTTTGCACGTGAAAACAGACATTGTCCACAAAACTTTGGATTTGCACTCAGAAAGATTTCTAGACTCTATATTATCGATATTTACACAAGACAGACAAGGCACTCTCTCTACTTCTAGTTTGACGGCAGCAAGGATCCTGCATGGGCATGGACTTGTGGATTGTCAAAACGTTCAGCAAGCACTTTGCTGGTCCATGAGGGTATGTGTTCATCAGCATCTCCCCACATGTGCAGACTCGGTATAGGCATTGGGCTCTCAGGAAATGTAAAACCTCGCGACAAGTCTGGACGTGTAAATTGACACCATTTTCTGAGCAACAGAAAGTAAATTGTAGGCTTCGGAAGTTTGGGTGTCAACAAACATTTTACAATAAGTTTCAATTGAACATACGTATGGTAAAAGTATTTGAACGTACTAATTAGTAATTTAGAAACCCACCTGCAGGCTTCGGTTTGCCAAAGCCAGAAAGGAAAATCGCAAAACGTGGTGGTTGCCCTTTCTCCAGCAGTCGGGTGCAAAGTGCTGCTGCCAGAATGGCACCCTGTGAGAATCCCAAGATTGCGTCATAGCCGCCTTTGGACCATTCCTGAACGCCCAAAAGCAAGGGATACCCAGGATACCCCAACCGAAGGTGCCTTTTCAGCTAAACTCTCGAAAGTTTGGGAAACATACCGTCTGGAAAAGGATGTCTAGATTTGTCAATTTGTCAATATGTTTAAGATATATCCAGATTGTCTCAGACAAGATTCGTTCATAACCATTGCCAAGCTTTCGTCAAGGCCAACTGGCTGGCAAAAAAAACTGACGAATGGAGCTTCATCTTCCAGAAATATGGTATCATAGATAAGCCATCCGTGTGGCCACAGCTTGCCGTCGCCGTCCGGGCAGAAGGGAGCGGGTGAAAAGCAGAGTTTTTTTGAAGGAACGCCGAAAACATCTTTTTCACAAGGAAGCCGAAAAACACGAGAAATTAAACTACCCTCTGGTAATTTAACATAGCTATGGAAAATCACCATTTTTAATGGAAAATCCACTATAACTGGTCATTTTCAATAGCTATGTTAAATTACCAGAGGGTACTATATGCTGGTTTGAAGGTCCAATCTACGGTATTGGATGTCTTGGCAATGACACTGTTTTATGCGGCACCGTAAATAACAGCATTTGTCGCCCCTCTGAGTGCAAAACAATGCAAAAAAATGGCACGGTCGGTATGGTATTACTATATTTACAGTGGTTTTTGAATGCAACTGTTTAAAACACCGCAAGTGGCAATGTTGTTTTCCAATGCTGGAAGCCGTCACGTAGAAATTCTTTTGATTAAGCGGGGTCCCAACCTGTGGGTCTGGATTTGGGCAGCTTCGCCAGTGTGCGAAGCCTGTCAATTAAACAATTGAAGGCCATTAAACTCATTAAACCATCGAGTATCTATGAAGATATATATATATATTATATTATTATAATTAATTATATGTATTAAGTATTACAGTAATATTCACCATCTAGACCCATGATATCCTCATGATATCCCACCAACCAGGCTCATAATTAAGGTGTCACAACCGTTGGGTCACCCAGATCATAACGTGCCCGACTTTAGCCTTGGCACCAACCCCGCAAGGACGGGTCATAGGGAAGCCTATGGGGAGCATCAATGGCCACCACTGAAGCCACGGACTTCAGCTTCCGCAGGAGCTCCTGGAGCGGGCATGTTCCGGGCAATTCAGAAAGGGGGACCTTGGAAAATGACCAAGAATGGGAATCAACATGATTTTTTGAGCCCATGAAAATGAGCCATAATGATTCAAAATGGCAGTGTGTCAAAACCTTGTACCCCTGGTGAACATCAAAATAGCTGGTAAATGGATGTTCATCCCACTAAAAATGGTATTAACAGGTATTGATCCATACCCAAATGAACATGGTTTATCAGATAGTTTATCATGGTTTTTTCTATCAACATGTGCCAACTCTGGCTGCTGAAATTCTGCTGGACATCAACATCAACAAACACCTCAAGTGTGGCGTCATGAACTCTGAGCCCAAACATGGAAGATTCTTGAAAACTGCCATTACAGTATCACATTAAAGCCTTTAAGGCATCCTACCATCATGAAACTGAAAAGAATGAATCATTGGACTGTTTACAAGGAACATCAGGGGACCCTTCTCTGTTTTCAGAAAAGAATTGGAGTTTCGTGCATGTTCCCTTCATCCAATTTCTCGGAATGAGCTGCTTTGGTCCTTCGCCCGCTTCTGCACAAAGAGCTCAGCATTTTGCCCAAAGCCATGTAATGCCAGCAGGCGGACCATGTGATTAGTTGTCTTTGGGCAACAGGAATGTTGATGAAACTGTTTGCAGTTTGGCCTGCTAGTTCTTGGAACATTGGAACGCACCTCGTAAGATTCACTTTCCAGAGCATGTCACTTTCTGTCGGGAAATTCTAGGATTTGGACTTAGAATGATTTAGATGTCGTTGGATTCTGTCTTTGTTGAGTAAAGACAATTCCTGTGACACGTCGGAGGCTTCTCGACATCAGAAAGCTTTGGACTGCTGCCATTGCAGCTCTTGAAGGCGCACGGCTGGGACTGCATGGCCTACCTGTGCAGTTCCTTGTGCTTGGCTGTTCAATTGGTTCTGTGCCAAAAACTGCTATGCGAAACCGTGAGGTTTGTGCTTTCTCAATAGTTTCGTCATAGTTTCTTCCATAATTTTCCCAAGCTTTTCACACAGACCCACTCGATGAATCCCACTAAATCCTCATGAAACCCGACAAAATCCAAATTCTTCCCAATCAAATCCCCCAATGCTTCATCATACAAGCTGTATCTCCCCGTTCACAATGATATCCCACCATATTTCAAAGAGCTCAACTCTCCCATATATATATAATATATATACGTATATATATATATTATTGTGAATCATTCAGAAAATCATTCGAATAATCAAAATTCGGAAAAGTTATAAATCATCCAAAAATCAAAAATACAAATCTCAACATCAAAAGATCACTTCAAATCCACAGAAAATCCATGCCGCCCAACGGCCTAGGCAGCCTCTGCCTCCTCCACCAGCTCTTCGGCCGAAGCCACAGAGGCTGTGGCAGAGGCCACTGCGGCTGCCGCCTGGGATATTGGGGAATCTACTTGTAGAAATACTTACAGAAATAGATATAATATATATATATATGGTGTTTTTTATGCTATTTTCATGGTAGGGCAAACACTTGGGATCTACTAGTGATAGAGATGATTATCCTGCAACCGTTGGTTAACTTGTCACCAAGTTAACTGGGACTTTCAGTTCAGGAAGAAGATTGCAACAATGAGGATCCAACAACCAAACATTAAACTCATTACCCTCTGGTAATTTGTTACATAGCGAACTGGAAAGATCCACCATTTTTCATGGGAAAATCCACTATAACTGGTCATTTTCAATAGCTCTGTTACAAATTACCAGAGGGTAAACATTGTAGAAACCCCCTCGAGAACTTCAGATCTCAGGATAGTAGGGATGTCCTGAGGCAAACATGGGAATCCAAATCCAAATAGTCCAACAATGGAAAGTTTTAAACCAGGATGATAACCATAACTATCAGTAAACTAACCATTGTATTCCCATGATAACCACTGTATTCCCATGATTTTATCAGTATATTAACAACTATTATCCACTATTAAGGGCTCTTCTTTCTCTCCAGTTTTTGGAGAAATTCTTGGGCCTCCTCCACCTCGCGAACCAGGACTTTGATGCTGATCACGGGTGAATACTTTGGCTCGCAGCTCTGCAGATTGAACTCCCCATCGAAGCCACCTGGGGGCTTGAAGATCTCTGCAAAAACTGGAAGATATTATGGTAAGATATATACTATGGTCCTATGGTATGCTCCCATTTGCTTCCTCCAAAGCTTCCCAAAAAACCTCTCCAAACCTAGGAATTGTGGGCACGGCCACATGGCCACATGGCCATGGCCGTTGCCATCGCCTGGCTTGTGGAAGTGGCTGCCATCCAGAATGCCCTCGGCAAGCAGGTCATTGTTCGCTGCTTTGTCGTAGTCCCAGATCTTGATGGAAAGGCTATCTCCAGCTTCCTGTCACGAAAGCACGGATGGATGCTGAAAAAACATGTGGTTCTTGTTTATTTTCGGAATGACCAACGGACGACCAAATAGATATTACACTATATATAGTCATATGTTAGAAAATATATGAAAGACAGAATAGAGTTTAATTCTTCAAACAAATCAATGATACTCATCTCAAGCAACATGTTTAGCCAAGGCGCGTATCTGTGCTTATCTGTCAGGGTTTCATTCCAGACCGGCTCAAGCGTTCTGGACTTGATCGTTGTGGTCGACCTGTGAGGCAAAATCCACGTGTTTTCAAAAAAAGTTCTCATCAAAAATTGACATATCTTGGGCTACATCCCAGTTCTGGATGAATCCACACATAACTTATAACCCATGACGGATCCATGGTGCTGGTATATATGCTAACATTTGGGGTATATTGGTGGTAAATGTTACCATATATAGCATACATGGATCCTATGGGTAATATCTATTTACTATATAATTCTATAAAGATTGCCGTTGTTCAAGTACACGGACCTGACATGGAATCCAAGTACAAAGTTACGGAACGCCCTTTGCGTGCCTGGAGAACTGCTTTCCGACCAGCTGCAGAGAGCAAAACGGATCAGATTTGCCATTTGCATCTGCAGGAGGCAAACCTTCAGCATGACCTGGCGGGATAGATGATGTATGATGCTATTGGCCCAAGACATTTAATCCCATGAAGCTGAAACAATATGAAAAACTCATATATGACAAGAATTGACAAGATCATCGACAAATTTACGTGTCAAAAAATCTCAATCCTGAGGACACCACGAACGAGAATGGTCATCCGTGGTGGAGGCTCTGGAAAGGCGGTGACTTGGATACGAAGTCGAAGGGTTGGATTGTAACCTCAGCGAAGGAGATCAACTGAGATCAACTGAGATCAACTGGTGCCCGCTGGGAGAGGATCAACATGATCAACCTCCAAAGGGGATATTGTCAAGCATCGACAAATGAATTGAAAAATGACCCTTTTTTGTAAACGGGTGGTTCCTTGAAGGGTTTCAGAATTGTGGAAAATTTCATGCCACATTCCAAAATCCATTCAATCACCATGAAATCACCATCACGGTGGAGATAATTATTGATGACATTCGGAAAAAAAAAGTCTTAAACCATTTCATTTCAGTATATTTCAGTATTGTGGAAAGTTCTAAACCATACAGCAATAATGTTGGTAAAACAGTCGTAAACCATCCACGTGGGAATGGTAAATGGTGAAAACCTGGGGTTTTTCCAGGTTTTTTCCATGGCAAACACAGTTTTACCATGTTTTACCCACATGTTTTGACCATTTTTTCGCCACATGTTGGCCCACCAGTCCCAGCAGCCCTTCAACTTGGCCAGCTCTGGAGCCAAGGTCATCGGCCAGGCACCATCAAAGCCTCCGGTCCGATGGAACTCCTGGGATCCATGGCTTTCTCTTAAAATTGGATGAAAAATGGATGAACAATGGATGAAGAAAAACGTGATGTACGCCATTGTACGCCCAATTCATCATCCATGGCGTCCCGTGCGCAATAGTAAGTTCGAGTCATCATATGTCATCATGTTCCTCTTTCATCTTGCCATTTTCTGGGAAACTCTCCTTCTTTGTGGATTCGCGCTCCTTGTTGGGCACGATGCAACTACACATGAGGTCACCCTGCAGGGCCCCCCTGTCATAGTCGACCACCTCAAAGTGGAGATCATCGCCCTCCTCCATGAATTCTCAAGGATTCCCATGCGGAAAAGACAAGTTATACCCACGTGACCACGTGGTTTTTCCAAGAAACATGATGAGACATGACCCATGACGGATCCATGGTGCTATATATGGTGACATGGATCCCATCAATATACCCCAGTCATATTAGCATATATACCAGACATGGATCCTATGGGTGATGAAACCATGTTATCGTTCTGAACATAGTGAAGATTTATATATGAATCCATGCTTTACAAAAAGTGGCCGTGGTGTTTTTTCGAAGGCCAGACGAAAGTTGGAGGCAGATTCAGCCGGCGGCTCCTGGTAAACATAGCATCCAGTCAGCTCTTCGCCCCACCTTGAGGCATTGGATCCGCGATAAAAAAAAGCGCTGATTTCAAATGGTGCCTCAAATATGGTACTGAAAGATCTGAAAGCATATTGAAAGCATGCTACCCTCAAGTTTCAGGGTTTATCATGATTTAATCATGATTTCAATGACTCAAACTGGCTACAAAATTAAGGGGGATGCCAGCCACGTTCGAAAAAAACTGTCCCATGGAAAAAGCAGCACTTGAAACTCACCCTCTGGGTAGTTTCGATCAACAGCGCCAGCCCTGCCTGGGATCCAAGGTCTTTTCCAAGTGCCTTGTCCTTGTCTTTATGTGCGGCTTTCCTCCAATCCCAGCATCCAGACTGGCCCCCAGACTGGCCAAATATATGGTTTCCATGCTCCGACTGAGGTAATATCAACTCCATAAGCTCTGTGGATTAGAGGAGTTACCTTCAGAATGTGAAAAAAACGCTCCCAGCCTCATTAATCCTCATTATCTATAATCTATTAGTACACTGGATGTTTCTCCTGGGTTAAGATTCGAATCTTTCGCATCCCAAAATCCATCAAAATCCGCTCCTACCAGCTGCATCGTGCAGTAGGGATCGGCTTTCCCATTGACATCTGCAGGCGGCAAATTCTTGGCCGAATAGACGGTCACCCTCAGGGCTGGGGTCCTGCCACTGTCGCGAAAATCATCGGGCCAAAATGGTACCAACACTTGGGGAAATCGATGTACCCAAGAGGCATTGGGATGACTGATAAGAGCTGATATCAGTTTGAAGCACATTTTCGGCTCATGTTTTTCCGGGCGAATAAAACATATAAAACCGGCACCTTGGAAGTAAAGTTGGATAGCGGTGCATCAAGCGGTAGTAGAGCTGTTTGAATTCATTGGGCGAGAGGAAATGCGAATCCTCAGATCGGGGAGAGGCTTCGACTCACCACCGGGCTATTGGACCATATTAGGACGGCAAAATCATGCGCCCAAACAAGTTCAGCCATAAAATATGATTGAGCTAACATCTATGTGTCATCATCATCATCATCATCATCATCTCAGCCGGACATGGTCCAAGTTTCTGCGGAATGGGAATCAAAGGCAACACGTGCGAAAGCTGGAAGGTCAGCTCCGAGTTCCTTTCGTGACCAAGTCGAATCAGAGACCACGTCATGGTTCCTAGAAGATCTCCGGTTTTTTTGGTTGTCAAATCCACAATCCAGGGGAGATTCATTCTCTAGATATCTTGATCTTGCTGTTTTGCATCCATTCCATGCTTTGTGCCATCTGGTCAATCTGGTCCATATTCTTCTGTCCTCATGGCTCAAAATTGTGGCCGGGACCAGTTTGTTGTTGTCTGCAAAAAGGGTATCAAAAAATTACCATGGTCTAGTGATTGCTACAAACTGATATTATGAAGTTCCAATCTCAAGACAAAACCAATTTCTTCCACCAGAACTCTGTCCCCGGGCCTTCTCGAGCCCAATGTCTCGTAGGACTTCCTTGGCACTTGACCGCAAGCAGGCTACGCATATTACAATGTTTGCACGTAAATAAATGATAGATAAATTTAAATGATAATATACGTGTATATTATTTGTATAATATAATTATATTATATATATAGTAAAATAAAATAATTATCCATGTATATACACATAACATACATATATTATACATATGTCGATATGCATACCTCAAGCACACACCGAGACCAGAGCTGCAAACTTCTTGAGGTGCCATCAAAACTTCAGGCATGTGCGTTTCCACGCTAACAGTTTACCAGGGAAACCTGACAAACTGCGCTAGGAAACCTCGGGTTTTGGTTTCAAACTCAGTGAAATCTTCCAAACCTTACCCTCTGGTGAACTAACATAGCAATGGAAAATCACATTTATAGTGGATTTTCCCATTAAAAATGGTGATTTTCCATTGCTATGTTAGTTCACCAGAGGGTAACGGGTTTAACGTTTGACCAGCGCTCCAGTTTCTTGCGACTGGGCATCGGTGAGACCTCCGCGAGGCAGCAAAGAGATGCCATCGAAATCATACCTGAAAACGACTGGATTTTGTATGGCAAAAGTATAGGGTCGAACCATACAGAACCCATCATTTTTTTTTTAAGTCATGAAAAGTCGCAAAAATCACCACACTATCCGTCAGTAGGATTTCAAACACTCACTATCTTTGGGGGGATGCAAAAAACATCTTTGAGTGCTCTGAAGAGGGAAGATCCGATGGGTTTGGTCCTCTGTTTCCCCTGAGATCCGATGGGTTTGACTGAGAACAGGGTACAGTACCCCATCATCTACTGGTTCATGATTGTGTCCCCTATTTAAATTACAATTTTGAGCTATTTATGACCCCGTTTTCAGACAAACCCATAGAAAAGTACGATGATTCACAGAAAAGCTTTTGTACGGGGGAACCAACCACCAACACAAGATCTCTAACCCCCAAAAAATGGGAAATTGTGAGGTTAATCCTGATATTATCATGTGGTTGGGAAGCTCTATTCATAGCTCCGAAAAACTCCCCACGAATCTAACAGCTACTATGGATACAACCCGGTCGCTCCTTAGCGAGGAGCTCCATACCACCGGATAGTCATTGCTGGTTAAGAACCTATGTCTGCCGACTTTTTGTTCACCCTTGTTTGGCTACAAATCCCTCAACATGTTTTGAGTTGTACTTGGTTGATAAGTTTCCCAATCCTATGGGTTATCATAATCTCCAATAAATTAGGCCAGTATAACTCCCAAAAAAATCACCGATCAACCAGGGTATTCTGATGTGTTTTGTTCACGGCTTTGATGGGAAGACACAAGGCGAAAAGGTTCTCCGCATCTGCCGCTGCGAGATCAGAGATCACGACCTCGCGGTTCCGTGAGCTTCTACGGTTCCACTTACCAAGTGAGTACTTTTTTCTGTATACTTATAGATTTATTGATATATTATGATATATTATAGTATAGAGTATCTATATAATTTATATAACATAATATCTAGCTACAATGATGTTCGGTATATTGCCATGGTTATACGAACATGAACATTTTTCCCAACTGCATCCCCAAAAACCAGAAATGCGGCCTTCGTATTGGATCTGGTGGCTTCCAAATGGAGGTGATTGTTAGAGTATATGAAGGACATTGAAGGACTAAGGTTTTTGTTTTTTTCCCTAAGTAGGTCAATGCTACAAACAAGAAGCCGGGAGAGTAAATTGACCATGGTGGATTACCGCCGAGTTTTTCATCATCCAGATCTTGGTGGCTTCCAGCACGAAGTGATAGTGCCCTCCGCAACAAACAAATATATATATATATATGTTCATAACGTATCTTATCATGCATATTTCTGCTTTATTATGTTTCATATCATTCTTCGCATCATGTTTCATATCATGTTTTTAAACATAGTTTACCGAATGTCATCTTTATTGTCATGTTGTATCCAAAGCATTTGCAGCGGCAGAAGTCTTTTCCAGAGGTTGGATGTCCCCGACCTCGTTGTGCAACTTAATCTGAATTGGAGCAGAAAATAACTGCACATGAAGACTGCACATGTGGGAGTTGTACCCTCTGGTAAACTAACATAACTATGGAAAATCACCATTTTTAATGGGAAAATCCACTATAAATGGTCATTTTCAATAGCTATGTTAAATTACCAGAGGGTACCCTTTTTTATCTTTTTTCTTCCCCGAAAATGGCCCTTCGGCCGGTCTTGGGCACCTTTTCCTCCCTGCTCCTCATGCTACGGGATGCAGGTTTTAAGCTATACCCAAAAGTGACAAAACCCGCATACGAAATTTCTAGAATGTGGGTTTTCGAACGACTCATGTGCACTAATCCACCCGCACCGAAGGTGCCGAAGCGTTTTTTGTGTGCAGACATGATCCGGAAACAATATACGGAAGTAATTGCAATAGTTATTTACAGTAACTTTAGCTTTGGAGGGGGAATTTTTCTAGAATCGCGCGATTTTTCCCGTTTTTGAAAAGGTCAGAAAAATGGGGAAGCTGCCAACATAGGTTCAAGAAGGGCCCAAAATCGCGACAACATCGGCGATAGACACTCAACATGACTCAACAGCATGGTGTCATAAAATTGGCAAAGCTGCCAACATAGGTCCAACATAGGTCCAAAATTGCGACAACATCGGTCACGTCGGCTCAACATGGGTTCAACATCGGGGCCAACATAGGCGTAACGTCGGCTCAACAAGGGTGCAAATGGTTCAATATGGGCTCAAATTATTCCTTTCCAAAAGCAATCTGAAAACAACGCTGCAACTATCTCCATCCCCACACCAAAGCAAGCGCTTCAGGTGCGGGCGGTTGTCGCAAAGCGACCAGAGTAAATATATGCTTGCTCATATTTCGAATATGTATTACACATGCCTACATAAAATTCTATATAGAGAGATATTAGACTCTTAGACATCGTATTCAGAATGTATATCATAAATAAAATATTATATATATATGAATATATATATATATATGAATATATATATATATATATGAATATATATACCTAGATCTTCCTACCTGTCACTTTTTCTGCCGCTGCCAAGGTAGCTAGTGATTTCTGCCGCTAAAAGTGCTGAAACAACAAGAAACGCCGCTGGCATTGGACATGGACAACAGCTGTGCAGCCATTTGGTTCTTAAGATATTTTGGGGCCCTGGATTTCAATCAGCCAATGCCTCAGAAGTTCTAAGCTTTGTGCGTTCCATACCTTTTGCAAAAACGCTGAATTGTGATCTTTGTTTTCACTTTATATGCTTTCAGCACATTCCTCTCCATGTTTCTTGCTGATATTCTTCTGCTTTGTCTTGAGATCTTCCCTATGAAATCTTCGCTCATACTGTTATCGAAGACGGCCGGGTTGAGTTTGTATTCTCTCCTCTGATCCAAAGAGTCCTTACATTCTTCTCTGTAGTGCATCCAAGCGTGCAGCTTTGGCACTTGTCCAAAGAGGCTGTAGTTTTCTTTGAGGCAGTGATGAGCGAGGTAAGCGTAAGCACTTCCAAATTTTTGCACTGCCCGTTTCAAGTGAGAAACACATGAGGGAGCAAGCCAGATTCCATGACCATGGATCCCTTGCCCAAACGACAAGCCACCTTTGGCACCAGCAACAATCCAGCGTAGGAGTTGTTGGTTTTTCGGAGACCAGCCTTCCTGTTGCAGCTGCAAAGACCCATAAAAAGAAAGCCACTTCAGGATCACGATCGTGTCAGACCCCTTGCATCCCACCCATGGAAAAGCATTCCGTGCAGCGTGCATATTTTGAACTGTGAAATTCCTGATCCCAGCCACTTGCAGGCCATTTGCCATGCAATACAATTTGAGGTTCGAAAAGGCCCGTTTCAAACAAGTTGGCATTTGATTGTCAGAATCCTCCAAGAAGCCTGGGTCGGTTGCTAAAGGAGGAAAACCCTTTAAACTACATCCAATTGAACCGCTTAGAGAGGAAAACCCTAAATCATACCCCGTTAGACCATCAAACTTGAAGGTATTTCTATCATTTTTCTGCCAAAAACACGGAGCATAAACATCCAAAACAATTGCCCATAAGCATATGCCAGGAACAGCCCATGTAGATCAGAAGGTAAACACAGCTAGCAATGTAATTTCTGCCAATACCTTGCCGAAAGATGTGGAAAGCATCCCGTCTCAGAAATTTAGCAGGTTTGGTATTGTCAAATGGAATGTTCCGCCATGGTGGCTCGTTTTGCCAGGGAATGGTGTTGTATCTGGTTCGGGTCCATACTGCGTTCTCATTGACATCCTCAAATGGAATTCCTCGCTCACCTGCGTCACACATGTGACAGCAGTTTTTGTAGTTTACGTGCCCGACGTTTTGATAGCTCCTTACCAAGGAACCCACCTTCACCATCCACTCCATGTCCAGTTTGAAACCAACACATGCTGGGTAGAAACGTTGTCCACAACCAGACATGATCCCCTCTTTGCAAGCCACGGCCAAATCATCCATAATTGTTGTCAGTAAGCCAACCAAGATATTGTCGAACGTGGCATAAGACTTTGATGGAAACGCAAACAGCAAGAAATGCGTCAGATATGTTGAAAACTTGCTGTTGAGGCGTTGTGCAAAAGGATCCCGGAAGTCAGCACCACCATACTCAGCTGAGGTGTCGCAATGGCATGTCATGGTCGCACTTTTCTCAGAGGCCGCCGTACTCAATCCCAAAACTGGTTGGAATGAGAACACCTCCAATGGATTTTTTTTTTGAGTTCTACCACCATCTCCATGGATTGTAATGGGAAAGGTTCGGCTCAGTCTCTCTGGGTGCTGGAACACCAAGTGTTCGGGATGCTCTTTCTGGTAGCAATTCCAAAAGGATTGAAGCAAACATTTGATACTCTCTGGTTCTTGGCACCCGCCAAATAGCAACCATGAGTAATCTGCAAGAAGACACTTGAGGACATCAGTTGGTTTCAAGTAAGGAATTGTCGCAGTAGCTGGCCCCTCTGTGTGCACATAATCAGAAATTGGCACTTTGAGGGAAAAACCAAATTTGACCACCAGCCCATCATGATGGCGTTTGGCCTCACTTGTGGCACCCCAGCATCAGCAATGATATTAAAAAGATTGCTGAAGATTCAATATCCAACAAGATGGGATTCGTTGTTTCCATTTATTTCCAACCATGTTTACAAACAGCAAAAAAAAACACAGTATTAGATAATAGTTTTAAGCCAGGCACGTTGCTGGCACTGATGCCGAAAGAACCCATCGACTGCTTTGCAAAGGTCTTGCCGTGTTCGGCCGCTAGTGCAGCGGTCTTCTCCGAGACTGTTTTGGCTGGAGCCTCATCAGCGGGCGAGGGTTGAAGAAGAAGTTGACATCAACCCTTCATTGCTGAATGTCTACTAGCCAGGTAACGCCATCAGCAACCATTTCGATTGCATGGGTAAGTAGGGGACCAGCTTCAGATGAACCTGGCAAAGATTCTCACTGGGCCAGGATTGAGGGTATAAATGATAGTGAGGGCATGCCCCAAATGTTTGTCCTGTGGTTTCGAAAAAGCTGTAGGCAAATCTTGCAAGGCTAGTTTTCCTTTCGGACTTCTGCTGGCATCGGCTGTGAAAAGGATGCTTTGAAAAAAACATCAAGCATCAGCCACCGAACCATTAATTTGCTGAAGCTAAAACGTGAAACTGCCTAATCTCAAAGCCCTGGCATTTGTGTCAGGGCCGACCCCAGGCATCACGTTGGATATGGTGCCAGTGCCACATCAGACAAGAGACTCATATTTTTTATAAAACAATATTATTGTTGTGTTATGTGATAATATGATATCAGTTATCATCTAGCGCACTGGCTGCGCCGGCTGTGAGCTGTTCCTGGGTTGGCCAGACCTTGGTTGGCTAGACCTGTCACATGGCTCCTGCTTGACACGAGGCTGGTTCTTCGCCTTCATGTGCTTCAGGACAGGCCTGGGGCGGTGCATGTGGAGCCACACCAAAGAGCAAGGGGCTGAGATATTGGGAAGGGAACCAAACCTGAAGGCTAATAGAAAAGAAGTTGGGAACCAATTTCAAATCCAAATTATTGGCCACTTGATAAATCCCCAAAATTTGAGCAACAATTTTAAGACCCATATTTTTCTACATCCATGTAAGGTTGGGAAAATATATTATTATAGGCAAGATGGGGTGGAATATGGTACTGTCTGGTTGTTGAAGTGTTGCCAACATGACACCCGAAAAACTCTTTGTCTTTGCATGCGGGTTATGCTAAGATCTTCGGGGACCTTAAATAATAAAATGGTACCACACCCATGATATAGCTGGCACAGTTGTTATGATTGTTAATACTGCCCCGTACAGACATGCAAAAGCAAAAGGATTTTGGCAAAGAAACTATGTCTATGGGTTTTAGTGGCATCTCACCAAACACTGGTCTTGGAGTTCCCAAGCATAGTGAATTCTGATGGCGAGTACGTTGTACAGCTTTAGTTACATGAGTTTGTGATTCCCCATCATTGCCAGACCCCTCACAAATTGAATACCATCCACTTTGACATTAAAACATCCCACAGATTCAAGGATTGTGCCCAGATCTGCACCACGCGCAGGACAACCGACGGCTGCCAAGCTACACAGCTCGACTTTGGAGGCACAATGCTTCGCGGCACCTGGGGTGGAATGTTGCAGGACACATGCCATCTAAATATAATATAAATATAATAAGTAAAAAGCGTAATCCACATGGCAAATAGCAAATGATTTAAATTATGTTATCCATAGTAGGCGTGTTCAATTGTTGGAATTCCCATCATACTAGACATGCAGCCAAGGCACTGATTCTTGCACTTTCCGTATAGGTTGAGGAGCTGTTGTTGCTGCCTGGGTGGCAATAGCTCCAAGTTAACATAGTTAACGTATCACCCACTAAAGATTATTGTTCCAAATGCCACATCTCACTATATAGGTCCTAAGCACACGTTAGATCATGATATTGCAAACCAGCTACTGACCAGTGAAACCATCACAGATTCCACTGCTGTTCAACGTAGTGAGCTCATCAGCCAGCTCCGACAAACCCTGCGATCGAGCATCAGCTTTGGATGCCAACCTCAGATGAACCACTAGGCAGCAAGCGTAGTGTTGGCTTTTGGATGGTTGAAAATATAACACATTCAGGGGTTACAAATTACGACAAAGGATAAATATATTGAATTTGCATCACTTAGGAACTGCCTCATGGACTCGTTTTTGCAACCTTCAAACTCCGAACCCAAATCCATCATCTTCATTTGCCACTTGCCTAAGCATACTAAGACTTTGGAGATGTAGGCACTAGGAAGCCCATCCGAATCCATTTCTGGAAATGAGATCTGCTTCAACGCCTGGGATTCAGTCATCAGGTTGTTCGCCTTGTCGGACGCAACGACTTCATCTAGCAGGGCCGAATGCTTATTCAACATATTACATCAGAGCACACCAGGTATGATAAATGGCATAAATTTAAAACATTATGATTTTCATTGTTGTACAATTGTTATAACATTATATGAACGATTTTCATTGTTGTACAATTGTTATTGATCGATCATATTATATAACATGCAATGCACAGTATATACAGTGCCCCCATGTGTGACCCAATACTCCACAAGAAGTGCCTGAACCCAGGGGAACATCCTTGAAACCCCAGTCAGCATCAAACTCCAAATCGCTATTGAGCTCTGGTTCCTCAACATCGGAGTCCTCTTCAAGCACAGTGTCGCGTTTCCTTTTCCTCAGTTAGTGATAGGCAGCCAGAGGGATCTTAATAGTTACAGAGTAAAACCACTTGAAGTGCAATGCCGTTATGATCCATTCCCGTTAAAGCTTGGGGTGATGTCCTGCCAGGTTCACAGATTCAACTGGCGGTACTCCATGATATCCCGAAGAGGTGCATCATGAATGGATTGGGGTGGGGAATCCCTCAAGTAAACTGAGTTCCATTAATAAACTATTATATTTTTGAAAAACAATAATTCTTTGAATGAAATGGCCAGTGGAGGTTGAAGAACATGGCCAACAAGTTGTTTTTTCCCAGTGCCAAAACTCTTATTATATTGGTTATTTCCCTATGAACTATAGGCAATCCAAAATTTAAACATCACCAAGGCACAGTTTACGGCCATTCACGCTCCCCTCATACCAGTAGAGCTTGATGTTCTTCTCGTATCGATCGCGCCTCAGTACGTCATAGGTCATAGGCACACCAGAAGAGATTATAGAATATATATATCATATATATTATTATTATTAATATATTATAATATATATGTTATTGTATTGATTTGGGCAGATGTAAGTGCAGCCAAATGCACCTCACCCATCCACTGTTCTTCTCGCAAATAGCTTTGACGGACTTGATTCTCGACCTAATGGGCTGGTAGGGATGCTAAGGTTTCATTCTTATAGTATGGATTTTTGATACATGAAACATTATATGTGAGATCATCCCTTCAAATCCATTTTTTATTCAGCATCCCCTTGTTGCAATACATGACAATTGTACCATGCATGACAACCAAGTAGCTCCGAGAGCTTGAGACGGTCTTTCATGTCCGTTTCCGACACAAACTCACCATCAACCCACATCTCTTGCTCTGAAGTCTTTTCCTTCAATCTCTTGAGACTTCTGGTGACGAAACTGTCCTGATGGGGTTTCGTTCCAAAAGCCCCTAGAAACAAACACACCCAGAAACCAAAACAATATCATCCCCGATGTGTTTTTTTGCTTCTATTGGGGCAGAAAATGGTTGAAAACAACATATAACTATAAACAAAAGTATTATAACCATTTGTTTAGCTTAACACATGGTGGAATGTTAATTGAAACTTTGATGTTGGGCTCCTTGTCATAACCAGCATCCACAAAATCCTGGACAATTCGATCATGTTCTCCAGCCTTCCATGCATCCACTAACTCCTTGGGAACCTTGTAGGATCCATCACTTTTTGGGGTCATCAACCTGGCAATTCGTTTTTTCATAGCAGACACCGACAAAGATTCTAAGACCGACTTCGTGTCTAGAACCTCCAACTGGCCAGGATCCGATGCAAAGGATGGCATCCGGGCAGGCGGGGTCACCGGGGGTGTGGAGGCAGCCTCTGACAGGGCCGCATGAAGATTTCGGGCAAATACTTCACGATCATCTTTTGGGCCATCCATAGCCTTGGCTGCAAACAGAGTCCATTTAAAACTGTGATAATGAAGATTGATTTTCACTGAATCCATAATGTTTCAGGAAGAACTATAGAGAAGGTCAACCATAAACTTAGTTCCAGAGAACTGATTCCATGCCCGTTGCACCAGTGTCACCACCAGTACGAAGCGGTGCAGCTACTGGTCTTGCACATGCCACACGCTTGAGCTCCTGGGGAGAGCAATGGGTTCACAACCATCTTAAAATGCTAACCAGAAACTGTAACGAAGTGTGTTTATGCAACACTGCTCAATAATCAAATTTCAAAAACTAAACACGATTTGTTCATATATTCTGTCCTCAAGTTTCTCAAGTTCAGCTAGCATATCAGCTTCGCTCATATCATCGAACTTTTGGGAGCCCATGACCATTTCACCATCCATCAGAGACTGGGAGCTAAAAGCACGAGAAGGCAGGGAAATGCCAAACATCCTATGATTTCAACCAAGCCAAAAACAGCTGACCGGGTTTTTCTGCCGCAATCCCATGAATTCCTGGCGCAAACCCGGCGATTCCCGCCGCTGCCAATTCATGAATTTTATGTTTTTTTTAGCATCAGCATCACATTCTTCATAGATTCCATGAACAATGTGAATGTTTATATATATGCCGATATGATTATTGATGGATTCCATGAATAATCTGAACCCTTCATGTACCAAAATGATTCTTCATGGATTCCATGAACAATCTGAACCCTTCATATGCAAATTATATTTTTTTTGAACAATCCTCATTTAAGGGTTCAGATTATTCATGTAATCCATGAATAAAGTTGGTTTCCCAAATTTTTGTCATATGAATTGTGTTATTCATAGATTTCCTGAACACCCATGATAGTATATATAAATAAGGCTTGAACTTGGTAAAAGAAACCCTAAATTCAGAAGGGGACCCCCACTCCCAGCAGCAATGATCACCCAGTGTTTCTTCCATGCCACTAGGTGCTTCAAGCTGGGAACTCCTGTGGTTTACAAGCTACGAGGCAGTGAGCTTCGCCAGCATTCAGGAATGTCTAACAATTTGGACCCCCTGGCATAAACCAAGACATCCTTTAAATCACTACAGTCATCCCAGCATTCGGTGAAATCCGTCTCATTCCAAAGTTCCAAGAGGCTTTTGGTCGATACCTAGGGCCGGGAAGATGCAGGTGAAATGTTGGGTTTTGGACTTTGGGATATAATCTCAAGATCCAAAATGCCCTTAACTATCCTTAACTTGTAAATAGGACATTTCAGGGTTTACTTTCATGGGTAGACATTGGGTTCACATTTGCTGGCTAGAATCAGCCGGGAGCAATTTATGCGGTTCATCTTCAATAAATTTGGGGAACAGCTCCACCATGTGCCGTGCAAAGCGCCACGTGTACTGCCTGGTTCACAGAAAGGAAGACTATTTACATAAAACCCAATAAACCATTCCAATAAGGGGGGATCATATAAAAGGAAAACCATTTAACTTGAAAAAGGAAAACCAGTTCATCATTGTGCTGTCCAAATGCTGGGTGGCTTTTAGGTCTTTGGATCCCTGCCACTTCACCTGGCCATTCTTATCCTTTTTCCGTATAGTGGTTCTTACCTTTGTCACCCGTTCCCATGGCAAAAGTGGGCCGAGGTCCAACTTGGCAATGCGATTTGAGGTTGACCAGATCCAGGTGCGCTTCAGGGTTTTGCTCAAATGCTTCCGCATCCAGAACGCGATTTTGAAAATCTTAGTGTCAAATCAATCATGCAGAGTTAGTATGAACCAGTGTGAACTGTGCGTACTCAAAATCTGTGTGATTCAGTGACACCATCAAGATATATATATATATATAACAGCATAGGGACAAGGGACGGGAATTTTTGCCCTTTCAAGCAATTTGACTAGCCAAACAAACCGGCTTTGCATTGCAACCAAGCTGTTCTGCGGGTTCTCCATCAAGATGGTTCCACCAGCACATATCACCAGAATCATCAGAATAACAGTCCTGGGCAAGAAAGTCATGTGGATCATATACTATTACGATATAATACTTGTTTATAAACTATATAATATTGTATGTGCCTTTTTGGGGGTCAACATGTTTCAGCAAACAGGTTGCCATTGAAGTCATACAAGGTTCCGAGAAAGAAGTTTGTTTGCTTTTCTTACAGATACGATGGCTTCATCCCCTCTGGTACTAGTAAGTCACGACATCCAGTACCACGGTTGACAGGAACAAATGAGCTGCAGCAAATGCCAAATGTAGCAACTAGTTCATTGAACTTGCCCCTCAGTACCAGTTTGATTGCCAGAATAAAACCCGCATTGGAATTCAAATCGCAAGGGTTGCGTCTCCCACTTTTGCGGGCAGTGGAAGCTCCCTCGTTCATATCAAATTTCATTGATTTGTATCCAACATAGTCAGAAACAGCTGCCATCCGTCCCACACCCGAGAAGTACTCCACCACCTGGATATCAGTTGCCGCCTCCTTGTCCGGCAACCAGCTGACGAGGAGAACGAGAAAGATGATGACCTCAAGTCACAAAGCGTGGCTGATGTGCCGTGGCCGGATGGGGTCGGGGCAACTGTCGTTTGGGAAAGTGTTCGAAAAATGTTCATTAAATGGCATATGGTTCAATCTTGATTTTTTCAAACTCTAGCTACTCTTGAGTTAAAATATATATATAATTCAACCAAGAAGCTTTGGGAACACCCAGGGCAAACATTCGCTTGAAGAAGGTCTCACGCTCTTGAGGTCCCATGGGCAGATCCAGGAAACCGTTTCAGCAGAATAAACGGTAATCAGTACACATGGAACATCATGGAGCACAGTGCCGATTTGGCTGCGAGTGGGTGGTTGCAAGGTTCCATTCCATCAACTTGGCTCATGCCCTTTGCATGATCATGATAGAGACTTGCAAATCGCAAAGATTTGTGAAACATGTTCTGAACACATTGGATCTTTGAAGGTCTTTAAGAAAACATGCTAGCTGCAAACACGTCGGGTTTACTTTGTTGGTTGTAGCTCCCCACACCGAACTTTGCCAGTCCAATCTGGCCTTTCTTCAAGCCGTACATGGCCCACCTGGCAGAGGCTGAGATAGCAAAGTGGGAAAAAACTATGACTCTGAGAGGCAGGGAATGGGAAAGTTTTCTAGGCCACACTATATCTTTCTTTCCACTTCAGATTGAACCTATAGTTGGGTCTAGTGCACATATATGATCAATGTCTTTTTCCACTGCACTAGATCCAGATGATTGTGGCCAGCCAAAGGCCAATGCTAAGCACGAGTAGCACTCGTGATACCCGTAAGTGCACGCATGTGCAACCAGAAAAGATCTCACAACCCCAATGCGGGAATTCACGCACTGGGCCCCCTCAAATGTGGCCAGCTTCATTCAAAAGCAAGGGAAACCATTCAGAGTTGGTTAATATGGCAAATACAGGACTAGTAAGGCAATTAATAGAAGGTGTCAAAATTGAAGAGGTGGATTAGGTATATTGGTACCCCTTTTGCAAATGGGCTAAGAAGCTGAACCAAGCCCCAAAATCAGGGCAAAACACCTGCGATGTGAAACCGCAAAGGCTACCGGAACCTCCTAAGCTGGCAAGGCAACGCTCAAGAAGTTGGGAACGGCGACACGGGCCATTTGACGATACTCATGGGTTTCCAACGGGCCCTTCTTCTCCTCCGCCCTCTTGATCGACTTGGTGGCCATGTTCCAGAATGGCTCCTGCCAGGGAAAACATACGACAGCTGTTTCCTGACCCTTGCCAACTTAACCCACAACCCACAACAAGACCCAACAAGAGACTAAACTTCAAACCCCTAATTATAGATATGATATGCTATTGATAAATTTATATATAACCCCTGTCCTCCCACTTGGAAATCTTCTCTCCATTCTCCTTCAGCTTGTCCTGAATCTCCGTTTTGAACACTTCCATGATAGCCAAGTACTTGTCCTTGGCCGGGGAGGTACTGGGACAAACTCGGCGAGCGAAACTCTTTGCTGTCTTCGGCTTCTTTGCTCCTTCATCACCTGGCTCCTGATCATCCTTCCTCTTCTTTTTCGGCTTGTCCTCCTCCGTATCCTTCACATGGTTCTTCTCCTTGTCCGGTTTGTCCATGGCCTTTGCATTGCCAGGCTTGGTGTTCGACTGTTCCTCTTCCATCGTCGTGTTCTCAGTGCTTTTCTCCTCATCATTGGCCCCATCAACCACTTCAACATCATCATCTTCGATCTCCTCAGCTGCCGATGCCTTTGCTGCCTTTTCTGCCTTTGCCTTTGCCTTTGCTTTTGCTTTTGCCTTGGCACGGGGACGTCTGCCGGAAGCTTTTGGCTTTGCTGAAGCTTTGGCCTTGGCCTTCCCACGTGCCTTGGGTTTTGCCGGCTTCTTCTCCTCTTCAGGGGTCTCATCAGTCTCAGGTCCAGGCTTGTTGAGGTTCTTCAGCTGAAACTGTTTGATGCGATCAACGATGGGGATACCCTGCTCGGTCTCCAACATGGCACCCTTCAGCTGGTGAATGGCCATGCTAAGATCCAAGCCTTCTTTGAGCATGTGTTCGAGAACAGCCACAACAGCTTCCTGGGTCACCTCGGGCTCAACGTGATCTGTGTTCATGCTCTCGGGTGTCATCTTCTTTACCTCAGGCATCTTCTCCACCTCGCTTTCCAACTTTGCCTCTTGACTCTTCTGCTCCTCCACCATCTCAGGATCCTTCGTCCCTACCTCGGGTTCTTCCTCCTCCACCTCATCTTCCTGCGTCTCCCCAGCTTCCTTCTGCTCCTCAGTTTCATCCTTCTTCTCCTCAGTTTCATCCTTCTTCTCCTCAAATTCCTTCTTCTCCTGGGGTTCTTTCGTCTTCTGGTCCATCTCAACATCCTTGGGTTCAAGGTGCATGTCCGTCGGCTGGTCCCTTTCAGGAACCGTTGCCGGTGGAGAAGGTGTGTCCATCTGGTCGTGCGAGGGGATCTCGTCACAAGGGTCCAAGGCTTGTTGAACTGACTCTCCATCCACCTGTTTCTTTGTGTGGTTCTCCTCGTTATACCTCTCCACCTTCCACCAGGAATTCTCAGTGAAGTATGGGTGGTCGGCCTCGTTGATCAGGATGCTCTCGGGGCTCTCAGCATTTGGGTTGTCAACTTGGTCTCCACCGTAAGGATCGTAGGGTAGAGTCTCAACAGTGCTTGGGTCAATTGCCGGTGGGGACGCCTGTGGAACAAAATTGTGCATCTTTTCCTTCCGCTTGCGCTCCACGGCTTCCCTTAGCACGGCCAGGGGTCACCGGGGTCACCAAAGGAATTGAAAGTGTTTTAAAGCATCACACCCTACCACAAACATCCCCATGAAATTGTCGATTCAAAACACTGTTGAAATATTGCTATACCTTTAAATTGAGAATCTTGAGCAACTTGATTTTGGCGTCACAGTCTTCCACAGTGAGGCGTGGTTCTGGTGAGTCATGTCCTCTGGGAACAACAGGAGGCCCAGGCAACGAATTGTAAGGAGGTAGTCCAGGTGGGTTCAACACATCATCAATGCTGATCTTTGCAAGTCGACGGCTCAATGTGGGGAGAGGTTCAGCCATTGACTCAACCACCGGGCCCTTGTCCACTTTGGCACCCCCACCTACCGTCTCATCCTTCTCACATGTGGTTGCAAGGCCCTTGTCAGCCACATTGCCGGTGTTGCCATTGTCAACCTCCTTGGTCTTGTCAACCGTGTCATTCTTGGAAACCATGCCACCCGTCTCAACTGCAATCTCTTCAACTTTCCAACCCTTGTCCGTGTCGAGATAAATCACACCCTCTACCACGATGCCTCTCTCAGCTTGTTTCAGGGACTTGTCTTCCAGGGATGCTAGGTTGTCACCATCATCATCGGGAATCTCAATCACAGTAGCCCCTTTTGCCTTCTGAGTAGCCCTTTGCGCCTGAAGAGCTTTCAGCTCAGACTCCCAGTGCTTGTACATGACATCGTAGTACTCAGCAACCCCAGGAGCCTTGGACAAAGCAAAACATCATAAGTCGGACAGGACAGATTACTATTCCCAAACAATCCAAAAAATATAGTGTTCTTGCTTCATGGTGGTGGGAAAAATGCCAACTTGATATAGGGAAGAAACCCGTCGGGTGGGGCTTTGATGCTCAAGAGAACTCCGGCTGTCACATCCTGTCCTTCGCAAAGAACAAGAAAAAAGCTTCTTGATGGCCCATGCATCATGGTGAATCGCCACTGGGTCTAAAGCCTTGCACAAGAGGAATGTTATACTGTTATATATAAGAGGGATGTTGGGTTTTATTTAAGATTTAAAATGTTTGGTTTAGAACAATTTGAGAGTAGTTCCTGACCTGGGCTTTCAGGAAATCAATGCCAGGAGCCTTGATGACCTTTGTCCCAGAACAGTGGTAGTCCACAACAAGCTTCATCAAAGTGGAATTAAGCCCAAGAGTTTCCAAATTGATGATGTTGACGTGCTTTTCACTCAACCATCGGATCAAGCGGCCATTCTCACGAACAAGTTCTCGGATCAACCTGGAATCCTCAAACCTGTGAGCTAACTCAAAGTTCATCACTTTTCCCTTCCCCCGCTTGGTTGTAGAGTCTTTGGGGACACCAGAAGAGCCACCGGCATCCTCTTTCTTCACCAAACTGGACATCATAGAGCCCAGCTCAAATTGGTTCACTCCAACCTTTGAACTATGATCTCACTGCGTAGCTTAAGCCCAAAACGATGGATCATATATCATAATGTTTGCAAAATGCACATTGCATGCCCACCCAGGTCCACACGCAGCAAACATGCCAAGCCCACCCGACATCCACGGCCAGGCCAAAGATTCATTAGATCATAGCCGCGCTCACCCATCGATGGCGAGAAAAGGGCTCTCCCAGAATTTGGCTCTGGGTGGTGAGAGGTTTCTAGAGGTTAACATGTTAAAACATTTGGTTGAGTAACCCTTTCGATCCTATGGGTTGGTGATGGGTTCTTCTCATAGGTGATCATCCATAATATGGTCAAGTTCCCCAATAGGTCTCTATTATATAATATGATTTTAGATGATGTGCACTGATATGTAACATGAATAGGACCCTGGGGCCCCACAGAACTTGAGCAATCAAGGAATTGCCGCTGATTTCCTGGGAAACCTGAAAACCAACTATTCACCCAAAGGCATAAAAAGGGCATCAAGATGAAGATGCAGGTATATATATTATATTTTTATATATAATATGTACATAGACATATCACATAATCTGTTTGACATCTCGTAGTTGCTCGCCGGTCCCGGTCCACCCCTGTGGCGCCTGAGAGCGTGTGCTGGTGGCTGCCTCGATGCGTTGCGCGCAGTTCTGCGCCTTGATGACTTTGCGACCAGCCATGCAACGGGACGCGAGGCTGGACGCAAAAAGGGACGACCCGTAGGACGGGCTGGAACTATATCTGGTTAATATGTGGTTAATATACTGTTAATATACTGTTAATATACTGTTAATAATGGTTAAGATGATGGTTAATGATGGTTAAGATGATGGTTAATGATGATGGTTAATATACCCCATAGGATCCATGGTGCTGGTATATATGCTAACATAAAGGGGGCATATTGATGGGATCCATGTTACCATATATAAAGCATACATGGATCCTATGGGTACTGTTAATGGTTAAGATGATGGTTCATGATGGTTGATAATCATCTGGTTGGTGGTTGAGCCACCAAGCCCTCTGAAAAATGATGGAGTGAAAGTCAGTTGGGATGATGAACTTCCCAATATGATGGAAAAAATAAAAGCCATCTTCCAAACAACCACCCAGTATGATGTATGTATATATATATGTTTAATGCTATTTATACGATGCCGTTGAATGTTTATCACTATTGTTTTCTGGCGATGTTTGGATGGCGATGCTTGGATGATCCTTGATGTGTCAGGGACGCCCTAGGTCCCTAGGTCCTGGAAAGATGTTGATCATCGGATCCTAGCGACCCACTGTGAATTATACAGCTGTGACAAGGACTGGTGCGATCTTTCTGACTCCGTGGTCCCAGAAGAGTTCTTCTCCAAATGTGCAACCCGAAGTGCAACTGAACACCTGCAAGCCCAAAGCTGCATAAGCAGAGTCTTGACAAAAAGAGCACCCCTTTGAATCTTGCAAACACCACAAATCTAAAATAGGATAATTATGGATCACTTCTGTTCTGTATACTACGGTGCATGTATCTATAATGCATATGTGCACAATTTTACATACATTGCATAATATCTTAAAACCGTTCAAAACCCAGGAAAGGCCGAGTGTCTTAGTAGCAAATGTCACTTCAAAACCCGAGCTCAAGCTAACCAATCAAGCAACAGGCATCTTGTCAGCAAGCCTAAACAAGTCAAGTACTCGTCTGAAGAGAGGACCCTCAGGTCAGTTTTTCCTTAAGATGATTCCACACAGCGTATTTCAGCTAACCTGCTAAATTGGAATCAACATCATCAAGCCTGAGACTGGTGAGACCTTCTCTTCCAACAATTGCAATCATGTCAGATATTCCGGTAAAAGCAGTGACAAAGAAGGAAGCAAGTTTTGCATTGGCCGCGAAAAACTTGCAGAAAAAAGTCCTGAAGAAACTAATGGATGGCTCCAAAGACATGGCTTGTTTCTACACCTCTGCGTGGTAGGTTGGAGATCGAGATTCCTCTACACACGATTCTGAAGTTGGGAAGTTTGCTTACTTGTTCGGACTTTTGCAAGTCATTTCCACAAGCAAGGTACATGCCACAAAGAGATCAAGACACCCACAAAAGGCCGAGTGTCTTAGTAGCAAATGTCACTTCAAAACCCGAGCTCAAGCTAACCAATCAAGCAACAGGCATCTTGTCAGCAAGCCTAAACAAGTCAAGTACTCGTCTGAAGAGAGGACCCTCAGGTCAGTTTTTCCTTAAGATGATTCCACACAGCGTATTTCAGCTAACCTGCTAAATTGGAATCAACATCATCAAGCCTGAGACTGGTGAGACCTTCTCTTCCAACAATTGCAATCATGTCAGATATTCCGGTAAAAGCAGTGACAAAGAAGGAAGCAAGTTTTGCATTGGCCGCGAAAAACTTGCAGAAAAAGTCCTGAACAAACTAATGGATGGCTTCAAAGACATGGCTTGTTTCTACACCTCTGCGTGGTAGGTTGGAGATCGAGATTCCTCTACACACGATTCTGAAGCTGGGAAGTTTGCTTAGTTGTTCGGACTTTTGCAAGTCATTTCCACAAGCAAGGCACATGCCACAAAGCGATAAGAACACCCACAAAAGGCCGAGTGTCTTAGTAGCAAATGTCACTTCAAAACCCGAGCTCAAGCTAACCAATCAAGCAACAGGCATCTTGTCAGCAAGCCTAAACAAGTCAAGTACTCGTCTGAAGAGAGGACCCTCAGGTCAGCTTTTCCTTAAGATGATTCCACACAGCGTATTTCAGCTAACCTGCTAAATTGGGATCAACATCATCAAGCCTGAGACTGGTGAGACCTTCTCTTCCAACAATTGCAATCATGTCAGATATTCCGGTAAAAACAGTGCGCAAGAATGAAGCCCTATCCTTCTTTGCTTATGATTGTTCTGGCAAACACTTCCAAGGTAGAAAGCTTGCGACTTGTCGAAGATTGTTTCCATTGCCATCTCTTGCCAAACATTCTGGGAATAATATACGTCTTGAGGAAAGGACATCCCTTGATGGCAGACGTTGGAAACCTTCCAAAGTACCTGATGACAACCTAATGTTGGATCTCACTTGAACTTGTGGTCGCAACAAGTCCAACCGGAAACCATGACGATAGAAGAAAATGAAATAAAAATCAACCAAGCCATCATTGCTCCCCGCAATCGCAATGTGCTTAGAGTTCCTGTACATGCCTGAAAATTGGGTGAAAATTCTGGCGAAACGGCTAAATTACGCCACAAGTTTTTAGGACTCGCTGCAGGTCCTCCATGGTTCAAAACAAGATCTTCTTCAATGGCTGTTGTGATATCCCATGGTTGATTGTAATGGATTATAATGGATTATATAATTATGTCCCATTAATATCCATGATTGTTGTTATCAATGTTGATTTGTGTTGATAATATCAACATAAACTTGGAATGACAGCAATAGTTGATAGACCGATGACACATGTGACAGGTTCACACGTGTGTTTTTTCCGCATGTGAGGTCCTGCAACGGGAATAAACGATTTTGAGGCAGCACTGCAGCACGTCAAAGATTTCATCCATTTCAAGGCCTGGCTACCCAAATCCCATGATTTATTGAACTGGCCATTTTGGGGAATATATCCAATTCTCAGACAAACCCAAAGTGCAATAAAGATAACTAAAGATAACTAAAGATAACTAGAGTACAAAAGTCACTGTTGAGAGTTGACTTTGGATCGCTGCCGCACTTCAACAGGTGCCATTTGGATCGCTCTCCGAGAGGTCTAAGCACTTGATGTCCTGTTTGGCTGCCTGGCATCAGTTCTTTCCAGGCCGGCCAGACCCGACAAAAATTGCGCACATCACTGCAGAAAATTCTGAAAAATCTTCTGCATCTTATTCTGCATCTTATCCCTAGTTGCATCAGGACTTCCACATCTTCCACTTTCTCTTGGCAATGTCATCAATGTCATGTCCCAGTTGCAACACCATCAGACCATAGAAATCTCTGAAGAACAAAACCGGCCAGCGCTTCGCTTCCAGGGGCGTCAGGCTCGCCATGATCCCCCGGAACTTCTCCTGCTTGGGATCAGGGCCACCCGTCATAGCTTTCGAAGGGATAAATCCCATGGTACCCGGCCTGGTTTCTACGTTTACATAACTATTGAAAGATCCACCATTTTTAATGGGTAAATCAACTATTTCTATGGCCATGTTCAATAGCTTTTTGTATGTTTACCAGAGGGTATACTCCAGCTTTGGACGAACCCCCAAATGCTGCAACGAAAAAAAAAGTGAATCCCATGGCCGGTGAAGTTACCACAGAAGGCGGCAAAAAACGGTCCTGCCGATCTTCCCACAACAGGGCTGGTGTTCTAAGGTCTTGGTGCAGGTGTCAGTTGGGTGGACTCAAAACAATGATTGCATGGGTTGCATGGATGGATGATACTTTTCCATCATTTTTCCTTTTTTCGAATTTGCCATATGTTTCTTGCTTTTTTATGGGTATCATTTTGAAAGCCAATGTTTGTCATGTGGCACATCTCCATTTTTGGCATCTCTTTTTGTCATTTCACGACGCACGCTGACCACGATTTTAGGCCCCAGCTGACACTGCACAAATAGTTTTGACCCTCAGCCTTCAGCAAAGCGTAGAGTTTCAACCTCACCGCTGGATCCGCAAGGGATCCGCAAATCAAAAGTCAGCAACTAAGCGTTGCTGTCAGATACATGGAACTGTTGCCGCCCCCTGGATTCACAACGTTGGTTTTGCAAACAGCCCAGCCACAGAAACGTTTGCAAACACTGGGTCACTGAGTGCTGGTCTCATGGATGAAGTCACTGACGAATTCGAACTGATAGGTATCCAAACCTCCAGAGGTTTTTCGAAAACGGTGAACTCACGTCATCTAAAAAATCTGCTGGTATTCATGGAGCTGACGTCATTGATGGGGCCTTTTTCTGCAGGATCCACCAGAGCCTTGGAGGAAGAGGAAGTTTGGACTGTGATTCGGATCCACGACGTTGGATACACCAGCGCCACTGGCAGAGATCTTAAACTACTTAAGTGTGAACCTGATTCGGATAATCCATAGGATTATTGGGTAGCTCAAAAATTGAGGTTTCCAACAAGTCATGGGGGTAGCGCTAAAAATTTATCGCAGGATGGTTTATTTAAGTTCTTTCATGGACTGTCTCCATCTAGAAATTATGATAACTGGGGGTACCCATGACTATGAATGAAATGCTGCATGAAATGCTTCGTGCCTCCACGAGGGTCGCTTCCACCGTGGTGTTGACGCGAACTGCGCGTTGTTGCGACCCAAAACAGGACGATTCGCAACGTGGTTTTCATCCAAGATCTTTCACGATCCATGAGAATACTTCCATGTTTTCAGGATGTTGGTTCATTCTAAATCTACATATCTATCTAACTATCTATCTATCTTTCTTTCTTTCTTTCTATTCTATTCTATTCTATTCCATTCTCTTCTATTATCTATCTATCTGTCTGTCGATCTGTCTACCTATCTACCTATCTACAGTATCTATCCATCCACAGATATATTAAAATGTACTACCCGCTGGTTATGACTAACATAGCCATGGTATAGATAGCCCATAGAAATAGATGATTTTCCCAGCGATCGAAACCTCCATTGATGGTTGGGATCTTCCATGGCAAACTGTTAGTCATAACCAAAGGGTAGCATTTCTTAACACATCATGTCTTCCAGCGTCCTGGCATCCTCCCATCCCCAGTGCTCCAGTGGCACCTGACGGTCTCACCTTCGCCATGCGTTCGCCCACCTCTGTGGCGTTCGCACCCAAGGCCTCACAAGAACTGGGAATTGGAGGGGATACAACAAAAGAGTAATATAATATAATTGTTAATAATCATCATGGTTAAATAATGGTTAATAATAATAATGCTGGTGAACAATATTGGTGATTGTTGGTTAATACTATTGATGATTGTTGGTTAATAATGGTCAATTCCCTCTGGTAAACGTTTACATAACTATGGAAAATCACCATGTTCAATGGGGCAATCAACTATAAATTGCCATTTTCAATAGCTATGTTAGTTTACCAGAGGGTAGGTCAAAGCTATTTCCACTACAATACTCCCATGATTTTCGTACCACTTTTGATAGTTGCACCAGCCTTTATCCAACTTGGTGGTTTCTTAAAATGGAGGATTCACCATAGCTTTCAATACTAAAACAAAAGCTAATGACTTGGATGATTTGGGGGGACCCACATTTTGGGCAACCTCCATCAGAACATGATGATCCACGGTTTTTGAGGTATCCATCGGTATTCTATTTTGCAACCCCAAATGAAAACTGGCTAATTTTTGGGATTTGGTTTTTAAGTCAAGTCTCGTTGGTAGCCCGTTTCAAGGTTGCATTTTTTGCAGTTCGTGGCTGTAGCAATCCTGCCTCTGCAAGGGTGGTAAACTCTACTGCCTGAAGTGAGCAAACAGCTTCTTTCTGTGCAAGACTTGGCTCAGGTATGGCTCCAAAAATGGTACTCAAACATCCATAGGAACACCTGGGAACTGCAAAGTTCCGGGAATGACCAGGTCATATCACCATCGAGTCGTCAAATGTCCATTGGTCCAAGGTCTCAGGGTTGGGCCTTCGTTTTGTCATCTCCACTTTTCAGGTCAGTTTGATCTATGCCATGAGCAATCCGTTTTGTCATCTGCATTACGGCATTGAAACTTCCGAAATATGTATATACATATATGTATGTATATATATTATATATATATATACGGTAACTACATTTAAATATACGGACTTTTAAATATACGAACCGGTATTTTAGACTACCTCCGGGAAGGTTTTCCTTGGCCCGCCCGGCCATTTAAACATACGGAATCCAATTCATTTAAACATCTGGTAACTACATTTAAATATACGAACTGGTATTTCATACTACCTCCGGGCTCACGGTCTGGCCCGCCCTCCACATATTTAAATGTCGTTACCGTATAGACATACTACATGTAATTCTATATTATGTATCATGCATCATACATGTTTGATCCTGATCATTGTTGGAAGTTCCCCTTTTTGCTGTTTCAATCCTTCAATGGCTGGTGAAAGATACATTTAACTAATTGTTGCTGTGGTCACACAGTTATCTGTACGGAAAATACATGCGAAATACAAGTAGTACAGGTTAAATATAAAGATATATCTGGTTGCTGGTTTTTACTCATCTTGAAAAATATGAAAGTCAATGGGAAGGATGACATCCCATATATGAAATGGAAAATAATCCAGTCATGTTTGAAACCACCAACCAAATATCTATATATATATTAATATATATATATAATTATATTAATATAATTATATTAGATATCACACTCAGCCTTCTAATGCTTTCTACATCTACGCCAATTTCTAGCGGCGAAGGATTCTGAGGATCAGCTTCCCTTCCGCGTGGCAACGGTGCACAAAGGCCGGGAGCCCGGGAGCCTTGGACTTGGCCGTCATCACCTGGCACCGCGGAAGCCGAAGGCCTGGGAAATGATCTATGAATGGTACAATGGTAATAGATGTTTCATCTCCATATGGATGTGGGTCAAAATGGAAGACCTAGGGGACCACAGATGTTAGTCTAGTTTAGTATTAACCATCCATAATTTTGGGGTACCTAATTTTGACCCATACCCATATGCAAAAAAATCTGTCATTTCATGTCATTTCTGTATATTATATCATGATTATGAATGTTTATGAATGTTACATGTTTATTATACTGGTTATTTTCATGTTTCTTAACCCATGACGGATCCATGGTGCCGATATATATATGCTAACATCATTTCATGGGCTATGTTGATGGGATCCATGGCACACCAAACAAATAGCAGCACCATGTTGATGGGATGCCACGGGATGAATCCAATACTGAAATGGTACCCCCCAATTAAACAGCCGTTTGAGGTTTATTAATCCGGGCTTGACATTATTAAGATCAGTGATTTCTCAAGCATATACCCTCTGGTCAACATACAAAAAGCTATTGAAACTGGTGATGTAGTTCGTGGATGTACCCATTAAAAATGCTGTTGATTTTCCATAGTTTTTTGATGTTTTTTGTAGGTTGACCAGGCCGGGTTCCACGTTTATTAAAGTCGCCATGGCAGCAACATCTCTGCTGGATCTTTCCATGGTGAAATTCTGCTGGAAATTCTGCCACCTCCACTGGTTGGATGCGGTCGCCCTGCCAGGCCAACAAGCCAGGCGCAGTCTTCTTTAAGACATACTCGGGCCTGGCACCGAGGCTGGGGGATCTCGGAAACCAGGAGATGGACGAAATTTTCCATGGTATAAAAATCCATGGGAAAAATCATCAGGAAAGCCTGTGATGTAGAAAAATATCACATTTAAGATAACTATGATTACATGATGACATGATAGTTTCATATATTTTCCCTGTAGGCCACTTCTTGAGATAAAACGAAACAAGGATGCTCCCTCAAGGCAGTTTTACTCTGCTTTGCTGGTTGTCTGCTGTTTTCAATCGTTTTGACCTATGCATAATTTCCGACAAGCTTCGGCATAGAGACGTTGAAAACCCCAGGCCTGGTGTCGGTTTCGAAATGCCATGATTCCCCAAGCATCCCAGTGGGCAATCAGATATCTGAGTCCAGGGCATGGCGTAGGCAACCAGCTTGGGTCCTTCGAAAAGTCCAAAAACTGCCTGAGACGAGGCAAATCGGTGCTTCAAATGTGTTCAAATCATAGCCAAATGTGGTTCAAATGTGTTCAAATATGTTAAATGTCTTCAAATCATAGCCATTCATAGCCTATCTGCCAATATGTTGTCAACAACAAAGCAGATTCATGAATCAAACAGCAACAAAATGGGCATATCATCTCTGTTCGCCTTTTCTGGTGCCGTGTCGCCCACCAGATGGGTTGTTTCTCATAGACAAATGGCCCTGGGGGGACCAAATGGCCTTGCGGAAATGCAACATTTTGAGTATTTTTGTTTTAACCTCAAAACCAGTCAAAAGGCTTCAAACATGCTCATGCAGCACTCGACCACGACTTAAACCAAACCAAAATTGACAGAATCTTGTCGGCCATTTTTTGAGATAAATTGAGGGGCCATTTTCGGATGTTGAAATCTCAAAATATTTCGCACGCTTTCTGTGTGCACTCTAGCTGGCTCAGAACAGCTCGCTGGGATGAAAAATATGGCTGATGGAGATGTCCAAAACATGATGCCAAGACATTACCAAATAGCCAACAACCAAAAACAAAAAGAACTCAAAATGCTTCAAAAAAAACAAACTGTCTCAATTGCAAATTTTAGTTGTTAATTGACCAGTTGCTCAAATGGCCTCAATTTCAACCAAATGAAACCAAACTATTCAATGGCTTTTTCTCCGGTCCAAGGATTTGTTCGCTCAGAGCTGTATATCAACAAAATCAACACAGTTTTTGTTGGGGGTGGGGTTTCTCAAACCACCTCAATTTCTTTCAAAGTGCTGTTTCATAGTTATTTTTTGGGAAACATCAGCTTCTTTCGAAGTCGCTCGATTTTACTCATTTACGTTTTTAGCAGCACAGAATGCAATAATCTCAAAGACGCTCAATTGAAACTCTAACAGTCGCAGGGGGAACTCAAATGGACTCAAATAGATTATTAACCACTAACATTATGATAACACTGTTACCCCGAAAATGTACTCATATTGACTCTCAGGCAACTTATTTAATATCAAATTCCAAGATTTTGAACTCGACGCTTCCTAGCGGCCATTTGGTCCCCCAGGGCCATTTGTCTATGAGTTTCGCCTACGTGAAACGTCGGAGTGCTCGAAACCTCGAAACCGAGGAACACTCTGGCTGCGATGCTTGCTTCAAAAGTTCATTTCGGGGTTGTCTCAAGTAGAAACCATGGGATTGAGGTGTCAACTCTTGAGACAATCCCAAAATCATCATCATTTCTCTACACTCAATCTGGTGACAAAAAGACTCTTCCATCTGATCAGTCAAGGTATACAGGTATACGTTCAAGCTGGATCAAAATTTACAATGCCAGTCCAAGCAGCGCTGCGCAGCAACACCAAAACGGAAGCCGTTCGCGACATCTTCGCAGCATGTTCCAAATAATTCCCTCCCCGAGGGAGTGAACCGGAGCAGCACTGGGGCTGCCAAAGATTCTATGCTTATCGCGGAGTCTCTGTTTGAAGAAACTTTTGTATTCACAGAGAGAGGATAATCCAACATGGCTGTCCGTGTCTGTTTGCAATGCTCATAAGGCTATCAAGGAACTGGAAAGTGCGAGGCATTGCGAGAATGCCACGTTTCAGCTGCCCTGCTATTTGTTCAGAAATTCGACAAGCAAGGCCTGCGATGGCAAACCACCAGCAATATTCATCAATATCCAAAGCAATTTTGATCGGACACAGTTTCGATCTCAATCGGATCTCATTCAGCGAGGGAAAATGCGGGCTTCGTGCGGTCAATTGGTCATTGCCGCATTGGTCTTTGCCAGCCCAGTTACATCCAGCTGGTCAAGGTTGCATTGATCTCGTCTGCCTTGGGAACTGCGACAGGAAGAGTTTTTCAACAGAGGAACAGGCCTCTGCTGAACCGCAGCCATGTGACTCATAGTCCTGAAGAATATCGCAAATCACAGATGACCTACCACATTCCGGGCACTTGGATCCAAATTCTAAGACAGAAATGGTGAAACCGGCTTCTCTGCAAGAGAGACATCATTTTCTTTTAAGTAGTATAATAGTACAACAATGTATAACATATATATTAACTTACATTCTTTACCAGTTGTGAACGTTGTATCAGGGAGCTGTGTTCTTCAACAGCCTATCATTCCATTCTGGTGACTCTGGTGAGTCCAATGGATGACCGGATGACCTTAATCGAAGTGCATCCCAGTCAGTATCTGGTTGGTGGATGTTGGTGGTGCAATTAACCATCTTGAAAAATATGAAATGATGGACTTCGTCAATGGGGTTGGGATGACACCCCTAATATATGAGTCATGGAAAATAAAAATCCTGTTTGAAACCACCAACCAGGTATATAGGTTATAGCGGTTGTAGCATGTATTTTCACGTGTCACAACCTCAATTTTAAGCTGGATGATCAGCCGGGTTAGTTCAGCAGTGGGGTGATAATTAAAGCTATGTGAACTGACGACGACTGGACATCCAACTGCCCGACCCCAATTTGGAACGACTGGAGGCGGCCTCTGCTTTGATTGCGCGTAGTCCAAGGGCGTCATTCCTCCGGAATTCTTTTTCAATGGATCCTTGGTAGAGCTACATAAAGCAGAGGCCTGAAATTCGGGTCTGAAGCAATTTGAGGATGGTTACATATTATGTTTATCCAATTTATGGCGATCTTATGCAATGTAATGGGGAAAAATTAATGGAACATGTTAATATCATGTTTGGTGGTAAACCATGTGAAAAACCATGTGAAAAACCATGTGATTTGGGGGTGCCCTATTTTCAAACCCACAGAAAGGCGAACATCGGCTGACCAACTGCCGAGCACGTCGGTCAAGGTTGGCATGTCGGCGAGCACTTGCAGCTTAGAAGCAGCCTTTAGTTCGAGCAACAACTTCACCATCTCCGTATTGTTCCTTGGCACATCATGAAAAGGAGATGTTTGGAGATACACATACAGATTCTGTTACATAAAGCCATGAGATTGCATACCCAGAATCTCTCGAACAGCTGCGTGTAGAGGAAAGTACGCCCTCACACAAAGTGGCATCCAGAACTCATGACACGAACACTTTGACACTTGGAAGATTTAAGTCTCTTTGGGTCTCAATGAAAAACTCGCTACCATTGGCTGAACAGCAGGAACGCCACACACTCGGCGCCTCCCCAGGAACCACCTTTCTGCATTCACGTTCGAGAATCCTGAAGTGAGTCTGTGATGCGAGGAGATGTCTTGAATACCAATTCACAGTGGCAATCAACGCACTGATGGAGATATTGCCAAAAATCATAGCACTGCACATCACTGCACCATTAGTAGAGGCAAGGCACGATTTTGTTGCAGCCAAGTGAATACCTTCCTGTGCGCCTGAAGCACGAACGGACTTCCAACGAATCTGCAATGTGGAAATGCAGCGTTTTCCCAGCAAAGTCATGGCGTCTCCACATGTCATGTCGTCATGTGGTAAAAACGTGGTATAATGCAATGTGGCAACGTAATCTCCACCAAAAGAAAGCATTAACTCTTTCGGACATGTCGAGCTGGCCTTGTTTCTTGCCACAATTTCATCCATCTCTTGTCCTCAGTCTTTGTGCGAGCACTTGAAGAAGTCTGAAGTCTTCTGGCCGACTTTGGCTGTAAAGAGCAAAATGTGTTTCCCTCTTCTTCGCTTCCATCATTATAATGGCCGACTCCCCAGTGGTTGTGTCACCACCTTCATGGTTACTGTATGTAAATCCCTGTCAGATGCGTCCCTCCCCAAATGGGTATGTCTCAAAATAAATCGACATTTCGGGATGCTGACAAACAAAATCAAACAAACATCTCAAACATAAATTTTCTACATGTCCATTATGCCATTTTTGAGCCATACCGTGTCACAATGGACCGCCAAAGTGCGTTTCAACTTGCGCTGCCCCGAACCAAAGCGCACACTGCCCTGCGTGCTACTGCCAGGCGGTGCTGTTTGCACCTGCAGATGTGGATAGCCCAGAAAACTCCAATGGTTGATGTTACATTCTGAGAAGGTTTGTCATCCTTTTTGGATCTTTTTGGATCGCTTTGGCCATTTAAAAAGCAGGGGAAAATGGGGAAATACATCTGAATAGTCCATTTCTGGAGAAGCCCACTGTCGTAGCATTTCGAGTTGAGCCATGTCGAACCAAGCCGCGGAAAAGTTGGTGCAGCCACTGCCAAACTGATCTTGACGCGGAGGGAATGCCTGAGCACCAATATCGTACCCTCCGGTAACGTGGCAAATGGAAGACCTCCCATGTACATGATTTTCCCATTAACACTTTCCTTTAGTTTGGGGATGTTTGAGGATTTCCCAGCCAGCCAATGTTTAAAAACCGAATATCATAATGTTTGATCATGGTTCAATCCTTCAACCTTCGGAGCCAGGACACGAACATACCAGCACCGCTGACGCCGCTGCTAAAGGAATAGTTGGCACGCGCGGGACTGGGGAGCGTCAGGAATGAGCAGAAGCCCTTCGCTCCAACAGATTGGGGAGATAGGGATGTTGATCACAAAACCTTGAGAAACTAATATGAAATAAAAAGATATAAAAAGAATGTTTAATCCATGAACATTGGAAGATTCCTGCATTTCCAAAGAGTAGGGACCCGTTAAGGATCCATTCAGTGGTCAAAGTCAGAAGCAACATCTTGCGGATGTTTGCTTAAAAACGGGACCTTGGAAGTAAAAACTCCACATAAAGTAGATATCCCATATAAAGCTATATAAAGTAGATCGCGCTAGCTAAGAAGCGGTTCCAGGACGAACACATGTCATTCAAGCCAAAAATGTGAAGGGGATCTGTGTTGTACCAATGATTGATATGATTCGATTATGGATAGCCTGTCATGGTACCAGGTACCGCAACGACTGCAGTCAAGGAGCTGCGGTGTAAAGGTGCAAGTTGTAGAAGTGGATGGACTGGCGCTTGTCGGAGCTGGTTCAGATGAAGAACCTTCCTGGTCTTGGATACCAGATCCTCCATCTGGATGCCTTGGAATTCTGAGTGAAATGACACCCATCCAGTGACAGAAAATTAGTCTTTTTTCATGTGCAAACATCTCATACCTGAAAAGCAAGGAGAAGTTGTTTGATGTGCATAAAGAGAAACAGGTCAAGAAGAGTCAGAATCGTGGGAGAATCAGTTTAGCACTTGCACCTGGCAATTCACAGTGATAGGAAAGAAAAAACGCAATACATAGATCAAGAAAGGCGACCCATGTAGCCAAAAAGTGCGTATGGACAATTCAAAGGCAAAGCCCCAAAAAGCAGCAAAAAAATAAAGCCAACAATCTTGACAGAATTGCATTCATAATTTCACTCCAGGGTCCAGTCGATTGAAATCCAACATACTATTCGGGTTGAATACTTCATCTGGAGTCTGTACATTCAGCTTGTGACTGAAAAAATCCTGATATCACGAGGAGTATATGAATGATATTGATATAGACAATATGCGTTCCATCCCAGTCTTCATAATCTTCATACGTCACATCGCCCCAATTGCTGATGGACAAATGCCTAGTTCGCATCAGCATTTTTGTTGGTTCAATTCCGGTTTTTGATCAAGAAAAAATCCTGAATTGTTTAGTTGATTCAATCCCAATTCTTGCTGGAAAAAAAGGGACGCAAAAAGCAAATCATGGTAAATGCCGAATGCCCTAAATCTGGAGTACATCATGGTGCACCACAGCAAATCAAGTCACAGTAGGTCATGACAAATCCTCTAGATCTGTAGTAAAATCATGGTACATCATAGTCAATCATGGTAAATCTATCCCCTTACATGGATGTTTCCTAAGTCATGGGGCTACCCCTTTTTATCATCCATGTTATTTTAGGATTGTCCGTTATAAAACATCCAGCTATTGTTCTGACACTTCATCACAGGCGGCCGGTCCCTCGACGAGCTTCATTTCAGAGGGAGACCGGGGTGAGTCGTGCTCGGACTCTTCATCAACAGTCGGCACGGCTGAGCAGACGGGCAGCTGCTGACACTCAAAAACTCTGCACAAATTCATTCATACCTGGAAAATATAGATGATATTGTAGATGATAGATTGAATGATTCTTTAAGTATCTTTGAGATTCTTTAAGTATACTTTTAAGTAATTCGGAAATTCAAGGATAATCTGATCCATCTCAAAGAAGCGCCAAGACTCTGGCTGAAGCATCGTGACCATCAAACAAAAAAGGGGTTGTCTGATACAGCTTGAGTATTGTACAAGAATTCACTGTATAAGAATTTAGGGGGCTCGAATCCAAGGCGGGGTACATATTTTCAGGTATACCAAACACGTAGTACTTTAAGAATTTGAGGGACCCTGGAATAGGATTGCCAGATGCATGCAATACATAACTAAGAATGCCCTAAGAATTTGAGGGACCCTCGGCCTGTTGTGGTGTAAACTCGCCTGCGTTTAAAAATAAGAATTTGAGGGACCCTGGACCTCAAGCTTTCGGATTCTTAACCAGCGCTCGGGCTGTACCATGGGGATACCATGGGACACCCACAACTAGCCATTTGCGTAGCGAAAATATGTTTTTTAAGGGAAATGTGTAACAATTGGGTGTAAACCAACCCTAAAAAAAACCACGAGATACCCACAACTACACACTGGAATTTATGATAATTGATTGGAATTACATCTGGTTATTTAACATAGCCATGGAAAATCACCATTTTTAATAGGTAAACCCAGGTAAACCATCTATAAATGGGGCCATTTTCCATGGCTATGTTAAATACCCTCGTCTGTTGCCAGGGGGGGGTGAGGCACCTAAAAAAATAAAATAAAATGCAGGGGCCTAAGGAGAAAATGCCAATAAAATGAGAGGGCATAAGGTAAGATAGGAAAACCCAAGCAAAATACAATGGACAGGTACAAAAAGAAAATGACGTCGGCACCCTCCACCTGGCCACTGGTGGACCTACATTATGCAACTGTTGGACCTCGGGCTCCGGCATTTTCTTTTGGGTTGATCTTGTTTTGTCTTGTTTCCTTCTTTGATTGGTTTTAACTTAAACCATGTTTAGTCTTGTTTAGTCTTGTTTAGCCTTTTCACGTGCCAACAGGAAGGAAAAATTGCGCGGATTTCGATCAATATATAATATATATATATATATAATTGGTTCCACTTCTGACATCTGGATGGTTTCTAGAAAAGATACAAATAAATATAAATAAACTTAAGAAATCTCATTGGCTGCTGTAAGCTGCCCGTGTGTCTTTTGTTGACCAAGGAAGGCAATAGAAAATGAGGGGGGCCAACCCATTTTCGAAGTTAATGTCCAAGTAATTCCAAATCTCTGGAATGTTTCACAAAAGGAAAAGGGGAAAAAGGAAAGGGAAGAGACAGGAAAAAGGAAAGGGAAGGGAGAGGAAAGGGGGGGGAAAAAAAAAGTGTCTCACACGAACCATTTTTGATGCCAAAAGTTATCGTTTTCGTTATCATTTTATTAGCGTTCGTGAATCCGCTGGAACGTTTCACAAAATGGTCAGGCCGTTCACAGCTGTGCATCTTTGCTATGATGCTATCTCTGTCAGTTAACTTGATGGGTTAGGCACCTCAAAAAATAAAATGCACCCACAAAATAAAATGCAGGGGTCTGACCCATTTTATTTTCATTTTATTTTTATTGTTTTTATTTTAAAAGGGGCTTCAGCCCCCCCATTCTATTTAGGTACCCCGGACGGGGGTGTTAAATAACCAGAGGGTATATTGGAATTGGGGGTACCTGAATGGTACCAAACAACTCGCCATCTCTCGCCAAGCCGCCCCATTCTCGGCCATCCGTCCAGCCAGCACCTGGCTCGAGTTTTGAGGGAGCTGAGACCCGGAAGTTATCGAAACTGAGGAGGCCACTGATCTCGTGAATGTCCTTGTCTACAGGGCTTGGAGTACCTCGATATATCATGATATATCTCGATATGCTGTTTGTTTGCGGTCGAGACTGGGATAGATATATTCCTTGAAGCTTTGAACATCTTTGAACATTGGAGACCCAGTGTCAAGAGAGCATCAACAGTTCAGGTGTAGCTTGGTGTAGCTTGAAATAAGGACTGAGGGTGGAGATCTGGATCTCGCCTATCAGGTGTCATCCTAGAGACATGTACTTGCCGGTGGGTTTGTTTCATACTCCACAACATCTCAAAAACAGACAGGATATGACAGGATCCATCCAATTCGATATATAGTGTAATATATTATGTAACCCCAATTAGCATCAACTAGCTATTATATGCTATTATTATATAATTTCAAAATATGCCGGCTTTCTTCGGCAAGCTTCGGGAAGCCACCGGGCTCAGCGCCAGCCTCGATTTGCACGAAATTCTGAGGAATGGATTCGGAATTGATTCGGAAAAAACGGAGATTAATATGATTAATTAATCAATATGTCAAATAACTGGCATATAGGGGCCATAGTCATCAAAGCATGTTGGTGGCGTAGCAATCAGAGCCGTGAAGGAATTGTTGGAGACACATTTGGTCGTAAAAAGACAAGGTAGTCATCAGCAAAGATGCCAAGCAAGAATCAATGGGCTAAAGTACTAGACTAACAATTTTACCCTAAGATGACATAGGAATAGGGGATATGTTGATACAACTACGAACTATATAAAACTGACAGATCTGACATAGGCCATGCGACTGCTTGCGGAAGGCACCATCCGGCTGCTGCGTTGGCTGAGTTGTAGATGCTGCTGGTCCTGGAAAATCGGATGGAGCTGAGAACCGCAGACCCGCAGACCCGACCCGCGCTCAGCTGGTCCTGCGATTTGTTGTCGCGGCAGCATACCTGCACCGGCTGGATTTTCCCATGGGATTTTCCTATGGATTTTCCCACCGAAGACCGGTCCGTCAAATATGTCAAGCGCCAGCTGGTTTTTTTCTCCCACTTCGATGATCATTTTCGTTTTCAGCCATTTATGGTGGATGTTCAACTGCCATCTTTGATTACCAGAGGGTTTGCGTTCCACCCCCCTACGTTGCGTTCCACGAGACGGCGGGCAGAATCGCGGTTCGCGGTCGGGGCCTGCGAAGCAAGGAGCTCCAGGGCTCAGGGCCGCGCTGGGCGATGCCACACGATGCCCTGCGATTGGCCTCTGACACTCTGATGGTTTTGAATTGGTCATGGGGGGATGAACATATTGAACATCCAAATCTCAATAGGAACATCCAAACAATTCCAAAGATGTGCTGTGGCCCCACACCCTCCGACCCTCCGGGGTCCGCACAACCAGGGTGGGGCCATCTGCAACTGAAAGCGGTGTTTGCCTGACGGATGGAAATGGATAGAATCTGCCACTGGTGAAACACCACTGCCAAGCCGCTGAAAAAAACACGTCACGTTGACATGTCACGTTGACATATCCAGCCTCTCTTGGGCAGGCCTTTCTGTTCGCAAAGCCTAAAAAAATCAAGAGACATCAACAGACTGAGATGCATGTTGAACAGCATCAAGTTACAATCAAGCTTAAACTATTGCTTAATCCTAGAGATCCAGTTGATGCAAGACGCAAGATACTCCTTAATGGAGACTGGGGAAATCATATTCTTCGTGAAGTTCCACTTATTAAATTGCTCGTAGACTCTATATTTATGTTGGTTGAAAACATACACTCTGATTGGCCATTTCAGGCATGAAACAGGACAAGAATGATTGTCATTTCAGATCGTCAAATATGCTTGGAAGATGTTGAACATTCTTGCATAATGTTGCATTTTGATGCTTCCTGAGTCATGATAGTCATGGGGCTACCCCCAGTTCTCATCCATTTTGAATTTTTCGGATTTTCCATGGGATTTTCCATGTCAAACCATCCATAACCATCCAGCATATCCAGGGGGATCGAGTCATTTTTCCCCATGTCATCCATGTCACTGGTCCAGCTTTGCGTCCAGCTTCAAAACGTGGCCAGGCCTCGATCCAGCGTTATGGCTAGCTGGTGGAAGTTGATGGAAAAATCCATGGGGATTTTCCCGATTTTCCAGGGATTTTTAACCATCTGAAAGTCATCATGAAATGGTTTTTTAGGATTTTGAAGGTTAGCAGCTGCGAGTTGGTTGAGTTGGTTTTTTTCCGTCTCTTGAGAGGAGTGCACATGAGGCACCCCATGGTCAAGGCTGTGGCAGCACGCCTATACTGCGCATGTCATCCTGGCTCATAGAAGCAAGTAGAAACAACATGGAAAAAAACAATGTCAAACTGTCAAACACGCCAAAAGCTTTAGCATATATCAAGTTTGAGCAATGTGATCAGCCATCTCAGCCGCTGCAGTTCGCTCCTGGGTCATGGCAAAGACCGTCTCCATGTCCTCAAAACCATTCATCCGAAAGGCCTCGCAGGCGTTTGCAATCCCGATGTGCACAATTCAATGCATTGCAGCAGTTGCCTCGGCATAGTACCCGAAGCCGTTTTCATTCAAGAAATTCCTCACTTCCTCCGAAAGGCTACCTGAGTCGCATGGGAAATGGGGAGATTGCTACTCTGACACTGCAAGATCAAGTGCCAAAGGCTTTGAACATCTAAAATCTGATCCCTCTGCAAGCGAGTCACAGTAGCTTGCTGCAGCCTGCACTGCACTTGACAATGACGGGATATGACGGGTTGTATTGTGAACTTCTGATCCCCATTTTAGCAAAGGAAGAATGCTCCCGATGCACGTTGTGGAACGCGGAAACACCAAGGACACCACACACATGCGGCACACACCACACACACCAACCTTGCATCATTTACACATCGCTACTCCTTTAAAACCTCGGGTGGTTCAAAAACGTAGAATTACCCTACGACGACGAGTACAATTAATTTTTGTTTGGCCCAGGTATGCATGGAGAAGTGAAAACACGTCAAGCTACAAGAATCGCTTACGTCACTTTCCGATGCATATGTTGGTACTTTGATGCTGCAGCCTGGGGAGGATCAAATCCAAAAAATCATGAATACTCCAAGAATGTTGGGTACATGTTTGACCTCTTTTTTCTGGGCTATGCCGGTGTTCCTGCGGCAGGGATATGCAAAAAAGCATATCACTGACCGCCTGCATAGTCTCCTTGGCACCAAGCATACTCATTCCCACCATGCGTCTCCGTGGGCTTCCCACGCTTCCGACACGATTTCTCGGGCTCCTGAAGGTCTGCAATGGGACAAGATCAGAGTACTTCAAGTGTGGTATCCCTGAAAGGCCCTGCAAGGGAGTTTTTCACACATGGATAATGTAGGGATACATCCCAATCAGGCAGGGAAAGAGACTCTCCAACACTTCAATAAAGATCTATGTCAATCTATGTAGTACTAATTAGTGGCATCCCCAAGAATCAACCGGGGCGTCGCCGAGGCCCAGTGGACATCGCCAAGGGACGTAGTGGGACTCACGGATCGAGGGCTCATTCCTGAACGAAACAACCGGGGGGAAACCTCCACCCGGGGATTTTT
>CAMXCT020002395.1:0-90000 GCA_947184155.2 Cladocopium goreaui
TGATCAATCAATGATTGATTCCCAGCAATCGGAATTGTAGCTACCACTGGGGAACTTCCCATTAAATCTCTATCAAATCGCTGTTGAAATCCCTATCGCTTGGCTATATATCCCATTCATATCTTATTATGTACCCATTTAATGCCACTATAAATGTGTGTATATATATAGTGTGTGTGTGTGTAAATATGTATGTGGATATATATATACCCATTATAATTTTGGTGAAGCGATAATAAACCACCCATCTTTTGATGGTTTATACTACCCATAAAAAGGATAAATATGGGGATGGTGGATCCTATTGCTTTACTAACATTACTCTTGATATATCTCATGAAAATGGACTGAGATATATCATCTGGGCTAAAAAAATGCTATACAATGGGATATCGTTGAATGGATATATGAATATATATATATATACCCATCAAAAACCATATTATACCCATTAAAAAAAAAAAAACATATTTTTATACCGCATGTTATACCATATAATGGGGGGATCATTTTCTCTCCGCATCTCCCATCCCCACCCTGCCCGAAAGGCGGGCCGATTCCTGTGTCAGCAGCAGCCCGGTGTCTGCCGCGGTGTAGACGGCGGCGTTGGGGTCGTCTTCCGTCAGGCACATCCTTGTAGCGATTGGCGCTAAACGGGGATTTAACCCATGAAAATGTGGAGTTTGCTAAAAATTGGCAAACTCAACCCGCAAAAATTTGGAATTGACCAAGAAAAATGTGGATGTCACCAACAGAAAATTGAATGCTACCAACAAGAATGAGGATCAAACCATCCAATAATGGGGATCTAACAAGCAAAAGGTTGGGTCATGGATGTTTCACCAGCCAAATCAAACCAGCCAAAAAAAAAAACACGAATTCCCACATCTAATGGGGATGTTGCCTGATTTTTCACCAGCAAAAAAAAATGGGGATTTCAGCCAAAAGTTTTGCGATTTCACCGACGATTTGGATGTCATCCTTATCCACCAGCATCCATGAATTTCACTATGTCTATCTGTGTATTGTATTGTATATATATATATATATGTATATATATATATCATATATATGTGTATATATATATGTACGTGTATATAGATATATAATCCATGTGACACGTGGGTTTGTCTCAAAGTGTGGAATAACAAAATTTAAGGCTTCTTTGGCAAGCCTCAAGCGTGAGACATACCTATGTAGTCTATTCATCAGAAAACATCCCACCAACTGGCAACAAAGAAATGGGGTCCAATACATATAAAAACATATTCAGCTTCTCCCAACAAAATATGAGACAACAAAAAGTAGAACTTTGTAGTTCCACTCTTTTTTGGTGATCTTTTTAATGTGACGTTTAACTTGTAGCAAGGAGAATTGCGAACTGGTAACACCAAGTCAGTCTTGTAGCCCAATTCTCCAGGTCTCCAGAAAATCTACTGCGGCTGGTTGCGAAATCCTGCAACACTTCGTAGATGATTTAGCCCATTATAGTCCCAGTGTTTCATAGTTACCATTAGTTCTAACTGGTGCAACCAACCTAGTTGCTGATGCAACCATAAGTTATCTCACCTACCATACTTGCCATATGGAGGTTTCCAACAAGTCATAGGCCTACCCCCAGTTCTCATCCATTGATGAATTTTCCATGAAATAAACCATCTATTTTTGGGTATCCCCATTTACAGAACCCCCCATATTTATCCACCTACTCGTCTGAAATCATGGAGACCAGCCTGGCTTTCCCTGCGCGAGTTCTGAGGGTAGCCCCCGGGAAAATACGATGTTCCCATGGTATTCACAAAAATCCGATGGTTTATTTCAGAAAGAAAATCCAGAAAAATGGATAAAAAAAACCTGGGAAAACCCATCCATGATTTGTTGGAAACAAAGAATTTAAGAGATGAAACCATGTCTGAAATATTCAGTGGTGAAATCACATATGTTTCAGCAAATCACCATGTGTTTCATAGTTAAATCCAAAATTTTCATGGCTAAATCCATGGCTAAACTCCCTGTTTTTGGGCGGGTTAGATCTCATTTTGGGCTGATGAGATGTGATTAAATATGACAGTTATAATCATATGCTTTAAACCGGCGAAATATGATTAATAATGGATAAATCATGGATAAAAATTGTCAAATATGGTTTTAAAAAATCACCCTTCTGCCTCGCCAAAAACTTTGGCTTCAAGGAGAGCCCCCTTCCCTCGCCACAAAAAAATATGGCTTTCGATCGTTGAGGGACTCCACAAAAACTGCAGCCGTGAAGTCCATGGGGACGCTGTTGTTTCCAAGCCTACCATGACTTCTCAGGCAGGTGCACCTTAACTGGTGGGTTTATGATAGTTTTATAGTGTCATTTCAGTATATCTATAGTGTCTATGGATGTACTCAACTTAACTGGTTGGTTTAAAGTATCTATAGTCAAGTGGATGTTTTAAATTCATAGGGTGCACCATTAATGCTAGCGGTTAACTATCTGGAAACTCCCGGATGACCATCCCCCAAGATAGGTCCACCGAACCTTGGCTCTGTCAGAGAAAGTGAAGCGTCTTACTGGGAAAATATGTGAAAATGTGCTTCTACTTCTGGATGAAAAAAATACCCTGCAGTAATCAAACATGGCTTGCTGGGAAAGCCCTGTCAATATATAGGTTTGAATGGGAAAACGATCTATCAATGGGGAAGTTCCCCCAATTTGGGGGAAAACATTCACACAATACTCAGCCCAGCTGAAATCCCCCTGTTGGTCCCTGTTGAAATCTTCAAGTTTCAATCTCCGGCTGCCCCATGCTGCCTGTCAGCAATCCAACGTACCTTGGTCATATTTTTGGCACAAACCTCAGCGGAGCGCTCCGAAGCTGCTGAAATCCCCATGGATTTTTTTTGCCAAAAATTCACCAACCAAATGGGAGAAAAAACATCCCATTTACAAGTGAGATCAATCCTGGTGATGTATATATATATATGTACTTATACATATAATATATACATATATACATATAGAGAGAGAGAGTACAGCAAATGTCAACCCCGGATGAGACAAACAAAAGTAGGCTAAGATTGTCAGTCATGGGCTATATATTATATGGCTAATGAAGTATCTGTAGTATTTCATAGCCATCTATATACTTAGCCATCTCCGCGTTAGTAGACTAATATTGTTAGTCATATTGTTAGTCATATACTATATGTTATGTGTATGTATATACCCTCTGGTTATTTAACATAGCCATGGAAAATTGCCCATTTATAGATGATTTTCCCAGCTATAAACCTCCATTTATTTCAGGGATTTTCCATGGCTATGTTAAATAATCAGATGGTAATATTATATATATATACATAATGTCAACCCCATATTTCCAGGTTTCCCATTTTTCGAGAGAAACTGAAAATCGTGGCCGACCGGGCTTTTTTGGCGGGCAGTACTTCGGCCAAAGGACCAGCTTCACGTAGTTGGCGACGCTTATGGCCACGTCGTCTCGCATGTAAGCTTGACCAACCTGAGGGGCTTGTCTCAGGTGGGGGCTGAAGCAGCGATGCTGATGTTACCATCCAAAAAAGGGCAAGCCGACAAGCCTCACTCGCCAAAAAAAAACAGGATCTTCATAGCAAAGTCATTGGGTCATTGAGCAGTCAAAATGGAGACTGCTTACTGATTTCGCCTGGCATCTAACCAGCCCAGCTTTTGAGGATCTCGACATCGGACAAATGTCACCACTATAGCCTGCTGATAGGGGGAGTCATGTGGTAAACCCCATGCCATAAACTATCCCATATTCCCCAATCTGGCCAAAAGAACCAGCCCGCTTAACTATCCCACCCAGTTTTAGCTGAATTGGGTGGGCCAAAAAAAAAAATGTGGTTGGAATGTACCCTGCAAAAATGGGCGGTTTACCAACATACATGGCATCAGCAGGAACAATTGTGGGGATAGCACTCCAGTGTAAGATGAGTGAGTCCACTCTGCATACTGGTCACTTGCTTGGTCAACCCGTTGTTCTGGCACCGCCATTGAAAATATCAGGGATCTCCATTGACCAACGGAAAAACACCAGGCCCCGTGTGAAAAAAGTGGTGGTGTGGTGAGTGTGGTGCTTCCAATTTGCGAATTAGACAGTACAAGATGTACAAGGTGGTGCCCCACTTATGTGAACGTTGTTTTATAACCATAGATAACCATAGTATGTCAATATCTCTACCTTAAACCAGAGTGAAATCACTGGAGCACCATCCTCACGTTGACCATGTTAAAATGTGGTGTCAATTGTTGTGATGGTAAAGAGAGATGGTTTTAATCCCCATAAAAATGAGATGGTTTACCGTGGTAAAGCTGTGTTGGGTGATTGAAACAATCAAAATATGGTTGGCTTATGATTATTTAAAAAATAACATGGTCGTCCCCTTGGTGGTAGCTGGGAAAATAGAATCATTGATAAATCACAAACTGGTGATATAAACTGGTGATCTTTTTCCCGATTGTGTTCTCATTTTTTTTCGGTGAGACATTCTCCGACCCTAATCCCGATTCAGGACAGATGGAATGGCATGTCTCGCGAGAAATCATCGACGTTTTAAAAGGAACATGTCACAAACTATATAATAATAATAATAACTAAAAACTGGTTGGTGGTTTCAACCATCTTGAAAAATATGAAAGTCAATGGGAAGGATGACATCCCATATATTATGGAAAATAAAAGTATATAAAAGTCATGTTTGAAACCACCGACCAGAAAAGAATAACCCCAAGATCACAACTGGTTGGTGGTATACCTACCCTTCTGAAGAATATGCTCGTCAAATGGGATTATTCTTCCCAATATATGGAAAGTCATAAAATTCCATGGTTCCAAACCACCAACCAGTGATGGTTGGATATCTCAAACACTATAGAACATGTTGGATAGTTATATCACAGTTATATCCTGTCTATACTATCTATAAGTATCCAGAACTACGTGTAGTTGTATATATCAATACCCTCTGGTAAACATACACATAACTATGGAAAGATCCACCCATCTTTAATAGGTAAATCAACTATTTCTATGGGGCATGTTCAATAGCTATTTTGACATAACCAGAGGGTAACCCCATTAAATCACCATTAAATCCCATTAAAACCCATAAAATCACCATTTTCCTATGGTTTTCCTATGGCTTTTGACATAACCAGAGGGTAACCCCAAGACCAGTAGCAGCTCCAGCGATTTCGGCCAGTCTCTTCGCATATTTCCTGGCGCGCGCGCGCGCGTTGCGGATGGCGCGCTTGGAGGCAGGCCATAGCTACAATGACTGGGCTTGGAATCCCACACATCAAGCCATGGTGACTTGGGATAGTTCATGGATGTTTAGTTCACCACATAAATGGGGATGGGTCAAAACCCTGGTACCTAGTGAATCCCAAAATAGCTGGTAAATGGATGTTCATCCCACTAAAAATGTATCTATGAGTATTGACCCATACCCAAATCAATCATCCGCAAGAAAAAGCTGGTGAAAATCCATGGGGGTGTTGATGAAAAAATGGTAATCCTTGATGGTGCAGCCCCCGAGATATATATGGTTTTTGGTCATATCACCAGCTTGTTGCGTGCAAACGATCAGCGGGGGATAAACTTGCCAACTCGCAGTTTTGTTTGCACTATCCTATAATTGTTGCAAAGCCATGTGGATATCATGTGTATATATATATACGTATGTAGATATATATATATATATACATATATATATATACATATATATATATATGTATATATATACATATATATATGTATATATATATATATCTGGCAATCAAACGTGGCAGGCTGAGAAACCATCTAAAAATCATGTTTTTTCCATGTGAAAAGCATCGAACTTAAAAATCATGGTGGATCTTCCAGCCGCGGAGCTGATGAGGGTAGCCATTTGGATACTTCACCAGTCAATGGATTGGTTTTCACGGGAAAATCTTAACCGGAAACCATAGATTTTCCCATGAAATATGGGGTTTTCCTGTAAATTTTCCCTTAAACCAATCCATTGAACCAGCCTGAAACCATCTTAGGAATGATTCCTGCTCCTTCCTGGCTTGGGGTTGCTCTGGCACTTATAAAATAAGGATCCACTATGATCTGTTCAGCATGATTTAACCCAAACAGTAAACACATCCCAACATCTCATCTGGGTATGAGTTAAAATTTGGTAGCCCTGAAAATGGATGGTACCCTCCGGTAATTTAACATAGCTATTGAAAATTGCCATAGAAATAGTTGATTTACCAATTAATAATGGTGATTTTCTATAGCTACGTTAGTTTGCCAGAGGGTAATACTAAAACTAGACTGAAATCTGTGGTCCCCCATGAATTTTGACCCATGAACTCTTGTTGCGCAGGGTCCCCAGGGTCCCCTGACCCCCACCTAAGAATCACTGAGAGCGATCCAGGTATACTGGGGTCATCCACCAGCTTGGTAAACTCCTGCTTCGAAAAAAACGGCGATTCCAACGGGGGAATTCCAACGATTGAAAATGGGCATCATGGAAAAAATCATCATGGGCCATGGGGTATTATGTAATTCAATGGGAGATCTTCAGGATCCATTTTAATGGAGGTACGTAAATGTACCATTTTTCAGGGCATATAAATTGTGGCGATATTCCCTGAAATTTAGGCCATTGATGAAAAGGCTGGGAAATCCCCCAACTAAATCGAGGTTTAGTTCGCTGGGACAATCATCGAATTAAATGTTGGGATTTTTTTCCGGCACGTTTGATTACCGAAGGGGCCCCTGTCCACGGTGAAAAAAACCAAACGATTCCTGGGGTTACCATTGATCCTTAAAAATGTTTTCAATCTCTGACGTTTCTGATGCGGAAATCCCTCATGTATAGTGGAAATCTCCAAAATGGCAACTGAGGGAAACCCACAACCGTGGGTCGAATCCATAACCAACCTTTCAGACTTATGCCCAGCGCTTTAGGATCCCCCCGGGGCCCCTACAATCCATACTGAAGAACAACCAGGCTCATCGCTGGATGAAAACGGTGATGTTGCAGGAAAACAATATGCTTGCCATCACATTCATTTATGCAGATGAATGTAGACATGTGAGATATGTGGAAGTTTAAAGTTATATACTGTATCAAGGTATTTTTATGCATGTGCATATATATACATATATATATATATGTGGAGGGGACCTTTATGTATAGAATGACGGGGTTGGAAAAAATCCCTCACAACACCTACAATAACTGTCCGAAGGCTAATTTTGATTTCATCTGCCGCTTCTCCACCCTTTCACATGTCCATCTCAGTTCTGAGGACTTGAGGACCTCAATTACTATTCCATAGGAAAGGCTAGTCTAAAATCCGATCTCCTGACCCATCTCCTTTTCAATGGCTCTTCGAATTCATGGGTGCATTTCCTTTGGCTTTCCTTCAAGTTTGCTGTCATATTTATCCTGGCCTTTGTGCACATGTCCTTTTAGAAAATATTTTAAATTCCAATTGAACTTCTCTTTTCCGGTTCCTTCTGAAATTTGCTTGCAAAGATCAGTTTCCTTCTAGTTTCTCTTTGAAGCTATTTCCAATGTTCGTTGGAATAGTTCTCTTTAGACACGCTCCCAAAACGGCGGCGCCATTATAAAGCATAGGGCGGGCCTAGGCATTTTGTCTCGCACGCAATGTAAAGTGTATGCTTTTCATTGCTTTCCTGCAGGTGCCAATGTCTGTCCCACCTCTTGGGATTCTCTGCGCCTTGCCTCGCCGCTTCTCCACAGCTTCTTGCCCTCCCCTCTCTCCACCTACAAAGGAGAAAGATGCGGAAAGGGGGTGAAGTAGGTGGAAAGGTGTTGGTGGAAGGGTAGGTGGAAGGGATGGATATGGTTGGAGAGGTTGGGTGAAGGTGATGCTAGGGTGATGCGAGGCTGGAGGAGCGAGGGTGGAGCGATGGTGGAATGAAGGGTGGAGTGTGGAGAATGTGACCATGGAGAATGTGACCATAAATTGATACCAAATAAAAGGATACATCTATTGTATTTATTCACATCCTTTCCGTGATCCACTGCTTGGAATTCTCTCCTTCCCTTTTCTCTTCTCCGCAGCTTTTTCTCTTCTCTCCCCCTTTTCACCCTTCTACATGTCCATCTCCGCTCAATATCATCATACCTCTTCCGAAAAGAATGTTAGGGGCAGAAAGTGTGGAGAGGAGTGAGCAGGGATGGAAAGCGGAGAGAGTTAAATGAAGTTGGGGTGATGATGGGCGGGTCACGATGCAGAGTTGGGCGGTGGGGTGTAGCGAAAGGCAAATGGATGGAGAAAAAGAAAATATACATTAAATAGATGCAAGTAATTCATCCTGACCGCGTTCTTATCTATCTAGCCGTTTCTTTTCAACACTACTTTGAAGTTCAGTTGAGATTGTCGAACAAAATGAAAAGTCTGTCTACTTTCTGTGGGAAATTCTCTTTAGACCTGATCCAAAAGCAGCAGTGCCATTACAAAGCATACATAGGATGGACTAAGGCACTTTGCCTCTCAGGCAGTGTAAAGTGCATGCTTTTCATTGCTTTTCTGTAACGGGGAGCGAGGGCGGGCCGAGGGTGGAGTGAAGGGTGGAATGAAGGGTGGAGTGAAGGGTGAAGAAGGTTGCCAAAAATTGATACAAAAACGATGCATATTTATTACGAGTACGCTCTTTGCTTGATCCACTTCTTGGGCTTCTTCCCTTGCCTTTTCACTTCTCCGCAACTTGTTCTCTTCTCTCCCCCTCTCGGCCCTTTCACATTTCCATCTCTGCCTCCGCTCAACACCTTCATTCTTGTCTGAAGATAAGGTGCTAGCGGGCAAAGGGGTGAAGAGGAGTGAGCATGCATGGAAAACGGAGAGGGTTAAATGAAGTTGGGGTGATGGGCAGGGTCACGATGAAGGGTTGGTCGGTGGGGTGTAATGAAAGGCAGATGGGTGGAGGGAAAGAAAATACGATACATACATTACATAAACAATTCATCCCGACTGCTCTTCTATCTATTTAGCAATTTCTTTCAAAACCATTTGAATTTCAGTTGAACTTTTTTCCGGTTCCATTTAAAATTTGCTTTCAAGCATCACAATAAAAGTGTCTTCTAGTTTCTTTAAAACTATTTTTCACCGTTCGTTGGAATCATTCTCTTTAGACATGATCCAAAATTGGCGGCCGCATTTTAAAAGGCAGAGGGTGGGCCCATGCGTTTTGCTTTGCAGGCAATGTAACGTGGCAAAGAACTTAACCTAACACTTGGGGATTGCTTATACAATCCAATTATGAAGAGTTTGGTGCTGGTTTCTTGTTTTGATTGCCACATTAAAGTGTCTGCTTTTCATTGCTTTTCTGTATGTTCCAATGTGTGTCCCATGCGTGTCCCATTGATATTTGTCCACCTGTGCTTTTCCTCTCTTTCTTTGCACTTTGCCTCGCCGCTTTTCCACAGCTTCTTGCCTTCCCCCATCTCCACCTACAGAGAAGAAAGAAACTGAAAATGAGGTGAAAAGGCCTAAAAATGGGTAGGTGGTAAAGTGAATGGAAAGGGGGGCGGGGCGGATCCGAGTGGAGCCATGGTCCGGCCAGGATGGAGTGAGGGTGGAGCGAGGGCGAAGCAAAGATCGAGCAAGGGCTGCAAGGGCTCAATGAAGGGTGAGAAGGTTGCACAAACTTGATACCAAAAACGATACATATTTATTCACATTGTTTGCATTTCCCACCATTTTGAATTCACTACCCCTTACCTTTTTCAGTTCTCCGCGGCTGCTTTCTCTTCTCTCCCTATCGTTCCTGTTCCAAGAATGTTAGGGGCTGAAAGGGTGGAGAGGAGTCAAAAGAGATGGAAAAACGGCGAGGGTTAAGTGAAGTTGGGGTGATGGGCGGGGTTATAATGAAGGGTCGAGCAGAGGGGTGAGGTATGGTGAGGTGAAAGGAGAGGAACATCTTCTTGCAAGTGCCTGTCAAACTTTTATCATTGTTCTCAGTTTCTCTTGAAATTGCCTTTCGAATATCTAGCCTAAAGATCCGATATCCTCATTCATAGCTTTCCTTCAAGTGTGCAGTCATATATTCATTCTGGCAGTACCCTTATCTAGCCTTTGTACATGTCCTTTTCGAAAATATTTTAAATTCCAATTGAACTTGTCTTTTCCGGTTCCTTCTGAAATTTGCTTGCAACGATCAGTTTCCTTCTATATAGTTTCTCTTTGAAGCTATTTCCAATGTTCGTTGGAATAGTTCTCTTTAGACACGCTCCCAAAACGGCGGCGCCATTATAAAGCATAGGGCGGGCCAAGGCATTTTTTCTCGCGCGCAATGTAAAGTGTATGCTTTTCATTGCTTTCCTGCAGGTGGCAATGTCTGCCCCACCTCTTGGGATTCTCTGCGCCTTGCCTCGCCGCTTCTCCACAGCTTCTTGCCCTCCCCCCCCTCCACCTACAAAGGAGAAAGACGCGGCGGAAAGGGTCAGAAAAACAAGACAAGGGGTCAAGAGAACACCCTCAGGGGTCAAAAAAACAGGGGGGTAAGGGGTTTAAAAAACAAGGTCAGAGGTCAGAAAAACCAGGGGTCAGAAAAACAGGTGTCCAGGGGTTAAAAAAACATGCAGGGGTTAAAAAAACATGGTCAGGGGTCAAAAAAACATTGGGCCCATTTAATAAATAAAGTACATATTTACTTTATATTTAGTATTGGAGGATTAGGGTTTTGAAATCTGAAGATATACGAATGAATTGGGGTTCAGATTTCTTTTTGGAAGATATACGAATGAATTGGAAGATATACGAGTGAATTGTGGTTCAGATTTTTTTTTGGAGGGGAAAATATACGAATGAGTTGGAAGATATACGAATGAATTGGGGTTCAGATTTTTTTGGAAGATACACGAATGAATTGGAAGATATACGAATGAATTGTGGTTCAGATTTTTTTTTGGAAAAATAAATATTTATTTTATATTTAGTATTGGAGGATTAGGGTTTTGAAATCCGAAGATATACGAATTAATTGGAAGATATACGAATGAATTGGGGTTCATTTCCTTCAAGTTTGCTGTCATATTTATCCTGGCCTGTCTAGCCTTTGTACATGTCCTTTTAGAAAATATTTTAAATTCCAATTGAACTTGTCTTTTCCGGTTCCTTCTGAAATTTGCTTACAAAGATCAGTTTCCTTCTAGTTTCTCTTTGAAGCTATTTCCAATGTTCGTTGGAATAGTTCTCTTTAGACACGCTCCCAAAACGGCGGCGCCATTATGAAGCATAGGGCGGGCCTAGGCATTTTGTCTCGCGCGCAATGTAAAGTGTATGCTTTTCATTGCTTTCCTGCAGGTGCCAATGTCTGTCCCACCTCTTGGGATTCTCTACGCCTTGCCTCGCCGCTTCTCCACAGCTTCTTGCCCTCCCCTCTCTCCACCTACAAAGGAGAAAGACGCGGAAAGGGGGTGAAGTAGGTGGAAAGGTGTTGGTGGAAGGGTAGGTGGAAGGGATGGATATGGTTGGAGAGGTTGGGTGAAGGTGATGCTAGGGTGATGCGAGGCTGGAGGAGCGAGGGTGGAGCGATGGTGGAATGAAGGGTGGAGTGTGGAGAATGTGACCATGGAGAATGACCATAAATTGATACCAAATAAAAGGATACATCTATTGTATTTATTCACATCCTTTGCGTGATCCACTGCTTGGAATTCTCTCCTTCCCTTTTCTCTTCTCCGCAGCTTTTTCTCTTCTCTCCCCCTTTTCACCCTTCTACATTTCCATCTCCGCTCAATATCATCATACCTCTTCTGAAAAGAATGTTAGGGGCAGAAAGTGTGGAGAGGAGTGAGCAGGGATGGAAAGCGGAGAGAGTTAAATGAAGTTGGGGTGATGATGGGCGGGTCACGATGAAGAGTTGGGCGGTGGGGTGTAGCGAAAGGCAAATGGATGGAGAAAAAGAAAATATACATTAAATAGATGCAAGTAATTCATCCTGACCCCGTTCTTATCTATCTAGCCGTTTCTTTTCAAAACTACTTTGAAGTTCAGTTGAGATTGTCGAACAAATGAAAAGTCTGTCTACTTTCTGTGGGAAATTCTCTGTAGACATGATCCAAAAGCAGCAGTGCCATTACAAAGCATACATAGGATGGACTAAGGCACTTTGCCTCTCAGGCAGTGTAAAGTGCATGCTTTTCATTGCTTTTCTGTACCGGAAAGCGAGGGCGGGCCGAGGGTGGAGTGAAGGGTGGAATGAAGGGTGGAGTGAAGGGTGAAGAAGGTTGCCAAAAATTGATACAAAAACGATGCCTATTTATTACGAGTACGTTCTTTGCTTGATCCACTTCTTGGGCTTCTTCCCTTGCCTTTTCACTTCTCCGCAACTTTTTCTCTTCTCTCCCCCTCTCGGCCCTTTCACATTTCCATCTCTGCCTCCGCTCAACACCTTCATTCTTGTCTGAAGATAAGGTGCTAGCGGACAAAGGGGTGAAGAGGACAGTGTGGGTGCCCCGCGGGGCCGCTAAGTGATTTCTGCCGCTTGCCCCGCTTGCCCCGCTTGCTCCCCTTCTAGGGAAAATAAGTGAATCTTCCTCCTTGCCCCGCTTGCCCCGCTTGCCCTACTTGCAAGCCGAGGGAAGATCGGTGGTTCTTCCCGCTTGCCCCGCTTGCCCCGCTTGCCCCGCTTGCCCCGCTTGCCCCGCTTGCCCTGCTTGCTTTGGTTTCACCACACAGCAGTATGAAAAAGGAATAGAGGTGGTAACGTGAATGGAATGTTTGGGCGAGTGGGGCGAGTGGGGCGAGTGGGGCGAGTGGGGCGAGTGGGGCGAGTGGGGCGGGGGGCGAGTGGGGCGAGTGGGGCGAGTGGGGCGAGTGGGGCGAGTGGGGCGAGTGAGGCGAATGGGGCGAGTGGGGCGAGGGGGGCGAGTGGGGCGAGTGGAGCGGCCGACGGGGATTAAGTGGCGACTCCAAACACCGTGGCATCAATACCAGATTGGATTCTGCAAGTTCCCTTTGTAGAAGACGTGTGCAAGATCTCCTTGACAGGTTCTTTCTAGACGCTGCTGTGCAAGATCCTTTTGTACAAGGTCTGTATGAGACCAAACAAAGATCGACTATGTTTAAACATGTCCTAGAAAAATTGCGTTGAACATTACATGACACCAATGTGACATTAAGCATCAAGCATCACCGGAAGCAACCTCCAGCCATTCCGGGAATGCGCACCGACGCGCAGTGCACGTGCCCCGCGGGACCACAGACCCGATGGTCACAGTGAGGAGTGGACTATTGTGCCATCTCTATTTGATTGCGTACCAACATCACGCATGCTGGCATCAGCATCTGCTGAATCCCTAAGGTAGAAGCCATTGTCATGGTGCCACTTAGCATCGGCACCTGCAGACGCAGGAGTCAGCGACATGGTCGGTGTGGACAGGACTCCCGTGAGTCTTCTTTCCCCCATGAAGCAGAAAAATTATATCGCAGTCGGAAAGGATGGTAGAAAACAGAAATGGTAGAAAACAGAATAAACAGGTGCAAGTTTCAATTCTTTCTTGGACTTGATCAGGAACAAATAAAACATGTGTCTTGCTTCAACATCTCGAACGGCTATGTTCAGCGAACAGTGGCTTCATATGCGCCGCACAAACTATTTTGGAGCCGCGGTGTTGGCTGTCCGCTTTGCCTCAAAAAGAATAGATTGGGCCTTTGTCAATCTCATGCCACCAGCGCACACGATTGAACACTAGAAGGCCAAGCAGACTGTTTTGAATGTGGCTTTGGACACCATGATGAACCACTATGCAAGATCTTCACACCACAATGTCTTGTCATGAAAATGGGTGGGTTGATTGAAATTGACGCACAATATGTTGCAGCCACCATACAGTCTTGATTGAAAGCATTCACCTCGTAGGGTCAGGAACACGCTCGGGCTGGAAAGAAAGCAGAGCTTAATTTCGAGGAATCGCACCATTATTGACGCGTATCTTTGGAAACAAGACTTATATACAACAAGTGCTTTGGAGCACATTGTCACTCTTTTTTTGGGCTGACAGTTTAGACATGGGACCGTGCAAGACCTCGTATTTCTGGAATCCTACTTGAAATCATTGGCACTCAGTTGAAGCTTGGCAATCATGTCTTGAGCTTCCGAATTAGTCAAAAGGCCCTCCCAGGCACATGTCTGGTAGTACAGGACAGCGTGGCCACCTGGCGGGCCTCGTGGCTCGCTCTTTAGCGTGCCCTCCTTGCTCTTGGCGCTTTTCTTGTCCTTAAGTTTGGGCGCCTGTTCTTCCACTTCCTTCTTGTCAACCTCTTGCAAGATGCCAACTTTCAAGAGGTCTTTGACTGCTGCCAAGACGAACTTTGCTGGTTTTTCCTCTTTCTCCTTGTGAAAGTGGTACTTCAGAACAGAGCGAATGTGCGCAGTGGAGGTTGGACCAGCGCATCGAGGATTGGACAGAATGACTCGCTGCAATTTCACCTTGGCATCCAAATCTGCAAGTCCTGGGGGCTTGACATCTGGCACTGCTTTGGGGCCTACCAAGGCTTGGACTTGCTTGGAGCGATAGAAGGCAAACCACAAGCACATTTGGCGACGCCAGATATGCAAGGCATGTCCCAAATCGAAGATGGTCATCTCAACGGCAAACTCATCTATGATCCTATCAAGGGCCAACGCGCTCGGGCCTCAGAATACTGCCTGCAACGCATGGCTGCATTAGCGTACCGAGCCACATCTGTGTCAGCATAGCGTAGCTTCTGTTAGATTGGTTCCTCTACATTCTCGTGATTCTCGTGAAAGAAGTCGGAGATTCCCTGCAAAGCCTTCCTGAGCACGGGCAAGGCGAACTTGTCAAAATAGTGGTCTTTGTCCTGGTTGCTTGCCACGCGCCCCATCCAACCAAAGAAGTCAATCAGGAACTCTTTGCTGGACTGGCTCTGCTGATCAGGGTCACTTGTCACTGGCCTTGTTTGCCACGTCGCATGGATTCTCTTGCAAAACATGCTTGCAGTCGGCTGGAGCACATACTCACAAAGCGACACCTGTCCATACACTTGGTGAACGAAGGTGTAATGAGTCAGCGCCGTGGCACCATCTCCAGTCACTGTCTTGTCATCTTCGCAGTTCAGCCAAGTGCACATCTTTTCTTTGTTGCCGTAATGCAGACCTGAGTGTCGGGTCTCCCTCCCGGATGTCATGGCATATTGTTGTGGCAATCTCATCCGAAATGATGCCAGCTCGGGCATATTCTTTGATAGAAGCACGAAGACCCTTGATGGTGGCATCCGTGCATGTGGCGCCACCTGCCTTGATGACAGCAGGGACATCTGCATGGGAAAGAAGCTTTTTGCAGGTAAAATCCTTCAAATAACTCTTGCGCATGCTGGGGTCACCTGCGCAAACAATCTGGACTACGCAGCCACGTCGGTGCTCCTCATCAGGCTGCAATCGAAGCCGCGTGCCTGCATGGATGCTCCATCCAACCAATGTTGCTGAGGATCGGCGCCATGAATGTCTCAGGCTCACAACCTTCCTTGCGGGCAATGGTTCTCAAGCTGACTTCGAAAGGCACGGGCAGCACTTCTCGAGTTCTGAAGGCAAAGTCTGATGCCACAGCGTGGTGGTCCCTGGGGTCTTTCAAGGCTGCATTCAGAACGGTTTGATAAGAAGCCTCTGGGCTTCCAAGCCCTTGATATGTGCTCTTGGTGTGAAGCAACGAAAGGCTTTGTGCTTCATCCCTGCAAGCCAAGTACTCCGACATGGCGTCGTGCATAGGATCCTTCACCGTGGTAGATGCCTTGCTGGTCCGACTCAGGTCGTCGTAGATGTCAATCCCAAAGCTTGGAATGGACAAGCGGGCTGCTTCACTTCCACCCTGTGTGAAGGGAGGGCTTTCTGGGCTTTCTTTGGGTGGGCGGCACTGGGCTGCGTTGTCCTGCTGGCGGGCTTGCGTTGGTTGCTAACTTCTTGCCCGCTGGGCCCCCACCCGCACGGACAGGCGAAGCTGCCTCTTCTCTGGTCTTTCTTTTTACCCCCTCAGCCACAGCCTCTGCTTCCATTGCTGCCTCAATCTCCATCTCTTGCAAAGCGGCATCATCAGCCTCTTCCTGGGAATCTTCATTCTGAAGACAGAATGGGCAGTCATGCATAGGGCAGCCCTGCTTTAATCGGTATTGCTGCAAGCAATCCGCGTGGCACACGTGCGAGCAAGAGTCTCGGCTCGGGGAGCACAAGTGTTTTTCCGCATCGTCTGCGAAACCATCTCCACAAACTTCACACGTGGCCATGTCTAGGAAGCTAACTCCTACAACTTGAACTTGATGGCGCGGCTTGGGTACCGGAGAGCACTTGTCAATGCGTGGTATCATGGTCATATTTGTCGGATTTGCCTTTGCAGTCCCAAGCGTGATATCGACTCCATGCAACCAAACTGGCTCTCATGCATACTGCGCTGCGTGGACAGCCGGAACAATGTGAAAATGTTCACATGCCCTCCACATCTCTCAGTTTCAACACTTCTGTAGCGCGCAGCGAATTTTTTTAACCTCGCGACATGATCAAAAACTGCTTGGCCTAGTGTACAAAAGGACTGCTTTCTGGAAGTTTCTTGCGATTGAGAGCACAATATCGTCCGTGCCATTGAGACCCACAGGCGGCAAATTTTCAGGCGGACGTTCTTGATCAACTTGACTGTACAGGTGCCAGTATAGACAAGCAAGAGACGAACATTTTGCTCATCCAGCGCCCGCGGCAATGCAAGGTCAACTTCAACACCCGCAATGGGCCCTAATGCACCTGAACGCCAGCGTCTACATACGTTTGGTGGAGCATGCTGCGGGGAGATGACATCCTCCTCGTCACAGGAAACTATAACGAGCCCATCATCTCCGTGTAAATCACGCTTGTAGAGCAAGCGAATCCGCTGCACATCTGCCCGGCCGCTGCCATCTCCAGACCGCCTTGGAGGGTCAAATTCCAGAGCATCCAGCTGCAACCAGGTGTCAGCGCATTCAAAGCATACATTCTCTGTGAAGCCAAAGGCTGCAGCTAAGGTCACACCCTCCTGCCAAGGGAGCCACACACCAAACGGAGCCATGGATCGCACACCACAATAAAAATTGTCCAGCCAAATTCCATACCCAGCATCACCGGGGGCAGGCATCTTGCGGCGTCAGCAGAAAGGGCGCTGCGTTGCCATTAACATAGGGCTAGAGGCTTTAAAAGGGTGACTCTGATGCTGCTTGTGTGTGATTGTGTTGCATTAATAGATTCAATGACTCAATGATATACTGTCCTGACATTGCCCGGCTCCGAGAACACAGGTAGACAGAACTAATTCAGTCGCGGAATCCAAAAGGAACGGCTCTCATCTGCGCGTGGGGCCGCGTGATGGGTAATACCTGAAGCAGCTCGTTCGGCCAGGTGCGCCCGCAAACGCACTGGCACAACGGATCGCACCGAGTGATCAACTGTGCATGAAGTGGCCAAACCTAGCTCTGCATTGCCAGCCTGCCAGCGAGCTGCCAAAGCTGCATTCTCGCGCAAAGCTCTGCCTTGATCTCCTTGTGTTTCCCCCGGTTGCTTCTGGAACGGCAAGCCTAGGCATGCAAGGCTACATAAAAACAATCTGTTGCGGGTCTCTCTTTAAAGGATGGCAACATGTTACAAAAAAAATCATCGAGGCCAAGCCACTCGCTCCACGGCGATCATTCGCACAGTTGGCAATCTGGAAATGTAAGCCGACATCTTTGAGCTCACTCCATCTGCATGTGCGGGTCTCTGTGTATTTGGCTTTGAGGACGGTTCGTCCTTGAAAAGTTGCCTGCTTCAATGGAACCACATCAGCCAAAGGAATTTTTCTGCTTGTCCGTACACTCAGAATGAACACTGGCTGATCGTCCCGGAAAGCAAAGAGACCTCCTCTGGGCTGCAACTGTGTGACTTTGCCATCAGTGTTGTCAGCAGCTCCAACGTCCTTCCTGCTGCCACCCGTTGGGCAAGACTGCAACGGTCAGGTCCCCTCTGCGGGCTTGTGCTGGCCTGCAAGGCTTCTGATGCTGGTGCTTTAGCCAACTTCGGCTTTTGCAAAGGGCTGCGAAGAAGCAGCCGGCGACGCTTGGATGCTGTGAAGGAAACTTGAGCCGGACTGCCGGTGTTCCCAGCGTCAGAACGGCGCTTCCGCTTCTTGCTTTTCCAAGGCGGCTGTGTGAGCTTCTGGCGCTTGGCAGCGGGTCCCTCATCTTCTGCAGTTGGCCACAAGGAATCCCAGAGGCGGTTGCTTCCTTCAGCTTCCCTTGCATCTCTCCTTCTTTGACATGCCAGACAACTTGCTTCCCCTTTTCCCATCGAACTGGGGATCTGAACTCTATGGCAACAATCTCGGGGACCAACGGCAAGGAGGCACAGACCCATGGGTTTTCAACCTTGCTGGCTTGAATCACCTTCCCTAGGCACACCATCCCAACCACGCAACTTTTGGACAAAGAAGCTTCCTCTGGCGCATCCGGCCATGTCTGGCGCAAGGCGGCCGAACATTCGGGGGGCAAGCTGTTGATTGACTAACGGCCCACGTGAAAATAGTACCAGCCAGCTGCCATCCGCCTCTTCCGAGATTCTATGCGTTTGGAACCTCGCAGCATAGCTAAGGCAACCTGCGGCCCCTGAATGGTGAAGGCTCGCCGAGTCGCTTGCGCTTCGTCGGCCATGGTTTCAAAGGAGAGCTACAAGGTTGTAAATGACAATGATGATCTTGTTCACAGCATGAACACGTACATCTACATATCAGCTCAATGTCACGATGTCTACGTCAATCGCCCGGCTCGGAGAGCACAGGTTGACAATACTGGCGCAGGTGCCTAAATTTGAGCCCAACGGATGAAGATAGGCGCAAACAAGCAAATGCTACACCACACTGTAGTTAAAAAGCATGAAGTTCTCTGAGCATGCAGGGCAGCTGCAGCGGACAGTGCATCTGAGGGATTGAGAGGATGTCCCGACTATTTCGACCACTAGATTACCATTGCGCCCAGCTTCCCATCGCAAATTTTTACACCATAGCAGGCTGTTCCGCAGGCCTGTTTGTCTATACCATATGTCCAAGTTTGTGAAGATGTCTAATTTTGCCGCAGCTGCAGTAGCAACATTAATGGCCACTGCAACTAGAAAGTGGCAATCGCAGATTGCACTGCGGAGCTGTCCCCGCCTCCGTCCTGCGCTCCCCATGTAACAATGGATCCATTGTAGCGCACTGCTGCAAACTCTTTGGCAGACCCATGTATGAACTTGACATCCGTCAGCATTGGCAAAGAACCCTTTCAAAGAGGGTGTGACTTGCCGGACTTTCTCGTATCACAGAACTATCGCCCCCCAAGGTGGCCTTTCCCCAGGTGACAAGCGACCCTTCCTCCGTGACAGCTGCAAATGCATAAGGGTTGCCCTGAACATTCACAATGCCTTGAAGTCGGTCTTGGACCATCGAGCTGTCTCCTCCATTACTAGGGGTCTCCCCAAGCAACCACGGACCCATCCAACACAATGGCAGCGAATGGGGGGGCCCTGATTGCAAAGGCGCACAGGCCATGCAAGAAAGCATGACACTGACACCAAAATAAAAATATTCTTAAGGCGGTAGCACAGGTGGCAACACCGCAAATTCTTAGAAAATAACGCTGGTCAGAGCGAGAGAATTCGGTGACCAGGCCTCTCTTGAATATGGATCGACATGCAAAGCAGTCGTGTGCTCAAACTAATTGATGTGCTTGAAACTAATTACGCCCCGCGGGCAGAAGCCCTCAGAACGACTCGTCACCCACCGAGTGCTGTGCTCAAACCACCCGTCCAGCATGTCGCCGAGGTGGTGCGAAGTGCCACCGCCCCACTTCCACAGGCACTTCTCCCTCCATTATCGATCAGAGGTGGCACGGGCATGGCTTCAAAGAAGCCCGGCAGTACCCGAAGGCTGCCGTCGAGGTGCTGCCAAAGCCTCTCCCTCGTGCATCCAAAGAGGTGCCAAATCTCCATACAGGGTGCTAACGACATAGGTACTGCCGGATCCGCTAAACTTCGCCTCCCCTTCGCACGGAAGGGGGCCCGGGGGAACCACGAGGAGGTGGCGGATCACTTCCCCCCAATGGCAGCGAATGCAGTATGCGTGCTGTGAATCTGCGTCACTCCCTTCAATTTGGCTTGGACCCCAGGTGACGACAGACCCATCATGACGAAGGGCGGCAAATGCGCCCTGGGCAGCTGCAGTCACGCTTCTCACATCATAGAGCTGCTGCCGTACCATTGCCCTGTCAGCAACCATCTTCGGCAAGCCCCAGGTAACAACAGATCCGTATGATGTCACTGCGGCAAAAGCGCGGCCGCTGGCAACGATCTGCACCACTTTGCGCAGGCGCTTGCACACACCAGAGCTGTCGGAGCCGTAGGCAGGATGCCCCCATCACTACACGGTCATTGTGACACCACAGAGCAAAGGCTTTCCAGGTTGAAGCGAGACAAGGGAAACGCGCGACACATGTAACGCAGTGTGCGCTTGTAGCCGAAGGAATCATATCATCGACCCGCAACACCGCACCTCGCGCGTCCAGGAATCATATCATCGCTGCAAAATCTCTTTGAGTTCCTGAACCTTGGCTGATACTGCTAGCGTGACAGTCTGCTGTTTCCCTACTGGGCAGTACCGCAGTTATGTCTTGCGCTTCCATGGCGGCCAATGCAGCGAATGTATTTGTTTAAGTCAATTTCCCGGCTCGGAGAGCACAGGTGGACAACAGTAGCTCAGGCGATCAACTTGAGCACAACGGGAGCGACAGTTGCAAATAGGCACATTCAACATGGCACTGCAACTTTGATGCAAACAAGGAAACCATGATGCAGCACAGCTGCTGCAAGGACTGCGAACCAGGAAAATCGAGAAAAACAAAATGAGATGAGAAGGTGTTTGACGCAAACAAGGACACCATGGTGCAGTACAGCTGCAGCGCGGTCTGCGAACCTGGAAAACTGGGAAAAAATCGAAAATCAGGTGAGTGGTTTTGAAGTAATGGCAGTATGCAGCATGACACAGACCACAACCAAGCCAGCCGGCTTTTTCTGCGCTTTTCGAACGAAGCTGAATCGTTTCCTGGCCCTTGAGACAGCTGATCTGAAATCATCGGGGAGCAGCTAAAGCCCCCAGCATTAATCAAAAGTATATTCCCAAGCCATGCATGGCCGTGGAAGCAAGTGCTGGCAAAGTTCCGCAGTAGCCCGGCGACTACCAGAAGTTGGCAACTTCACAACAGCTTGATGAAGATGCGCGCTGGTCCGGCGATGGATGCGCGCTATCAGGAATGAGCCAGTTTCACTGACCCGTCTCTGTGAGATTCTCTTGAGCCGAAAAGTGCGCAGCGTCTAAAGCTGACATGACTCAAAACGAAATTTTTCGGAAACATCTGAAACAAGCAACAAGATTCGAAATCAAGGTTCTAAAGTTCACATTATCTCTCAATGCCGATCCTGCCCGCAAAGACACAATCACTCCACCAAATTCAACCCCGGCCCCGGGCATGAGCGTGAAGATAAACTGCAAAAAAAACGACTCCAAATAGGGCAGTCGTGGTAACGGTACAAATGATGAATTCCTGTCGCCAGGAGATTAGTTCCTGACATCTCGCTGTTGACTTCAAGATGTCCCAATCACAAACAGAATCTGCAATTTACAGCTCAAGACATTATATACACCAGCACACTTTGCGTCGCTACTTACTGGCTTGGTTCGAACCACTGTACCAAATCTCTATATTTCCATACGGCCCACTGCCTAACCAAGTACGGGTAAATAACATACATCCTTGTGATTGTACTTTTGTATGCTCGAGATACCATCGACAGCCCGGCTCAGAGAGCACAGGTAAGCCAAGGGCCGCTAATCTTGACAGTGGCAAGTGGCACCACCAGATAGAGCCAATGTTTGCAAGTGGGAAACATGCATCTGGAAACACAGACCCGCAAGAATGCCAGATAGGATGTCAGAATGTATGCCACATAGACTCCCATAAAAAATGCCAGGTAGAATGTCAGGCAGTATGTCAGATGAAATCTCAGACAAAATGCCAGATAGAATATCAGATAGAATGCCAGAGAGAATATCAAAATAATCAGATACAATCTCAAAATATATGGCAGATGGAATGCCAGAAAGAATGCCCGATAGAATCTCATATAATATATGTATATATATGTCAACTAGAATGCCAGTTGACCGGGGCCACTCGAGGAAAGTAATTTTGACTATTATCGTTTATCAGGTGGGAGCTCCAATTTGCGCAAAATGGGGCCTGTCGCGTGCCCCGCTTGCCCCCTTGCCCCGCTTGCCACGCTTGCCCCGCTTGCCCCACTTGCCCCGCTTGCCCCGCTTGCCCCGCTTGCCCCGCTTGCCCCGCTTGCCCCGTTTGCCCCGCTTGCCCAGCTTGCACTTGCTCTGCTTACCTCCGCAGCAAGTGCGTCGAGTGGGGGGAGTGGGGCGAGTCGGGCGAGTGGGGCGAGTCGGGCGAGTAGGGCGAGGGGGGCGAGTAGGGCGAGTGGGGTCGAGTAGGGCGAGTGGGGCGAGTGGCCAAAGTCAATTAATTTTCCTACCAAGGCAAGTGGGGCGAGTGGGGCGAGTGGCGGATTTCAATTAATTTGCTAGCCCAGGGCAAGTAGGGCGAGTGGGGCGAGTGGGGCGAGTGGCGGATTTCAATTAGTGTTCCTCGTGGGCGCCCGCAATGCACTAGTTTATACTATTTTACCATTAGAAACTCATATTGTAACCTATTTTGGTAATGGTTTATACCACTTATTTATGGTGATTTGGGGGGGATTGTGTATGGCATGGTTTTACCATGTTTTACCCACATTATAACCAATCATCCCCAATAACGTTGTTGCTTCACACGCCGAAGCGAACCACGGAAGCGCGCCTCTTCTTGGCGTCCTTTTCATCTTGCACCAGCTCCCTGCTGTAGCACTGGAATCACTGGAAGTCTCAAACACACGGCAGCGGCTATGGGTCAAAGCAATGTGGGTAAAACAATGCCATTTTTACCAGCCATGACTGGCAATGGTTTCTACCACCTCTAAAAATGGTGAACTTGGGGATGGTGTATGGCATTGTGTACCTTGTTTTACCCACATTTCCCCAATTCACTGGATGCGGTTTTTCAAGGCCTACATTTTGAGCCCCACATCACAAAACCGACCAGGCCTAAGTGCTTGCTGATGCTTTTCTTTGGCTTCCTCCGGGCTTGGCGACTTCCTGGGCCCTTTAAAATCCTTTAAACTTCGTTAACAAAAGATGGTGCATTTCATGGCGAGATTCCATAAATGGATACTTGGAGATATGGGGGTACCCCTATTTATGGATGGTTTATGATGGAACATCCTTTTCTGGATGATAACTAGGGCCTAGGCCCCATTTCAGGAATATAGAACCAACTATATCCAATGTTTGGTGTATCTGACAATGGGGTTATACGGAAAAAAATATATGATGGGAACAAATGATGAGAAACCACAAGATTTGGACGTACCGTATATCGAGACAAACCCTGATAGATCTGGTCCCAGCTTCGGATCCACATTGACTTAGAATAATAAATGCCCATTTTAATGAACAAAGATATGGGTGTGTCTGAAAAATTGGGGGTATACCCAATAAATAACCGCCATTTCAATGGTTTACATGGGGAAAATGATCATTGACCGGTGGACCTAGGGTTACCCTACACTATACAATATATTATTATTATTATTGTTATTATTATTATTATATATTATTATTGTTATTATTATTTATTATTATTATTATTATATATTATTATTATTATATATTATTATTATTAGTATTATTATTACTATTATTAATTATTATTATATATATTATTATTATTATATATATTATAATTATTATTATTATCATTATTATTATTAAATATTATATATATATTATAACTGGATAAACCAGTTCATAGTTCGCCAAACTGAAAAAACTTCGGCCTTCTCTTTCTGCTCAGCCAACTTTTTGGCCTCGCAGGATCGACGGCAACGCGGGGATTTTCTTGGCGTTGATGGGAAACGAATGGGAACATGCATGGGAAATTACTAAAACATTGTACTTATGTTGCCGGAGACATATTTGAAACCAATCAGCCGAGTTTGCGCTTCCAACATCAGGGTTAAATCACAACAAAGCAGTCCATGTTTTTCACTTGTCCTCCGGGTCAAAATCGGAATCCTTTTTTTAAAGTCCCAGCTTTGGGGTGCAGTTTTTAGGTTAGAAATGGGTATAACAATGGCTACAACCCCCCCAGGTTTGTTGGGATATGGCGCCCCCCGCGGCGGTCCTATGGTGAAATCATGTGAAATCTATCCGCTACTCCCCGTGGCCGGAAATGGAGGGTGTTGGTCGCTGGAAAACGATGGTGGGATAAATTTGCAAGGCAAGTTTGATTTCCGGAGGGTACCCGGCCTGGTAAACATTCACAGTTTGCGAACTTGAAAATGGCCATTTATAAATATTCATAATGGATTTACCCATGAAAAATGATGATGTTCCATAGCTTTTTGTAAACGTTTACCAGAGGGTTTTTATGCCAATAGTGAAACTTTATGGGGTTTCACCAGTTTCACCCAGCCTCGGCTTTGATTCGATTGGGTATAGCCTAGCAACGGGATGCTTGCTTACTGCTTACTGTTTATGGCAGGTTTACTACCAAATCTCCATGGACTCCAGCTGGAAAATATCCCGTTCTTTTTCAGCCACCAAGAAACAGACTCAACTGACTCAACGGACTCAAACAACGTTGATGTTTTTAAGATCCAAATCCAAAACTTTTTTTTAATCCAGAAAAAAAACATAACAACAACTCGCCATCCCGGCTGTGACTTCCGGCACCTCCTTTTCCATCTTTCGGACCTCATGGGCCTCTAGAGGAGCTGCCACAGGTTTCACCTTCACCATGGGCTTCAAGAGACAATGCGGGGTGACAACGAGAGATCAGACATTCACCACCATCCCAAATGCTGAATGCTTAAGGTGGAGACTGACCCCAACCTGCGAATGAGGATATGTGCGACATTGTGCGACGACATATTTGGAAAGTTGGCACATGTGAGACTGTACAATATACAGACATATACAGACTGTGCATATGACATATGTATGTTGGTGTATGTCATGTTCAGGTTTCATGTCAGGTTTATCAAACTCATGAGATTCTATGGATATCAAAAGGTCCCATATGGTCCCTTTCCGAAGCCAGCCTCCGGCACCAGTTTCCATGACTTTCCGAAGCCATGGGCCATTTAACATGCTCATGTCCAGTTCGCAAAGTGTGAAATTTCCAGAATACTCCACTTCATCCATAAGTATTAACTGGGTATAATCATTAAAAAAAAGTATCATAGAATTTCTCAGAATACTCATTGTCACTTAACCCTCTGGTAATTTAACATAGCTATAAAAAAAAATTGCCCATAGTGAAATAGTTGATTTACCTACTAAAGATGATGATTTTCCTAAAAATATGTCACAGAACTGGATATCTTCCGCGCCTCCCAGGGTTCGGTGCGTTCCCGTGGAGCGCCCTCAGGAATCGCCACCTACAAGTCATAGGAGCAGCCCATCATGTTGACGTCTGAACGTCTAAATTCTGGCCGGTTAGATGGTATAGATGGTGAGATGCTGGTTAGATGCTGGTTAGTAACTTAGTTTAACTGATTTGGTTTGTATATACAAACCAAATCAGTTAAACTAAGTTACTAACCAGCATCTAAATATAATTAAATATATATATATATATATCCATATACATCCGCAAAACATGACGAAGCGGTACACAAAACAATTCGTCGCTTCGTAAAATCCAGCCATGATGGGCTCCTACAACTCTTGGCACCCTCAAACTGACAGGTCGACCAGGTAAAAACAGGTTGCGAAAAAATGGCCCAGTGGAAATAGTTGATTTGCCCATAGCATGGTGATCTTCCATAGTTTTTTATTATTATATTATGATCTTCCATAGTTTATAATAATAATAATATGATCTTCCATAGTTTTTTAAACATGTTTACCAGAGGGTGTTGGAGATGCCACTGCATCTCCAGCAGCCACTTCCGTAGCCACTGTTCGGACCGTGAAACGGTGTTCCATCCATTCTCGCACCTCCCCACGCATCATGGCAGCCACGGTGTTCACTGCCCCGCTGTCCGCGTTCCTACACAGATTCGTGCCACAGTGAAAAGAACAGACGTCATGGTGATTTAACCCTCTAAACGGGGGATTTCATGAGATATTCATTGGTTCATTGGAATCATTGGAATATGATTGGGATACAACATGACATCAGATAGCCCACAGTGGAAGCTTTTAAACTATTAAACTTCTGTTATTCCTCATGATAAACCTCCACTGGGATACGTCTCGCAAAATTGGGGATGGTGTATTCTTGAGTATCTCGCTCATCCAACTCCAACATCCTTTGCGGGCTTCAGCTGGGCCGGCAAAAAATGGGGATTCTGCAGATTCCACGATTTTTTGGACCCAAAAAAAATGACGCAGAAAGACCTGGTTTTTTTTTCTCAAACATGGCTACTGTAGCTGGGATTTTTTCGGAGATTTCGTTCGCGAAAATCATCGAACGATCCATGACGGATGCTAAAACTGCCCATGTTGAAAATTACCGGAGGGTAAACCAGAAACAACTAGTAGTAACTATAGCAAACATTAGGATTTCACTGAATTATCTAAATTGAAGCAAGAAGAACATCAAGAACTGGGCTGAAAAATTGGCCAAAACGCTGATGCGATAGGCCCGATACTTTGATGGGCCCGAACGTTCGGGGGGTACTGGGAGACGAGGCCAAAAGAGATGAAACGCTGGTGATGTTTTTTCCCATAGCTCCAAGGTATCTCCAAGGTCCAAAACGCGGCTGTGTCAGCTCGACTGCTCAACGCTTTCAAAACTATGACTGGTTGGTGGTTTTAACCATGTTGGGAAAGATTATTCCATATGTTATGGAAACATAAAAAATGTTCCAAACCACCATTTCTCCATTTCAATTTCGCGCCGCTTTGGTCTAGCGAAAGCGGCCCTCTTTAGAGCGCTCTTCAACACAAAGAGACAAACAACCTCGGAAATTCGTAAAACCTTGGTGCAACAGGAATCGTATCCAGGGCCTTAGATTGACGTCGGAAGGCACTGCAAGAGAACTTAAACAGGTACTTATCCACCAGATCTAGGCGCCACCGTGGCCATGGTAGGGCAATGCACCCTGTATGCATCGCCAACATAGAACTGGCAGGACAACAATACTTGTAGGCAAGGTCAATATGCAAGTGCCGGATGCTTTCTTTGAGCACCTTGATGAACCATCGCGTTCTTTCTTTGAAGCCAGAATTGCGCAAACCTTGACATTCAACAGTCGAACCATTTCGCCAGGTGTCAAAGTGTACAGGTCCTACTTCGCCAGAGGAGGCTGTGTAGTCAATAAAAAGCTGAAAATGGGAGATCCATCGCACCTCTTCCTCAAATGAAAACAGTGCTGACCAAAACCAACTAAGAATAGACCGCACAACGTCATCCCCATACCAGCGTGTGGCCAAGTGCGGCACCTGCAAGGGAGGCAACGGCTTCCAGACCGGAACTTCGGTCGGTGGCATCACCTCAGGCTCCGGACATTCCATGGCACCACCCTGCACAACTGCTCTGCTCACAGCCAAAAGCACCTGGTGAATTTCTGCATTCCACTGGCCTACCACTTTACATGCATGGACATGGCGATCAAGCAATTTCCAAAACATCGGAGGGCGCAAAAGATTCGCACGACATGCAGCATGATCAGAGAAATGGTTATGACGAAAGCACCACTCCTCGAGGGCTGAGGCTGCTGATTCAATCTTGCGGTGGGCTGCAACTTTGGTGATGCCAACCTGGGTTCGCAAGTGTTGAATATCATGAAAAATGGTACGCCACAAATCTGAATTGGGGGAATTCCTCCGGACTTCCCCACCTTGAAGCAACTTATGCAGCTTACGGACAACCGCGGCACAATCACACCAAATCATCATGTCAGCATTATGGGCCAACGCAAGACGCAGGGCCCTGTGGACTGCATAAATCTCAGCTCTCATGGATGTCTGTCGGATGCCAGGCAGTGGGCCACTTTCAAGAATCTCACTATGACATCTTCCAAAACCCGAGGCCAAAACTACTGCCCATGATGCAAACCGAGCAGGTCCAAACTGAGGATTGAAACAGCTGCCATCTGTGAATACGTGAAGGCACTCCTTACCAAGTCCTAAAATTGGGACCGGGACAACCTCAATGGCAGCAAGGTATTGGTACCATTCCTGACTAGTGGTAGGCAAAAGGGACCAGCCATACGAGGTCACACATTCAGGCAAGGTGGGTATCAGGTTCCAGACCTCCGCAGAAACATGCAATCGGCATGACTGGTGTTGAGCGCACTGCCAAAAACGATGGAACCGAGAATCACTACAGTCACAGTAAGGACACAGGTCAGTGTCAGCTTCTTGGCAATATTGTTTGGAATCTTGGGTAATGTGCGTGCCATCCAGCATTCTTCTGGCCAGCGCCTGATCAGAAGCGTTCAGGCGTCGCAACCACAAGCGTGTGGCTGGGACATCAACAACGGCAAAGTCAGCAAGACCTGGACGGTGGGAAACTTCAGCAGCAACCACCTGAGTCCACGCCCATTCAACCCTCCACAGGAGCTCCTCTGGCGAGGTGTCAAAAAGTGAAAACTGGCCAAACGCATCAACAAGGTTCCCCTCAACATCAACGTGCCAAGCAAGGGTTTGGATCCTACTTAACAAAGTGGAAGTGATACCATTCGCCGGGAGGGCAGAGTCACCATGACACAAGTCACGCAAAGCTGCAATCACCACTTGGTCAATGCCGCAGTCACGCACAAATCGCAAGGTATGCCAAATAGCCCATGCTTGAGGATCCAAGCAGCTGTCAGAACACAATAAGTGCAAATGTGCATTGCATCCTGCAGAGTCTGCATTCAGTCCTCGAACTGCTCCTGATCGAAGGGACTGGTAATGATGTGCCCCAACACTGGTTCCCGCAATGGCGTGGAGGCCCTTCGGCCAAGCAGCTTGCTTAATGGCACGTACCTTTTGCTGGTAGGGGCTCGCAGAAAGTTTGAGACGAGGCCACAACTCCCCAAGTGATTGAATTCTCTCAACCTGTGTCATGTTGGTGTGTTGACGCGTGATTTGAATGTGTGCACCTAGAGATTTGCAACAATGCACAGTTTTGAAACCCTGGTCTCGCAGAGAAGCCCTTCCCGCTGCAGTGGTAGACCAAGTGAAAGTCTTGCTGGGGTCAATCAAGAGATCCATGGCGTCAGTGAAATCACTCATGCATCTAAAGGTCTCCGACATGGCTTCAGGCTGGGTGGAAAGAACCTGCCAATCGTCAACATAACTAATGGGCTGGCACAGCGGAAAAAAGCATGAGTACCATCCATGAAACAGAATGTCAACAATCAACATGGCAACACATGAAAGGGCATCTCCCTCGGCAAACCCTGTTGTGCTGGAAGCTGCATCAGTCAGGCAATCTCGGATTTGGAACCTTCTTCTGAGGCCAGCAACCGCCCCCGCCCAAGCAGTGAGAACTTTGAAGGGGATTCCCAACAGAGCTGCTGATTCAAAAACCACAAGCCGGGGTAAAAAATTAAATGCTTTCTGCAAATCTGCAACAAGTCCTGCCAGGGGAATGTCATTTGCATGTGAGTCCTCAATGACCCAAAGCATCTGTGACCAAACCTGGCCTGCAAAGTGCGCTGGCCTACTACCATACAAGGTGTCAGGCAACACTGATTCAAGGGCACGAATCGCACGACGAGCATGGTGTGTGCCCCACACCCGATACAGAAGCCCCAATATGGAAATGGGGCGGAAATCCATCACATCAGTCGGCTCTGCGCACTTGGCAACGCATGCGACCCTTCCCTCTAGCAGCTGCCTAGGCCAAATACCAGAGGTCTCAGCTTCATCAAACATGTCACAGAAGATTTGAAGTGCAGCAGGAGGCAAACCTTTCAAATCAACAAGGCTAACCCCATCTAAACCCCCAGAGGTGGTTCGCTTCTTTCCATCAATACCTCTTGACAAAGCAATTGGATCAAGGGACGGCCATTCCATCTGCAAACGTGGCAGGTGGCAACGCGCAAAACCAATAATGTTGCTCCAGCGATCATTTGGAACGTCACGGTGTCGTTCCCACTTTTCTTTCCATGCATCCAAAAAGGCTTTCGCCAGTTCATCCTTGGTGCCTCTGCATTTGGTCTGAGACACAAAAGCCCCCACGCAAACAGCTTCCAGAGATTGAACCCACAAGCAGTCCGCCTCCGCATGAATAATGTGGAGAGGCATGTCGCCACAAAAGAAGGGTCTGTCAGACAACCACTCTTGGCTCGGCTCAAGTTCAATGGCACATGATTCATGATCAACCCTAACAATCTGAGAGCGCATTGGCTTGACAAAAAGATCAACCCCTGGGCTGGCTGGCTTTTTAATGTCTTGGAAAATCTGGTTGGGATTATGCAATCTTCTCAGGCGGGCATACTGGCGGGAGGACTTCATCAGTTCAGCCTCCAAGTCTCGCACTGCTAACGCAACTGTTTCAAAAATCGCCTTAGCTGTATTCTGCAAAGGAGGCAGCATGGGCATAACCTCAGGGGCTCCAAAACATTTCTTTTCATGGGTACCCCACCATGTCGCAAAGTCAGGGAAGAACCCCGGTGCACGGAGAATGGCCCCCCACACCTGGCATGCATAGGGGCTGGCAACAGACTGGGACACTGACCTTACAAAGGATTGCAGCCGTCGCACTTGGCGGATCCATTGTGCATGTCGAAATGAGGCACCCACAAAGTGGGGCTGGAAATCCCCTTTTCTTGCAACTTTGACCTGAGGGCATTGGGCCCGGGAGGCTTTCTTGGTACCAAATGTGGCAGCACGTCCAAAGGCATTCCTATGGGGTTTGAAAGGCAAAGCATCGGCGGCCCTGGACTCAATGTGTTTCCAGGCAGCTTGATACTTCTCTGTTGGAGAGGCTTCCATGCTGTGCCAGAAGTTGGCGTCAATGTTCCATGTAGGCGGCCAGGGGAAGGCCTGAGGGGCAGGCCAAAATTCCCTTGGTACTGCAGTACTCAAGCGCCTAAAGTGTCCTTGCACGAGTGCATGGTCAGGCCAAACATCATGATGTATACTGACATCAACCAACAACTCCTGGAGTTCAGGGGAAATGTAGCAATAATCCCTTCTTGTAGCCATCTTACAAGTTGGTTGCACAGGGTGAGCCCATCGCTCCAGAGCAATGTCTTGGATGTCTTTGAATCCAAGCTGTTCCAGTGTTTCAAATGCAGGGACCTCGTATTTGTCAACATTCCAATCGCCACCGATGTAGCGAGGACCAACCCCCAACACACCAATTCTGGATATGGCTGCCTGCAGTAACGCTTCTGTATGCTGCAAACGTTTGGGGTACAAGTGGCTGTCAGGTTCAGCATAAACAGCACATCCAGACACCCAGGTATCGTCTACCAGTGTGGTGGCTGCAACAATTCGCGACGACAGCGCAATTTCAGCACTCTAATCATGAGGCAACCGGCGCGTGGGAAATCTAGAAAGGATACCAACACCCTTCCAGGAACTACCAGCATTTTGGTGCTTGTCAGGAACAGGGGCCCCACCAATCAATCGGGAAAAGGGGGCCCCAGCAAACCTCAGACCGGCTTCAAATGCTCCAACATCCTTGGCTGTCAAGTGGGTTTCAGAGAGAACCCAGAGATCACCGTGGGCCATGTGTGTCGATATGTAAGGCGCTTTGTGTCGCAACCCCGAAGGGTTTGCAATCCCCAAAATGAAGGAATCATCAGGGCCAGGATTTTGGGCCTCTCCGATCCTCATCACACTGCAAAATGTAAAAAGTGAAATCAAAATCCGGGAACTTCTTGCACATCGAAAAGATGTGAGGCAAAATGCCCAAACACCCCAAAACAACATCTGAGCAATGGGCTCCAGGGCCATGGCAACACTGTGCAGAAAGAAAGTGAAAAACACCAAAAATTGCCACAACCCTCGCCCATCCTGTCACTCGCCATCTTCCCGAGGCCTTTTGGCTAACAGCCCTCGGATGTGCGCAAGTTGCGTCTCAAACATGGCCTGAATGCTTTGGTTCTGAGATTCCAGCTGAGCGTGCATTTGCTGTCCCTGGGCATTGACCTGCTGCTGCAGAGAGGCAACCTGCTGGACTTGCTGACCTGAAAACTCATTGAACTGATGCTCCATGAGGCCTTGCTTATGGCAGAGCTGTTTCATTTGACCTTCCAACATTTGTAGCCTGTCCGGTACATCATCTTGAACCATGTTGGTGTTCAGTGAAGACAGCACTGCATTTTGGATCCGATCTTCCATCTGACGCATGCTAGCTGAGGCTGTGGGTGCATTGGCGGTACAGGCAGGTTTGTAGCCTCCCCATGGGTCTCCCTTCGACCATGGGTCATCATTGGCAGGCACATTGGCATTTCCACACAGAGCCAGTGTAGAGGCTGAGGCAATCGTGTGACTGGATTCATGCTTGGCAGGGCTCTCGGCATTCTTGTGTTTCGAAATCAGGATTTCCCCATGAGAGGTCCACACAATTGGCTGCGGCGGCTCCTCCACTGCTTGCACAAGCCACATCACACCTCGACCGGGCTGAGGTGCCGAGGGCTGGAGCGGCTTGCAGCTCCAGCCAGCCTGGCGCATGGCCCTGGATATTCCTTGGCGGTCAGTGCCGAACGGAAAAGGTCCGACCAGGTACTGAACCCTGTCACCTTGAGGCAGGAACAACGTGTCTGGCTTCACTATCTGGTGAACCTCCTGTGCTTGAGATGCTGCAACACGCAATCCTCTTCTTTCACCTACTCTCGCCAGCCCGGCAACTGCAGGGTTGGTCTGACGCAAATGCAAGAGGTCTTTGAGGGAGTGCTTGCCTGCCCAAATTACCATGTATTCAGTGAGGACAGTGCGGCCATCTGCACTTCTCGGCTCAACGTAAACACCACCGATGCCACTACGACCCAACACCTTAGTGAGGAGGCAAACAGGGACTCGCACAAAAACTGTGAAGAAGTCAGCTTTGCTGGGTTCAGCTTGCTTGTAACCATGCTTCAAAAACTGTCTGCGCCACAGGTCAAGTATGGGTTCCTTGATTGGCAAGGACTCAACATTGTGCCAGCACTGACAGGTGCACCCATCCTCGTGACATCTTTTCAGTTCCGGAATGAGATGAACAATGGACCTGATGGGGCTACGGCAGAACACTTCCCATTGGTCAGCAAACTCATCACGAAAAACATTGATCTTCAGAGTCACAACTTCAGGCGAATCAATGTTGACCAACTGCGTTCCTGCAAACTTCTCAACCATCATCCCACCAATCTGGACCAAGATAGCCTCTGCAAGAATGGGCTCATTGTTGACTTTGCATCGACAGGGCACAGTGACACGTCGGTGAGGGAGCATCGTATGGACGTCCTCATCAGATCTGCAAAAGACCACCAATGCCAGCGGTTCTTTGGACACCTGTTTACTGGCTTTGAGGTATGGTTCCGCATCATGTGAAGAGATAAGGACAAAGCCACTACTGACAGGCCCAATCTGCTGTTGATGCAACTGCTGCATGACTTGGCCATCAGCTCGAAATACACCTTCCAACACCTGTAACTTGTCAACATCCAAAGAGGCAATTTCTGGCACGGCAGGTGCAGGTTTCTCAGTGGCCATTTTCTTGCCAACCGGTTTGCCTTTGTTGTCAGCAATATTCTTTTCCAACTCAGTGGGTAAGACAAACTTAAAACTGGCATTATTTGCCAAAGTTTTGAGTTGCTTCCATGACTGCCGGTGCTGCAAAGCCTGGGTAACTGGTTCACTACCCAACACCCGAATCGCCTGTGCGGCTCTCTGTTCAACCATGTCTGGAGGGACCCCTCGTTTTTCCAGCTCAGAAGCCAAGGACTTGACCAAGGCACCATTCCCACCTTCACCCCAAAAGACCGGGCAACGGCAGAAGTCTTCCTCAAACAACGCCTGGACGAAGGAGGCACGCATATTTGCATGGAAATCAGCCAGCTCATCAAGTGAGAGGGGCAAATCAGCATTCATGGTAATGTGGGCGATGAGGGCCATGGCATGAGCACCACACATACGATGTTCAGGGAGACCATTGGGAATGCGATGGACCACCACATCATGGCACCCCAAATGAAGGCCCAACCACCTCAGCTTGCCATCAACAATGTCAAAGTCAACATCATCATTGAACGTATGAACCACCATCACTCTCCCAGCAGGGACAATCCAGAGGGGGATCCAATGTGAGTCACACAGCATTGCCGAGAGAATGTTCAATCCATCATTGCCCAAAAAGGGGAGGTTCTGGCACCAGCGCTCAGTGAGGATATGCCCCACTTCATCCCAGTTGCAGAAATTCAAAGGTTCAAAGAACAAGAACGTTCGAAAAGGCATGATTCCCCGGTCAGCTTGTTCCATTCTCTTTTTGATCAAGGTCTGAAGGTGATACCTAATTTCGTCATCCCCCATCGCCTTTCCAGGAGAAGTGAGGAGATCAATTCGCTCATCCCTTGTGATGCATTGATGCAAGCTCTGCATCTGACGATCACCCTGCATTGGATCACCACTGGACTGGGCATCAGGGGCATTTGGTGGAGTCTCATCCCCATTACCCCAAACCCATGGGCGTCTAACAACACGACATGAAGACAAATGCTTGACAAAACGTTCCCTGAGTCTGCAATGGACAAATGCTGCTTCGTCATCGCTACCAGGCAATTGTGAATGAAACAGGGCATGGTGGATGAAACTGAGTGCGAGTGCTCCACATTTGGTGCTCGTGAAGAACATCCTCTGATGGCGGTGTATCATCACCTCAGCAAATCCCAAGGCACGTCCCAGGTTCAGCAGGAGTTGGTTGAGATGCTCATGAGACCGTTTGGGATCATCCCATGTGTGCACTACTGCATGTCTGCCATTTGGGACCAACTCAATCGGAATCCAATGATTGTCATGTCGGAAAATGCCAATCACCACACTTCCCTGGGAATAAATACCTCTGTGAGCGGCAGCCCACTCATCCACAGAGTAACCCACATTTGCAGTCCATGCAGCTGAAAGCAGAGGATCAATCACCACAACAGGGGCATGCTTGGGCTGTCCTTCAACCGGTTGGTTAGCTTGGGCAGCCATGGAGTGCAAATGGAAGTGAATCTCATCATCAGACATGACAAAACCCTGGCACTCAAGCAGCTGTGTACGCTCTGGTCCCGAGAAAGCTTGTTGGACAATGGCATTAAAACGAGACACACTTCCAATGGAAGGGACACCGAGGTTCAGAAACTGGTCATTTGCCAAACTGAAGAGAGCCGTCGCACTGGACAAACTATCAACTGAGCTCGGAAAACCACACTCAATACCAACCTTCTTTCCCATGACCTCCCCAACACAAGGAAAGGACCATTCCTCAGTGGGGGACACTGTTGCATCAAGAATAGTGGCTTGGGTACGCTTGGTCAAAGGACCCTGGTCAAAAGGCATGGGCATTTTAGGGAGTGGCCCACATTCCCCTGCACTTCCAGAACCAACATGCTGACCAATCACCACATCGCCATTCTGCTGTGGCGAACCCCCAACCAAAGTGGGCATTCTAGGGAGTGGCCCACATTCCCCAGCATCGGCCATGTTTGTGTGAGCTTTACAGGTTTCCTCAGGGACGAAAGCCCTGAGTGCAGCATCGTTGGAGTCATCATTCGCATCAGTGGGCATTTTAGGGAGTGGCCCACATTCCCCGGGACAGCAAGGCAATTCAGACACCAGGCCTTTGGCATTCATAGTCGGCAGTGGCACAGCTGGCACGTGGGCCAAGGGAACATTGCATGCGCAATCACCATCAACAGACCAAGAGGCACCTAGATGCTGAGGCTCAGTTGGCAAACCGACACTGTCAGGACCAGCCGACACGACAAAACCCGACTGAGCGCAGACATGGACAATCACTGACTGACCACCAGACAAAACATGACTCAAAGGGACATCTCCTACATGAGGGTCAGTGACACGAGACACTCGGAATTGACCGACCAACTTGGCTTGTGCAGCAAGGCATTGCTGGACAGTTGACCCAGGCTCACAGACCAGACAGACAGGGGCTTGGACATCATCAGTGAACGCAATCAGGCACCTATCACCAGTCGGGACCAGGACAGGGACGCAAGGCTCAAAGACCGGTGGCTCATCCATCCAAGGGGTCTCATCATCGACCTCGATCGGGACCGGCTTAGGCAAGACATCAGACTGGACATGGCGAATGATGCAATCAAGCACTGCTGCAATTGACAGTTCACGATCCACCAAATCACTCCAATTTTCAGGGTTCATCAAATGGCCAATGGAAAAGTCTTTGTACTCCAACCAAAACCTGACCAATGGAGCAATGTCATCTTGCACTTCCGTAATGGTAGGCCAAACCATGCTACACCTCATACACAACCAAGATCGAAATGCCTGGAGTTGGGACAAAGGCCCAAACTTGCATGATCCATATCTGATTTCATCCAACTTCTGAACGAGGAAGCTGAGGACCCACACGACTTGCAACGGGGAGGCAATTTGGCCCACCGCACCAAGGACGAGTCTCACTTGCAGGCCCATGTCGATCATGGGATCCATGCCATTCAACGCCATGCATTCATTTGGGTGGACATGTCTCAACAAAGGGTTACCTTCTTTGTCAAAGCCCCAGACCAACAAACCAAACAACCCCTTTGAGGCAAGTCGATGTTCTGAGAATCCCTGTGACCGGCATCCGCATGGGCATCCACGCAGCTGTGATCCCCACGCATGTAAGGCGCATGGGGCCTTTCCAGTGGAGCAAAGCATGTATTTGACATATGAACCATCATGGGCACCAAAAGCCGCAAGCTCTGTCTCATCCAATGCCAATGCAAGCTCATCTCTGGGGTCCCATTTACTGATGTATGGAATGACACGTCCAACATCAGCCAGTGAACCCATCTCAGACCATTCTTGAAGGTTTACTGCACCAATGAGGGGGGAAGTCAACAACCACCATGTGCGAAATCTCTTGCAAGGCCAAACCTGGTCAAGCTTAAGGTCAACTACCGTTTTGTGAAAGCCAAGCACCGAGCAAAAGTGATCAATCTGGGAATTCACGAATGCATTGTCATGGGCAGGCTGGACACATTCTAACAAGACCACCTGAGAATGAAGGTAAAAGGCTGCCTTCAGGATTCCAGGGAGAGACATCGAGCGGGGGTCCTCAGAGCCCCTTTGGTCACCCAACCGACTGAACGGTTGGCAACTGAACCCGCCTGTGATTACTGCAGCACCCTCAGCTCTTTGCCAGACCTGAAAAATGGTCTCATTGGAACCTATGTCTCCAGCAATCACCTCGGCACCTGAATGCATGGCATGTAATGACAGCATGAGAGGATTGGTGTCCACAGCAACCATCGTTTCAAATCCCATGGCCTGTGCCCCATGGGAGATACCCCCAAAACCACTACAGGAGTCCACAATTTTCCGCAAACCAGACCAAGATGGAACTGAATGGGTGAGAAGTCTCGAATCCTTCTGCATGGACACCTTCGGAAACGGAAATTGGGCCACCAGCACGGCATCAAGGAGTGCATATTTGTGAAAACCAACTTCCACCGAACCTTCAAGGTAAAAGGAGGTACCATTGTGGGTCTTCATCAGGTGAGCATCATGTTTGGGATCTGCAAGTACCATTTCGCACAACAGTGAAATGCGTTCCCCATTATCCACAGCACCAAACTCCATAGGAAATGAGACCATGGCTACAAAGGTAAAACAACACAGCCCGATGTTTGGCCCGCGCCGCCGTACCCCTGGCAGGAATTCGGGCCCTCACGGCTGTTCCAAACCACCAACCAGCTATGATGCCTCCTGGCCCAAGGTCTGGAAGCTCCGCCTGGGTCGGTAGGCATTGGCTTGAGGCGTGTAGCCGGTGCCCGGTGCAGCGGCCACCGGAAGGCCTCACAGGACGAAAGGACCCTAGTTTTTCCATGTTTTTCCTGCGGAAAAAAAAAAGAACATGGATTAACGGTGTCTGTGTGGAGGTTTAATGTGGTTTCAAGGGGATATTTCACCCAACAGTCCCGAATTTTCCTATGATCTTTCCCATTCTCCGAGTTTTCTCCCGAATTTTCCCATGTTTTTCCCCAGTGATTTTCGAAGAAACGCGTCTTCCCCGCCATGGCCACGGGCGGGCACCTTTCACGCGCTTCTCTCCGGTTCTCGGGGGGCTCGCCGCCCTGTCCTGGGGAATCATGGGATATTCCATTATAATTACCCGCTGGTGAACTAACATAGCAATGGAAAATGGCTATAGAAATAGTGGATTTTCCCATTAAAAATAGGGATTTTCCATAGCTATGTTAGTTCACCAGAGGGTATTCCATGGGGTTATCCAAAAAAAAACTGTGGGATAATATATAATTGGGATATTATTCATAAATAAGAAAACATGAATATATTGGAGACAATCATTATACCTAACTGGCTATTTTCAGAGGGAACATGATGATAATCCAATATCATCCAATGGAGTCGGGGCTCGATTTTCAGAGCCAAAGTACTATCGATGTTTTATCCCATGAGAATCCCATTATAGTCCCGGTTCATAGTTACCTTCATAGTTACCTTCATAGTTACCTTCATGGTTACCTTCATAGTTGTCAATTGGTGCAGGATTTCGCAACCATCCACAGTATGTTTCATGGTTAAAATATGTTAAAACATTGTATACGATATGTGGTTTATGGTCATCCATTCCATATTGGGAATCCTTGCAATGGGTAATCCTTTTTAATGAGTGTATGACTATCCACTTACTTCCAAGGGAAAACAAAACATGTTTTGACCATGGCACATATAGAATATCTTGACAGTATCAACACCATATGGGCCATTAAATCTATTAATCATTAATGGGCCATTCGATCAATACTGAAATAGATAATCCAACATCGATTTTATAGCATAAGTCAACCATGAGTGGGTTATTGATCTATAGAATGTATTTAGACATCGATGGGCTATATGATTGTGAGCCATGAGTCTTCACAATGTTTGCTTAATTATGTCATTCCAATTTTATCCAACATTTTGGTGTCTACCCGGTAACAAACCCAACAAACATCAAGAAACAGAAATTACACCCCGTCACAGTTGTGGACAGTTGTGATCAGAGCAACTATCCTTCCAAACCACCTTTGAATCCATACACGCACATGGCCTATGTGGTAGTAGGATGTTGTGGGTCAAAAAACCAACCGATGTTTTGGATCAGTTCATCTACAGGTGTCCCATACAGGGAGTCTCATTCGTAAGAGGATGATTTTTTGAAAGACATCAATCCGTTACCAGGAGAAGGCTGTTCACCCCCACCTGGGGTCCACGCTCCCCCAGGAAGATCTCCAAAAGTTTGATGAAACTGGCTCTTTATATTTTTCTAAACAGATTTTCTCGAATGGGATACCCCCAAAAATCTGTTCTGAACTGGGATTTTCCCATATTTTCATAGATTATACCCCAAAATCAATTCTTCATGGGATTTTCCCATATTTTCCCCGTAGAAATTGCTACTCTTGTCCCCCCCTTCAAACCGCTCAGCCGCGAGCCGCGAGCCGCGCTCCTGGTGTTTTTCTCCACCGTCGGGTCGCCAACGCGCAGCAAACAAGAGCGCCTGCGTCTTAGTCCTGGAGGTCCAGAAATGGCAAGAAACCATGGGTAGAACGTGATAAAATGGTTATTGATGGTTATTGATGGTTATAGATGGTTATTGATGGTTATTAATGGCTATTGATGGTTATTGGTAGTTATTGATGGTTATTGATGGTTATTGATGGTCATTAATGGTTGTAACTATGATTATTAGTGGGTTTGCTCACGGTTATAAATAGGGATTTAAATTTAATTAAATCCGAGTCCTGATCTGATCCCATCAAAAATCCACATATATAGGGATTCTTACCCCCATAAACGTTGGGATATAACCCCTATAACTATGATTACCCTCTGGTAATTTAACATAGCTAATGAACATGGCCATTTATAGTGGATTTACCCATTAAAGATGTTGATTTTCCATAGTTATGTGGCTGTTTACCAGAGGGTAATGGCTATTGATGGATACCATGGGGCTTTTGGAACAGCCCTTCCAAGTGGGTTGGGATCTGGGGTGGTGAAATCCCTGAAACTCCGTCAAAACCACCACTGAAACTCCCCTGTTGGAAGCGCAGGGCCGCGAAAGAAGTGGTGCAACGAACACACAACGGCGGAGAAAATCATGGGTAATATTAATGGTTATTATATGGTTAATGATGGTTAATATACTGTTATATAATGATGGTTAAGAAATGTTAATAATATTTAATAATAATCTGGTTGGTGGTTTGAACCTACCCCTCTGAAAAATGATGGACTTCGTCAGTTGGGATGATGACTTTCCCAATATATGGAAAAATAAAAAAGGTCCCAAACCACCAACCAGATAAGGGTGATCATGGTGGATACTATCCTCCAGTCATCACGATTTTGATACATGTGGTATGTTTACCATTCCCAGTCATGGGTGGTAAATTTATGGCATTGTTTTACCCACATTATACAAATCCCGTTAAAATCCTCATTTTTTTTGGTTAAATCCCATTAAACCAGCATGTTTCATGGTTATTTTCCATACTAAAAAAATGCCATACATTGGGAAAACGCATCATTTCTGGGCAATCTCCCGCTCCATATCCCATTGAGTTTCCATGATATTCCCACTGTGGCTGGTGGAAAATCCGTTGAAAACTGTTGGTAACATCCCATTCCATAGTCCATGAAAATATGTCATTCAATATTAAATATCCTATTCAGTTTCCAATAATATACTGAAAACATATATATATACTATATCCATTATATAAGGTTCAAACCTAGAAACGCTAGTTTAGTACTTGATCTGTTCAAGCCATGGGGGCCCAGTCATGGGTTGTTTTTCATCTGATCGGGTGATGGGATTATCTAATTTCTAGGTAAATCCCCATCAAATCTGCATCGAATTGCTGCGCAAACCTCATCAACAATCGGCTACGGATTTCCCATGGTGTTTCTGGTTGGTTTCAATCCCTCTGAAAAATATGACTTCGTCAGTTGGGATGATGAAATTCCCAACTGAATGGAAAAATCATGTTCCAAACCACCAACCAGGATTTGTTTACAATGTGTATTTACAAGTTGACTTATGACTTGGTTAACGTTTGGGTTGATGAAATCGGATATAAGTTACATATACCCTCTGGTAAACGTTTACACAACTATGGAAAATCACCATGTGTCATAGGCATTTTAACTATGAATGGCCATTTTCAAGTTCGCAAACTGTAACAAATTACCAGAGGGTAAATCTCCATTTTCCTATGGTTTTCCTATGGTGTTCTCATTTTCCTATGGTTTTCCTACGGTGTAGTCAATGGAACTATGGACCAGCAAACTGACCAGCTAACACTGGGGAACCGCCGCTCTCCTGGCTCCCGCTCCGGTGTCTTCATGTCGTCCCTCGATGAAGTCCGGCTTAAACTCCTCGGAGAAAGTCGTGGAAAGTTGATGGAAATCCCAAGGGGGAAGGAATCCCAGCAGTTTTCACATGTTTTCACATGTTTTATAGCTGGGATTTATCTCTGGTTGGTGGTGCTGGCTGTGCCCATCTTGAAAAATGATGGAGTTCGTCAATGGGAAGGATGACATCCCATATATTATGGAAAATAAAAAATGTTCCAAACCACCAACCAGATCTGGATGTGAATATTTGCTTCATGGATCCATGAAATCGCTGAAGACTTCATGGGTCAAAACATGGTTCAAACAATTTCATAGCTGTAGGAATAAGCCCCTAAAATATGGTAATCACTGGTTTGACCCATCGCCCTTGAAACAATTTGGGACTTCGCACTACTTGTGGAATTCGTAGGAAGCGACGCTGCATGGGTCATGGACCATCCGATGCTTTCAGCGACCCCAAAACTATGGCAGCCAATGGACACTCTCCGGTCAAGAGGAAGCTAAGCAGCTACTGGTTGGTGGTTTCAATCCCTCTGACAAATATGAAAGTCAGTTGGGATGACTATTCCCAAGATGATGGAAAGCCATGGTTCCAAACCACCAACCAGTAGCTATGGCGTCACTGGTATCGAGTCATAGGTGATGGCTTACAGCAGGCAGCCGGGTACAAATCAGAAGCATACAGCAGGTGGTTCCAGTTGAAGCCTTAGAATCCATTGAACACAATAAACTCAGGGGAACCACCTAATGGATTCTAAGGGTTTTAATATCAAATTTGATAACCACCATTTTCTGAATTTGATATCTTAGATATCCATTGAAACTAAATCCGAAGAAATCCACTTCAGAAAATGCTGGGAGATCTTTGGACGTTTTTTTCCCGGTTTTTGAAACATGTGGCACTTCGCCAAGCGTCCATCTTAAGGACAGGATCACCAGTGTACCTGGCAGGCTGCATCTAACAGGGATATCCATCCATTATTAAGAGGAATAACCGCATAAAAGTCATATAACTCATATAACATATAACAATAAAGGTACCTTCGGGAGCCGCTGTGATATAATATATAGTGTAATATAGTGTATATATATAGTATAATATATATTATATACATATATGTTATATATATATATGTTATATATATATATGTATTATCATTATTATTATCACTATTATTATTATTAATTATTAGTATAATATATATATATATATTACAATATATATATATATACATTTTATAAAATCATGATCTGCTTATCGCTTTTGATGCGGGTTTCGCCTCTATTCTCTCCTGGGAAAATGTGGGACAGAGTTCGTGGTCACCGAGGCACCGAGGCATTGGGATCAAAATGGGACATTTACCAAAGCCTGAAGTGTACCCTCTGGTAAACCATAGGAAAACCATAGGAAAACCATAGGAAACCATAGGTAAACAACCATAGGAAAATGGAGATTTACCCTCTGGTAATTTAACATAACTATGGAAAATCACCAGTTTTAATGGGAAAATCAACTATTTCGACTGGGCCATTTTCAATAGCTAACTGTTAAATTACCAGAGGGTATCTGGAGGGACCCAAAATTTCAGCTGTCACAAAATTATGGAAATCGAGCAACTGGAGGGACCCTGACTTGAAGTCGAACTTCAGGCTGACTCGAACAGAACGAAAACGTGTTCTGCATGATGGAAATGGAGTGAAAATTCATGTTTGTAAGATTTGCCTGTGTACAAAGGTATGAAAAATACGTATTCTGTGTCACAACAAAAGCTAGAAAGACCAAGTACAGTAGCACAGTATCTAGGTCTACACTTTTTGTCGCAGATTCTTCCTGGAATCGTGGACAATCTTGGAACATTAAGGAAAGGAGCTGCATATGGATATGGGTCAAGACCCTGTCACCCTTTGCTCACATCAAAACAAATGGAAATTATGGATGTTCATCCCGGAAGTTGATCGAAAACTATGGAACAGTATAGACAACATAGAACTAGACACCATCAATCACCATTAATCATGGTATTAATCACCATTCATCACCAGAATTATTCACCCATTTTTTTCGTAACCCTTTTGAAACAAAACCTACAACTGATCACCTGATTTCATGACTGTGATCACCACGAATCACCTCGGGAAATATCCAAATGGCTGCCATGATATAGGACTATAGGGATATAATATGGTTGTAACCTCATGATACTTATGATAACCAGATGGAATATTATGCCCTTTAAAGAATGTATAACATTATAATCATATTCATGCGAATGTCATATGGTAGATATATGTAGATATAATATTATATAATGGGATATACCCTCCGGTGTCATCAAACGTAGCAATGAGAATCCCCTATAAAAGGTGGTCTTAGTGGAAAAATTGTCTATAAATGGTGGATTTTCCGTTGCCAACAATGAAACCCATCCCCAGTTAGATTTTTTATGTGACATCCAAATATTCCTGCTTTGGTTGCTGATAATCCCAATTTCTGACCATCAGCAACCAAAACAGCCATATTGGGTTAAAAAAAAGTAGTGGTCTAATTCAAAATAATGGTTTAACGATAGTGGTTTAACTCAACATTTTAATAGTGGTTTAACTACCCTCTAGCAAATTAACATAGACCCTGAAAATCACCCATTTTTACAGGAAACTAATCTTCCAACCCCTATCTACCAGGGTCTATGTTAATTTACTGGAGGGTAATGGTTTAAACTTAAACCACAAAATCGCCCGGTCCCATCCCTCCCATGGTCCGGTTGGTGGTTGGTATCCCCCGACTTAGGATCATATCCCGAATAGAGGAGTATAGCCCCCCTTAATTAATAAGCAATCGACTGTCATTGATCAACCATATCCCAAATGTTGGTGAACACTGTTAGACTCCTATACCTGATGGTTAAATCATGTTAAATCCCTAATCTGTGCTTCAATCATCATGTTTGATAGTGAAGTCCTTTTCTTCACTGGTTAAAACCATCATTTTTTGCTGGCGAAAAGCCCGATTTCTGGTGAACAGGTGAAATCCCTCATTTTTCCCCATGTTCTATGGTGACAACCACATGACATCCCCATGGCGCACTTGTACACGGTGATCTGGTTCCCCTCGTTCATGCGTGGCGCCACGGTGGCCGCCATAAAGTGCCTGGTGCCATATGTATAGTTTATATGTGTCAATGTTTACTGTATATATTTGTATATATATATGTTTTTGTAGATTGCAAACACAGTTGTATGTATCATTGTGTGTATATAAAAGAGTTTGAGATTCTCCATATATACAAGGCCCCGAGGCGCCTTCCATCGGCGAACCAGGAGCAGTCCACCGTCAGCGCGGCTCGCAACGACGCCACGGTTTCATCCTTACTGCGATCCTCGCGACGTGGAGAGACAGAAGGTGATATCATGGGATACATCTATATCTATATATATATATATGTATGTATGTATGTATGGTTCAAGAATTTCGGAGTGAAACAAAGTGTGGAATATGAAATTATGAAAGGTGACGAAGCAAGCATATCATGAAATATCGTTATCAATGGGACATTCATGAATATTGATTCCGTATTAATGGGATAATCTAACACCACTATGATATACATTTATCTATAATATGTTTATATAACATTGGGCGTGTCTGAAAATGGAGGGTGCCCCAGTTCATGGCTATGTTCGTGGAAAAAATCATGATAGAGCATGCGATTTTGGGGTATCTTATTTTCGGAAAGGACTGTTGTGAGCGGCAGAATTCACAAGTTTTGGGGAAGAAAAGTTTCATCAGAATAATTTCCTACTGCTTGCCCTCACAAGAATCGTTTCTGACACATGTCATGGCACCACGTAATTACACTACGTCAGCCATCTGCCTACATCTGCCCTACATTTGTCCAAATACACACATCTGTTTCCAACATCTGCCTTCACTTCTCTGCATTGACTGCACAGATTAATGCAGATTAATCATGATTAATCTAGAACCCAAAAAAAATAAAAAACAATGTTTCCACAACTACTCTGACCTCTAGACTAGTTGCCAAACCTTTGTTTTTTGTTTTGGTTCTAGATTAATCATGATTAATTTGGATTAATTCTGATTAATCACTGGCATAACATCATACATCACAACCCTGGCTTTTCGCTTGACTCCGGCTTGTCTGCTTCTGCGTCTGTGTCCGGTCTTGCCCTGTCATGTTTGTTCGTTTTTCTCGAGGTTTTGGTATGATCCTGATTAATTAATCTGGATTCGTAACGTCCTACATCACGACTCCGGCTAGTTCCGGCCTTCTTATCTCCAAATTTGGAAAATCAGATGCTCGGAGACTTGGGCATGGGTTGAAGGCAATTTTGTAGTTCATCTATTTCCACCTAGTTTTCTGCAGAATTTGGCACTGTTCAAAAACAATGCCGCAACAATTGAAACAAAATAAAGCAGACAAAGTGCACGTAGGACATGGGTTCGGCATTTTTTTACATACAATCTTCCAATATCTGTGATCACAAGTCTTATTTTTCAAAGAAGGTGATATTCCTTACAGAAAGTGTGGCCTGACTTTGTGCATTCCCTTTGAAAGATTGTATTATCTTTGAAAAGAGTGCAGTAATGGTCTGAAATAGACCTTCAATGCGTATACAATTTCATAAGAGTATGGCGCCTTCTGCAAACAGATTCCAACACCATTTCAAATTAATTAAGGTCCACTTATATATATATGCACATATATATATATATACCATGGTGTTCTTTTGTGATCATGGCATTCTTTGAAGTGAATGTTTATAACATGTATAACTATCTGGACTATAGTCCTTCAAGAAAGTGCATCATCTCTTTGAAAAGGTGCAAGATTTCCTCAGACATCAAAACATAATTCCAAATTTCAAAATGGAATTCTTTTGTGTTTATAGTGTTCCTTGTATCAAAAGAGTATGATATTCCTTGAAAAAATGTGGAAAGTGTTGTTTTTCTTTTTAAAAGCTATCAGCTCCTTGAGCGAGATGCAATATTCTCTTAAGACAATGGAAATTTATTCCAACATGTAATCCTTTTACACATGCAGCACTCTTTCTGAAATAATATGGTTGCCCCTTGGTGCATAAATGATGGAATCACTTGATGAAGAAGAGTGCACAACTCTTTCATATTGAATACAGAAACTAGTTTCTTTAGAGAAAGACCTGATCCTTAAGGAACAACAAACGAAAACTGAACCTTTTCAACATGAATACTACACGTGTGAAGACAATTGTTTTTTTCTTTTGCAGGAACATGGCTTCTTGAAAAGGATACTATATTGTCTTATGGTGGGGTACTTCAACTTAGTCATTTGACGTGATGTTCAAGGACTATAGTGTTGATGCATTGGGTATTGCACTTTTGACATGAATTCTGCATATTAAAGGGATGGTTGTAAATCGAAAAGCATGCTACACATGGCACAGGAATATGGCCTATTTGAAGGGATATCATGTGGAAGAAAAATTCGCTTTTTCAGAAACGAATGCTGCATCTTTTAGATTTTAGAGGATTTCTTCACAATTGTAGGGGTATTGCTTGTTGAAAAAAGCATTGTACTTTGTTCAAAGGAAAAATGCAATTTAATGAACAATGCTTCTTTATAAGCTGGGGATACTTCATTGTTTAGAACAGGAATGCACTATCTTAAATTCATGCTACATATTATAGAAACATGTTTACCCCTAAATGGAAGGCTGTATATCTTTAGGGACGCCCTGCATCTTTTAGAAAAAAAACACACGTTATATTTTGCATGGGATACTGGAAGGATTCATGAAACTATTTCAAGAATATTATATAAGATGCACATATGCTTCAATATGCTTATTCCTGAATTGTGTGTATTTACATTTATTATCATTTATGGCTCTTTGACTCTGATGTATTTACTTAATTGCATTCAATAAGAACAACATATTTCACAAGGAGACTCTTAAACAAGAAATATAATATGAATTTAATACGATTTTGCATGGGAATTGCATGGAACTAGATGTCCAATAATTTCTGAATAAAAACCTGCCTTTCTTGATTTATGGCACTTTTGAGCACATAGTTGGGTGAAAAGTAGCACATAGTTGGGTGACAGATACAAGTATGTACTTAAAGTGCAACCTGTTCATATCTGGATCAGAAGGATTTGCAAAAAAGAATGCCATTCATTTAAGCAATTTTTCTGCCGCTCACAACAGTCCCCTCCCCTTATTTTCAGACAAACCCAAACGACGACGACAACATCGACGACGACGACCACAACAACAACAACAACAACAACAACAACAACAACCACAACAACCACAATAAGATGAAGAAGAAAAAGAAGAAGAAGAACAACAGCAACAAGAACAACAACAGCAGCAGCAGAAACAAATATGGAAGTCAGTGACGAAACTACTGGTAATGACAAACTTAATTCGGAATGTCTCAGCAAATAAAACTTTAAAAAAATGGTGTTGACCACCAAAAAGGGCGAGAACATGTCAGAAAAAGTGGAAAACACTATCCAATAGATTTGCCGAATCTTAAAGCGTTGAGCCATGTTCATGGTTTCGCTGAGATTGTGAAGTTGGATGCTTCTCCAACTACACAAATAGTTGTCTCACATTCACATGTCATCCTGATAGCTCCCAGGGATCTTCATGAACATGTTCATTAATGGTATTAATGGGATACATCACCAATATGATATTATATAATCAATATTAATGTGGTGTTAATTGGATAATTGTATCACCAATATCATTAATTCTATCAATAAATATGTGGGTGTGTCTCCTTACTTCAGTTCACCCCAAAATCGACCAACTCCTTCTGATCATAGCATCATGGGACTATGCCGGTATGCTGCCAATCATGTCCCAAACGGTCATTGTTGATTTTTTACCCATTCCTATCTAGTCATCTAGTCCTTTTCTACCAGCAAGTTGACATCTTTTTGGAACAACAAATGCTCAATCTCGATTCTGATGTTGTCAGTATTTCCCTGATCTAAAATCCTAGACCCTTGTGCTGCTGTTGCTCAAGATTCATGCGTTTGTATCTATTTGTTGGTTGCACACTTATATTCTTATTGTTTATCAATTAAAATCAACTCAAAAATCAGATTTGCTTGGTTTAAACACCTCTTTTGCTGCTTATTAAACCCCCCATTGTTTCCTTGTTTTCATATCTCACATGTTTCCTACGGTCCAAGGCTCATAGAAGTCCAAATCTCCCGGCAGAGTCCCAAAGCCCGCCACCGCCGCAAAGCGGCCGAAGGGATTCCTGGGAGATTTGTTTTATGTTTATTATTACTATCATTGTTATTATTGTTACTATTATTGTTATTATTATTGTTATTATTATAATTATGATTATTGGTGTTATTTTTTAATTAATAATATTATCATCAGTATTATTACTATTGTAATTGGAGTAACTATTATATATACATACGTATATTACTATTAGTATATTACTGATGGTTAGTAAGGTTGGGTGACTATCCCAAAAAAATACTTGATTTCATCTTAATTCAATGGAGGTTTCACCGATAAGGAACTGGTATTGACGCAACCAATATCTGGTGTCTTCCAAATAAGTGGGGGGAGACTCCAAAATGATGGGAAAACCATGGTTTTGGGGGTCCCCCAATTCTGACCAACACGAATATATCCATTACAAAATGGAAAGTTACAGTACTTGAGAAACCACTTGGATGGAATGGGTATAATATATCCTGTTCTGGACAAGCCCAGTCTCGGTTGGCTTTAAAGGGAGAAACAACTAGAGGAAGCTATGGTTCGCACCCAAATTTCGGGAATGCCTTTTTGGTTTGGAGTTGGGAGGATGGATGAAGTGTTCACTGGGGTGAAGGAAATCTACAGCGGAATCTACAGAAAACTTTATGAATTTCACATGCGGATCAATCTTTGAGATGGCTGCCTCTGGAACAGATTAACAAAATTGGATGCTTTCAGATCAAATTCTGAGTGATAGACATGATATATGCATCAATATCTGGTTGGTGGTTTTAACCATCTTGAAAAATATTAGTCAATGGGAAGGATTATTCCCAATATATTATGGAAAAATAAAAAATATTCCAAACCACCAACCAGATATGTTTAATATATGTATAATGTGTATATATATATATAGATATGTGTGTGTGCGTCAACATACCACAAAATCCCCAACCAATGTATGAGCTTCACCCTCTGTCACCTATCACAACAGGATGCCTTCCTATACGTCCTCTACCCTCTGGTAGTTTGTAGCAGTTCGCTATTGAAAATGGCCCATTTAGTTCGTTGATTGACCTAATCCAAGATGGTGATTTCCATTTCGCAAACTGTTAGTTTTCCAGAGGGTAAATCCCATGAATTCCCATTAAGGCACCATCAAATCCCATGAATTCCCATTAAATCCCATTAAATCCCATATATATATATTATATATTATATAACTTATATATATATATTATATACATAATTTATATATAATATATATATATTATATACATAATTTATATATAATATATATATTATATATATATGTATCAAACATTAACTTGGGGTGTTATAACCATTCCTCAGCCGTCATGGCACCATTTCAAGGTGTTTCTCTTCGACTTCCCCAGACTCTTCTCCAATTTGCCTAGCGCTAAGGTGGCGCGCTGAAAAACCCGGCGGGCCCCCCACAGAAACACCAATCCCCAAAAGATCCCCAACTAGCTAGGAACTATACCCTCTGGTAATTTAACATAGCTAGTGAAAATGACCATTTATAGTTGATTTACCCATTTTAAATGGTTAATAATAATGGTTATTATATGGTTAATGATGGTTAATAATAATCTGGTTGGTGGTATACCTATCCCTCTGACAAATCATGGAGTTTGTCACTTGGGATATGTTGGGATAATGAAATTCCCAACTGAATGGAAAAAAAAAACATGTTCCAAACCACCGCACTTTGTCACACTTTGCAATGCGCGCAACGTTATGTGAGACGTTGCCCGACTTTGGGGGGTCAAAGACCAAGAGATGAAACGTAGACCTCGGGGAAATCGGTTCGGCGTTCTGCAATCGGAAGGGAATCGATTGCACGAGTCTGGCGCTTGAAAGTCTGATTGGAGCATGTCATCATCCATTTGTCAGCTAAACGCAATCGAAGAGGGTCCCAAGGCAACGCTAAGACCCCCGTATGCATTTGAACCGCTTGTGAGCTTGGACGGCCATACCCCATATGCAGTGAAACACCCAAATGTTTAAGCGACTCTTTCAGCATTTTGGTAAACCAGCGTGCTCTTTGTCTGAAGCTGTACCCCATGAGGCTTAAATGGGTAACCTCTTCCCCATCCCGCCATTGCGAGACGTGGACAGGGCCAGGGTGGCCAGTGCTACACATGTAGTCCACATACAGCTGAAAGTGCGACACCCAGCATACCCTATGCGTACTCGAATCCAGACTCTGCCAAAACCAACTCAACAAAAGTCTAACCATACGGTCACCATACCATCGAACAGCCTTGCTCGGAATGGAGAGGGGAGGCAATCCTCGCCAATTTGTCACTGGCAAAGGCAAGGCCGACTCCTGAGGTTCAACAAGCACCTGCAAAGGCTGTTCCTCACGCACAACTGCCTGGCTTACGGCAAGCACAACGTTCCAAATCAACTGATTAAAATGGGCAGTGAAAGCAACTGCATCGCGATGTCTTTCAAAAAGTTCCCAAAACTCAGGTGGTCTGTCATAGTTCGCCTGCACAGCATGTTTGTCTGCAAGGTGGTTGTAGCGAAAACACCACTCCTCCAAGGCCGTTACTGCATGTGTAACATCCTGATGAGCAGCAACCTTGGTGATCTCAATGGAATAAGTCCTCACAGCTAGGCAGGCAGAAATGGCTTGCCACAAGTCCCCATGTGCGCTATTGGGTGAAACTTCATGCCCCGCAAGCAGGCGGCGAAATTTCTTGACCACCGCATCACAATCAGTCCACAGTGTGACTGCTCCTTTGTGTTCTGCAACCATCTGAAGTGCACACAACACAGCATAGATTTCAGCTCTTACTGCACTCTGCAACAACCCTGGCAGCGGACCTCTAGCCAAGACCTCTGAGCCATGGTAGTCATGCAAGCTGTCTGGTGAAGCAAGTATGACCGCCCAACTAGCAAATCTAAGAAGCTGATTTTGTTGGTTATGGCAACTTCCGTCAGTGAAAATATGCAACGCCCCACTGCGCTTCAACTGGTCACCTTCCCTCACATGAAGCTGAGAAAAATAACTGTTCCACTCGATCATGGTTGACGGCAGTAGTGCCCATCCGCAGCACGTGTGGGCTTCCGGGAGGTCAACTATAATCTTACTTGCCTCAGGCGTGATATGTGTGCGCAATGCAGAGAAGTGTGCACATTCCCAAAACCTATGGTATCTGCTATCACTACACAGGCAATAGGGACACTGGTCTGTTTCAGCCTCCTGGCAATAGGGACACTGGTCTGTTCCAAACCACCGACCAGAAACATATTGCCCAATTGCTGATGTTGGTTTTGGCGTTCGGGACCGCAAGACTCAGGAGCCCACAAGGATCATGTTCAGGATTTGCAAACAGCCCAATTTCTTCCAATTTCCACATTTACAGCAAAAGAAAAGCTTGGTGATCGTTCCAGATTTGCTGGCCGGCTCAAAGTGGATGCAGTTTAAGGAACATCTTGCTGGTTTCATCAGCTATGTAATTTAGCTTGATGGAATGAGCATCGATTGACTGGACTTTCACATGCCAAATCCCCATCTAAATACTAATTATAGAGTGAAGTGAACATTGACACCGTTTTCATGGATGTTCCAGATACTTTGAGTGTCAGAGCATCCCTTTTACCGGATGCAGCACCTAATGGGATTCTGACAGAGTTTTGAGCTACTCTAATGTCTCTGAATGCGATTGGCTTCATCAGCAAAGGGTTCCTTGAGAGACCAAAAAAACACCAAAGGACATCAAAGTGTCTCTTAAACGCCCTTCAAAGACTTCTTCAAAAACACCAACACAATCATCGAAAACAACAATATCATCAAACGACATCAAGCGGTTCTCAAACGCCCTTCAAAAACACCAACAGCATATAACAAAATCATCCGACAAAAACGAACATCATTTGTATTCCAACGCTGCACTTGCTTTTAGTTAAATATAGCTAAATGCTTATATGAGATGCCTATCTCGTTCTCGGGGTGTTCCTACCTCGTTTTACAGCCTCATTCGGATGCTTTCGGCAAACCGGGGTACAACCCAATACTACTCTCCATTTAACCACATGAAAGCCGTCGCTCATATCAAAAACAGCTGCAGCTGACCTGTGGTGCCGTTGTAGAGGTTCACCTCCGCCGGCAACATGCCCACGATGACCATGAACTCATTGCTGCAAGGTGACCACGCCAAGTCCTGGAAAAAACATGAAAAGTCACCACGGTTTAACCACTGAGAACGGGTAAAAAATCCCATGGTAAATCCCATGGTTGAACCATGGTTTAACCATGGTTTACCATGGTTTAACCATCAAAAGAATGGGATTTCATATGATTTCACTATGGCTGGTGACCCAAACCCATAAGCGTCCTGCACTAAGCCTTTGTCAACTCCGCAGACTTCCAATTTCTTCCGATCTTCGGGCTTCAACCAGTAGAGATAGGTGCCTCAGCCGATGCTATGCTGTTTTTCGTCAACCAAAATCCGTGCTAAAAATATCGATTGAGATATGATGAGATATGGTTAGAATGAATTTTTAGCTATGTGTTTAGCTAAATATAAAATAATATAAATAAATATGTATGTACTGTTAAATTATTAGCTATGATGTTGTACTGTTCATATCTGTTAATTCTATATAATTCTCTGAGAGAATAAATTGAATATGGATCACTATCCTGAACCAGTGCAGGGTTTCGGAAGCCAATGATATCCAATAAAATGAAGCAATTAAATAATATGATACCCCTATCCCATCCTCATGAAATATTTGATAAATATAATGAATTATAATAAGTATTCAGTATTCATATATATATATAAGATAGTATTATAAGATAGTATAAGTATTTAATTAGTTGAATTAATCAATCCCTATCAAACCAAGTGGGATAAACTACCAGAAGAACCAACCCACAATGGTATCAGTAATGAATGGCCAGCATAGTGGATTTGACAATGAGCAATCATCCAAAACTTGAAAATCGAACCCTAGAGTTGCAGATCCTTGCAGAAAATTTGCAGCACCTAGTGGAAGTGCTTGAACTTTCAGTGAATTGAAACTCGTTTTTCCGTGGCGTTGCACAGTCGTGCAACGGACTTCTCCCAGTCTCGGCTCGCTACTTCCAAAGTAGGAGTTACCCGTCTCATCCACGTCGCTCATGGCCTTGAATTTCGGCGGATCTCGCATCGTTTTTCACACAATCTGGTTGGTGGTGCTGGCTGTGCCCATCTTGAAAAATATGAGTTCGTCAATGGGAAGGATGACATCCCATATATGAAATGGACAATACACTAATGCGTCAGGTATACCTACGTGACATAACCAGTGTATTATCACCATTGTTTGGAGGCGTGTTTGGTGGGGCGCACGTTCAAATCGTCACCAACACCATGCCTTAGAAAGCATCCCAAATCCAGGCTGCAACACTCAGCCGCATCTGGGTTCCATGACGTTGGCCAAAAGAGCGGAACCATCAAAGTTCCACAGCATCTGGCAATCTTTCACCTGTAGCGTCTGATGCTTGCAAGATTCTGGAGGAAAGGTGAAACCCCAACATGCGACGTACTACAAATCATCCTTTTCGCTAGAACTTAAAACCACCAAAAAAACATAAGATTGGATCTATTCATATTTTAGGGTCTTTTACTATGGTACATAATGCTATGTGATAAGCGGCTGGGACTATTAAAATCAACCATTAATTCGGAAGGTCAAACGGCACCAGTGGCGCCAAGTTCATCGCTCATCTTTCTCCGGATCGTTCGACGATCATCCGCATGGACAACATCCTGAGATAGCCACCATCAAAGAACATTAAAGGGTTACCCGTTTCACTTCTTTCCTTTTTGGAAAATCTGTTTCGCTTCTTCACTCACACATTTTTGGGAACCCAAGATGCAATGTAATCAGTTTCATCACCCTGCGTATCATTGAAATGACACGGCTCTACCACTCATCAAGAGTGCCCCGTTTTACTGTTTTGGTGTTTTTAAGAACCTTTTCCTTCTCCAATTGGATTTTACTTGGGTTGCTTGTTGGATTTACGGCTTCACCACACGAAAAAGAAATCCCACATGGATGCACATTCTATAATCGAAACATATTGAAACCATCGCAACATCGTGCAGTTTATGAAATTGCATAAAACAAAACCAGCTAAGCGTGACGTGTTGCTATCCATAGCCCAGAAAATCATTGTGGATTTCTCGGGATGGTCCTCCCAGAATTCTCACACAGAGAATCACGATGTTTTTTTGTTGAGCTATTATTCTTCCAATATATGGGGATGAGTCAAAACCAATAGTACCCCCGGTGAACATCAGAATAGCTGGGATTTATGGATGTGAATAACCCACTAAAAATGGTATGTATAGGTATTGATCCATAGCCATATTAATATATTGTTGTATTTTCTTATGCCGCCATACATTATATTTGGGGGTATAAGAATCCTCAGACAAGAACTCTCCAGAACTGCGCAAGCTGGAACTGCCTTGTTGGGCAGGTTGAGCTCCATGACGATCTTGGAGGGTTTGCTGAGATGGTACAGCGACACGCGCGCCACCATGCCTCACGAGCCATTTTTTCGGAGCAAACGTTTCTTGTCCGATCAGAAAGCCTATTTCCGTCAGTGATAGCATGTCAAACTGTGCCTGTGCCTGGGCTGACAACCAAACTCACGTCAAGCAAGCTACCCTCTGGTAATTTAACATAGCTATTGAAAATGGCCATAGAAATAGTGGATTTACCCATGAATAGCATGGTGATTGTCCATAGTTATGTGGCTGTTTACCAGAGGCTACATCTACCCAGAGAAAGTATCGTCATACTTCTGACACCCTTGATGTGGATTGATGTCATTATACCCACCCAGCAATTCGCTCACCGGCGTCGGCGGCAGGGGGCGTAGCCCTTTAATGTCATTGATGTTGCTTGTAGGGAAACATCCAATTTTGCTCAAGTACTGTGGTTTATGTATTACTCGTCACTGCTGACTAGAATGGATCGAAGCAACAAAAAGGACGGTAGAACTGATTTAATCAAACTTGCTCATGGGCTGCGACAATCTCCATCATAATTAGTCACAACCTCCAAACTTATCATCATGCAAGTGATGTTTAGTTCAGTTCGGGGTCATAATCACATCAATTACTTGATAAGTATGCTATCATAACCAACGATAATCCATAATCATCCGCTAATAGTTATACCTATGGTTTCCCCGTTCGAAAAATCATCTACAAATGGTTGATTTTCCTTTGGAACTGTAAACGTTTCCCCTATAGACATAAGCTATAGATTCACTAGTGAGATCCCATCATATAGTTCTCACAGTCTTCTTTTCTTGGCGGAAATCATCATGCTATTCCTGTGGCCCCATGGTTTCGTTCAAACAAAATCCCAATCCGAAATCATCATCATTTTCCCATGGCAATTCCATACTGGTGCGTTTTACGTAGGGAATTTTCGGGAATGATCCCAGGGCTCACTAGTTTCATAATCATCCCAGCAACCCCAAATTTCCCATCCATTCCCTACGTATTTAGCACCGCACCAGTAAGATTCCCCAACCATTTCCTTCCGCCATGGCCCATAGACAGCCGCCATCCAAGGCGCTGGATTGAGGCACATAGACGGCCACCCACGGCTGGCCGTCCTTCTGTGGTCTCGGAGCGATGAGGAAGTTGGCCTCGAAAACAAGGGAAAAATAGGGGGACTTCAGAGAGATTTCACCACAAAACAAAAAGGGAAACATATGGAAAGATGGTGATTTCATGGGATTTAACCGAAATTGGGGGTTTAACATACAAAATTGCCGGAAATAATGGTATCTGGACAAATTTCTAGTACAGAATGGCTATCAATCCCTGAGATTTAATGGTCAATTGGAGAATTTAAGTAAAACGTACGTGGTCTAAGCAGGTGTAAGCATTGAACCAGGGATATACATATATATATATATATATATATCCGCCGACCCCGGCAGACGCAAGGGGGAGCGCGCCAGGGAATAATACTTTTGACTCTTGTTTCGGACTACTACTACTACTACTACTACTACTACTACTACTACTATTTAAAGGTAGCCAAACTTCATATTCATAGCAGCAGCAAGAGGAAAAAGCCGCCAAAATCATCATTTTCTATGGGTTTCAGAAGTTACGTTAGGCATTTTGGGGGTGCAATTTTGGGGCTTCTCCGTCCTTCAGAGGCATGGTGTTTCGCCCCTGGGAGGTGATTTCTTCCATGGTGTTTTCCTATTTGGGGACCGGATGTTTAGGTAGCTACTGTTCATGGCAGCAGCAAGGAGGAAAAAGGAGCCAAAAGCATCATTGTCTATGGGTTTCAGAAGCCACGTTAGGCATTTTCGGGGTGCAATTTTGGGGCTTCTCCGTCCTTCAGAGGCATGGTGTTTCGCCCCCGGGAGGTGATTTTTTCCATGGTGTTTTCCTATTTGGGGACCGGATGTAAAGGTAGCTAAAATTCATGGCAGCAGCAAGAGGAAAAAGGAGCCAAAAGCATCATTTTTTATGGGTTTCAGAAGTCACGTTAGGCATTTTCGGGGTGCAATTTTGGAGCTTCTCCGTCCTTCAGAGGCATGGTGTTTCGCCCCCGGGAGGTGATTTTTTTCATTGTCTTTTCCTATTTGGGGACCGGATGTAAAGGTAGCTAAAATTCATGGCAGCAGCAAGAGGAAAAAGGAGCCAAAAGCATCATTTTCTATGGGTTTCAGAAGGGACGTTAGGCAGTTTTGGGGCTCGATTTTGGCGCCGTTCCGTCCTTCAGGGCCACTGTGTTTCCCTGTCCGGCAGCGTGCGTTTTCAGCTTCGGGAGGAAGAGCAGCAGCAGCAACAGGAGCAGCAGGAGGGTTCTATGTCTCACTATGTCTCATTAATGTACAAACAGCGGTACAAAAAATGGTCGAAAACTATTGTTTTTCTAGGGTTTCAGAAGGGACGTTAGGCAGTTTTTGGGCTCGATTTTGGCGCTGTTCCGTCCTTCAGGGCCACTGTGTTTCCCTGTCCGGCAGTGTGTGTTTTCAGCTTCGGGAGGAAGAGCAGCAGCAGCAACAGGAGCAGCAGGAGGGTTCTATGTCTCACTATGTCTCATTGTACAAACAGCGGTACAAAAAATAGTCGAAAACTATTGTTTTTCTAGGGTTTCAGAAGGGACGTTAGGCAGTTTTGGGGCTCGATTTTGGCGCCGTTCCGGCCTTCAGGGCCACTGTGTTTCCCTGTCCGGCAGCGTGCGTTTTCAGCTTCGGGAGGAAGAGCAGCAGCAGCAACAGGAGCAGCAGGAGGGTTCTATGTCTCACTATGTCTCATTGTACAAACAGCGGTGCAAAAATAGTCGAAAACTATTGTTTTTCTAGGGTTTCAGAAGGGACATTAGGCAGTTTTGGGGCTCGATTTTGGCGCCGTTCCGTCCTTCAGGGCCACTGTGTTTCCCTGTCCGGCAGCGTACGTTTTCAGCTTCGGGAGGAAGAGCAGCAGCAGCAACAGGAGCAGCAGGACGGTTCTCTGTCTCACTATGTCTCATTGTACAAACAGCGGTACAAAAGATGGTCGAAAACTATTGTTTTTCTAGGGTTTCAGAAGGGACGTTAGGCAGTTTTGGGGCTCGATTTTGGCGCCGTTCCGTCCTTCAGAGCCACTGTGTTTCCCTGTCCGGCAGCGTGCTTTTTCAGCTTCGGGAGGGAAGCAGCAGCAGCAGCAACAGGAGCAGCAGGAGGGTTCTATGTCTCACTATGTCTCATTGTACAAACAGCGGTACAAAAAATAGTCGAAAACTATTGTTTTTCTAGGGTTTCAGAAGGGACGTTAGGCAGTTTTGGGGCTCGATTTTGGCGCCGTTCCGTCTTTCAGGGCCACTGTGTTTCCCTGTCCGGCAGCGTGCGTTTTCAGCTTCGGGAGGAAGAGCAGCAGCAGCAACAGGAGCAGCAGGAGGGTTCTCTGTCTCACTATGTCTCATTAATATACAAACAGCGGTACAAAAGATGGTCGAAAACTATTGTTTTTCTAGGGTTTCAGAAGGGACGTTAGGCAGTTTTGGGGCTCGATTTTGGCGCCGTTCCGTCCTTCAGGGCCACTGTGTTTCCCTGTCCGGCAGCGTGCGTTTTCAGCTTCGGGAGGAAGAGCAGCAGCAGCAACAGGAGCAGCAGGAGGGTTCTATGTCTCACTATGTCTCATTGTACAAACAGCGGTACAAAAGATGGTCGAAAACTATTGTTTTTCTAGGGTTTCAGAAGGGACGTTAGGCAGTTTTTAGGCTCGATTTTGGCGCTGTTCCGTCCTTCAGGGCCACTGTGTTTCCCTGTCCGGCAGCGTGCGTTTTCAGCTTCGGGAGGAAGAGCAGCAGCAGCAACAGGAGCAGCAGGAGGGTTCTCTGTCTCACTATGTCTCATTAATGTACAACGAGGTACAAAAAATGGTCTCGAAAAACTATTGTTTTCTTAGGGTTTCAGAAGGGACGGTTAGGCAGTTTTTTGGGCTCGATTTGGGACGCTGTTCCGTCCTTCCGGGGCCAACTGTGTTTCCATGTACGGAGTGTGGTTTTAAGCTTGGGAGAAGAGCAGGCAGGCAGCAACAGGGAGCAGCAGGGAGGGTTTAGGGTCTCACTATGTCTCATGTAAAACAGCGGTGACAAAAAAAAATGTCGAAAAGTCGAAAACTATTGTTTTTCTAGGGTTTCAGAAGGGACGTTAGGCAGTTTTGGGGCTCGATTTTGGCGCCGTTCCGTCCTTCAGGGCCACTGTGTTTCCCTGTCCGGCAGCGTGCGTTTTCAGCTTCGGGAGGAAGAGCAGCAGTAGCAACAGGAGCAGCAGGAGGGTTCTATGTCTCACTATGTCTCATTGTACAAACAGCGGTACAAAAAATAGTCGAAAACTATTGTTTTTCTAGGGTTTCAGAAGGGACATTAAGCAGTTTTGGGGCTCGATTTTGGCACCGTTCCGTCTTTCAGGGCCACTGCGTTTCCCTGTCCGGCAGCGTACGTTTTCAGCTTCGGGAGGAAGAGCAGCAGCAGCAACAGGAGCAGCAGGAGGGTTCTCTGTCTCACTATGTCTCATTGTACAAACAGCGGTACAAAAACTGGTCGAAAACTATTGTTTTTCTAGGGTTTCAGAAGGGACGTTAGGCAGTTTTGGGGCTCGATTTTGGCGCCGTTCCGTCCTTCAGAGCCACTGTGTTTCCCTGTCCGGCAGCGTGCTTTTTCAGCTTCGGGAGGAAGAGCAGCAGCAGCAGCAACAGGAGCAGCAGGAGGGTTCTATGTCTCACTATGTCTCATTGTACAAACAGCGGTACAAAAAATAGTCGAAAACTATTGTTTTTCTAGGGTTTCAGAAGGGACGTTAGGCAGTTTTGGGGCTCGATTTTGGCGCCGTTCCGTCCTTCAGCCGGCAGCGTGCGTTTTCAGCTTCGGGAGGAAGAGCAGCAGCAGCAACAGGAGCAGCAGGAGGGTTCTATGTCTCACTATGTCTCATTGTACAAACAGCCGTAACTATTGTTTTTCTAGGGTTTCAGAAGGGACGTTAGGCAGTTTTTGGGTTCGATTTTGGCGCCGTTCCGTCTTTCAGGGCCAATGTGTTTCCCTGTCCGGCAGCGTGCGTTTTCAGCTTCGGGAGGAAGAGCAGCAGCAGCAACAGGAGCAGCAGGAGGGTTCTATGTCTCACTATGTCTCATTAATATACAAATAGCGGTACAAAAACTGGTCGAAAACTATTGTTTTTCTAGGGTTTCAGAAGGGACGTTAGGCAGTTTTTGGGCTCGATTTTGGCGCTGTTCTGTCCTTCAGGGCCACTGTGTTTCCCTGTCCGGCAGCGTGCGTTTTCAGCTTCGGGAGGAAGAGCAGCAGCAGCAACAGGAGCAGCAGGAGGGTTCTATGTCTCACTATGTCTCATTGTACAAACAGCGGTACAAAAAATGGTCGAAAACTAATTGTTTTTCTAGGGTTTCAGAAGGGACGTTAGGCAGTTTTTGGGCTCGATTTTGGCGCCGTTCCGTCCTTCAGGGCCACTGTGTTTCCCTGTCCGGCAGCGTGCGTTTTCAGCTTCGGGAGGAAGAGCAGCAGCAGCAACAGGAGCAGCAGGAGGGTTCTCTGTCTCACTATGTCTCATTGTACAAACAGCGGTACAAAAGATGGTCGAAAACTATTGTTTTTCTAGGGTTTCAGAAGGGACGTTAGGCAGTTTTGGGGCTCGATTTTGGCGCCGTTCCGTCCTTCAGAGCCACTGTGTTTCCCTGTCCGGCAGCGTGCTTTTTCAGCTTCGGGAGGAAGAGCAGCAGCAGCAACAGCAACAGCAGGAGGGTTCTATGTCTCACTATGTCTCATTGTACAAACAGCGGTACAAAAAATGGTCGAAAACTATTGTTTTTCTAGGGTTTCAGAAGGGACGTTAGGCAGTTTTTGGGCTCGATTTTGGCACCGTTCTGTCCTTCAGGGCCACTGTGTTTCCCTGTCCAGCAGCGTCCGTTCTCAGTTTCGGGAGGAAGAGCAGCAGCAGCAACAGGAGCAGCAGGAGGGTTCTATGTCTCACTATGTCTCATTGTGCAAACAGCGGTACAAAAACTGGTCGAAAACTATTGTTTTTCTAGGGTTTCAGAAGGGACGTTAGGCAGTTTTTGGGTTCGATTTTGGCGCTGTTCCGTCCTTCAGGGCCACTGTGTTTCCCTGTCCGGCAGCGTGCGTTTTCAGCTTCGGGAGGAAGAGCAGCAGCAGCAACAGGAGCAGCAGGAGGGTTCTATGTCTCACTATGTCTCATTGTACAAACAGCGGTACAAAAACTGGTCGAAAACTATTGTTTTTCTAGGGTTTCAGAAGGGACGTTAGGCAGTTTTGGGGCTCGATTTTGGCGCCGTTCCGTCCCTCAGGGCCACTGTGTTTCCCTGTCCGGCAGCGTGCGTTTTCAGCTTCAGGAGGAAGAGCAGCAGCAGCAACAGGAGCAGCAGGAGGGTTCTATGTCTCACTATGTCTCATTGTACAAACACCGGTACCAAAATGGTCAAAACTATTGTTTTTCTGGGTCTCAGAAGGGACGTTAGGCAGTTTTTTTTGGGCTCGATTTTGGCCGTCTGTTCCGTCCTTCAGGGCACTGTTTTCCCTGTCCGGCAAGCTGCGTTTTCGTCTTCGGGATGAAGAGCAGCAGGCAGCAACCGGAGCATCAGGAGGGTTCTATGTCCCTCAACTATGTCTCATTGTACAAACCGCGTACAAAAATGTTCGAAAACTATTGTGTTATTGTTTTTTGGCAAATGCGGCTGATACGGCGCCCTTGGAAGGGTTGTCGATTTTGAGATGTGCCATTTACGATCCCGTGGAAGGGTTGCAAATTTCAAAAATGAGGTTTTCCGAAATGGGGGTATAGGATTTGAAATTTTCGATTTTTTAACGTGTTGCACATGGAAGAGGCACAGGTTGCATATGTTGTCGTATGATCGTCAGGGGGGGGTGGGGGGGATGTTAACGTTCGTGTCGAGCGCTTCCCTCACGGTACGGAAGAGGCACATGTTGCATTTGTTGTCGTATGATCGTCAGGCGGGGTGGGGGGGGATGTTAACGTTCGTATCGAGCACTTCCTTTACGTTACAGAAGAGGTTGCCGTTGCTGACATCTTGCATTGTCTGACGCGCTTTTTGCGGATTTCCTGCTTGAACCTATGTTGGTCGTGGTTGGATTTCCTCTAGAACCATTATTGCTGGAACTCAACAACTTGATGGAACTTGGAAACACTTAAAAAAATGGCGACCTCAATCCATGCTCCACAAAAAGAAACAACAGGTGTACCAAAAACGGTGCAGTTATGCTTACAGCTGGACTTGGCGTCGCAACGCTGCCTTGTTACAGACTGTAGCATCAGCACTGCCACAAGCACTCTGGCACCGCTAACCTCGAACAGTGGAAAAAAAAGAGGATTGAATACCGCCTTGATTGATGTGATTTGGATGACTCAAAATCATAAAATTCTAATGTTTTTTTTTTCACCCTTGAAGAGAAAAATCGAGTCACCGCGCAGGCGAAATTCAAATTTTCACTCTTGAGTCACACGCCTGCCAATCGAAATGAATGTCCATGTTGCACACATTTTTTGACGACTCCTGCAAATACCAGCATTTTCTCTCTTACCCTCAAAAATGACAATTTCAAATTCGTCACCCTTACAAGGGCGCCGAGTCAACCGGTTGCCTTGTTTTTTCTAGGGTTTCAGAAGGGACGTTAGGCAGTTTTTGGGCTCGATTTTGGCGCCGTTCCGTCCTTCAGGGCCACTGTGTTTCCCTGTCCGGCAGCGTGCTTTTTCAGCTTCGGGAGGAAGAGCAGCAGCAGCAACAGGAGCAGCAGGAGGGTTCTATGTCTCACTATGTCTCATTGTACAAACAGATGTACAAAAACTGGTCGAAAACTATTGTTTTTCTAGGGTTTCAGAAGGGACGTTAGGCAGTTTTTGGGCTCGCTTTTGGCGCCGTTCCGTCCTTCAGGGCCACTGTGTTTCCCTGTCCGGCAGCGTGCGTTTTCAGCTTCGGGAGGAAGAGCAGCAGCAGCAACAGGAGCAGCAGGAGGGTTCTATGTCTCACTATGTCTCATTGTACAAACAATCGGTAGCAAAAACTGGTCGAAAACTATTGTTTTTTTCTAGGGTTTCAGAAGGACGTTTTCATTTTTTGTTATAGAGTCATTTTTTTGGGCTCGATTTTGGCGCTGTTCCGTCCTTCAGGGCCACTGTGTTTCCCTGTCCGGCAGCGTGCGTTCTCAGCTTCGGGAGGAAGAGCAGCAGCAGCAACAGAAGCAGCAGGAGGGTTCTATGTCTCACTATGTGTCATTGTACAAACAGCGGTACAAAAAATGGTCGAAAACTATTGTTTTTCTACGTAGCGTTTCAGAAGGGACGTTAGGCAGTTTTGGGGTTCGATTTTGGCGCTGTTCCGTCCTTCAGAGCCACTGTGTTTCCCTGTCCGGCAGCGTGCGTTTTCAGCTTCGGGAGGAAGAGCAGCAGCAGCAACAGGAGCAGCAGGAGGGTTCTATGTCTCACTATGTCTCATTTTACAAAAAGTGGTACAAAAAACTGGTCGAAAACTATTGTTTTTCTAGGGTTTCAGAAGGAACTTTAGGCAGTTTTTGGTTTCGATTTTGGCACTGTTCCGTCCTTCAGGGCCACTGTGTTTCCCTGTCCGGCCGGCAGGACGCGTTTTGAGCTTCGGGAGGAAGAGCAGCAGCAGCAACAGGAGCAACAGGATCAACAGCAGCCGCAGCCGCAGCAGGAGCAGCGCAGCACTTCTTCATCATCAGCAGCAGTAGCAGCAGCAACAACAACAACAACACCAACACCAACACCAAACACCAACACCAACACCAACACCAACACCAACACCAACAACAACAACAACAACAACAAACAACAAACAACAAACAACAAACACCAACACCAACAAACAACAAACAACAAACAACAAACAACAAACAACAAACAACAAACAACAAACAACAAACAACAAACAACAAACAACAACAAGAACAAGAACAAGAACAAGAACAAGAACACCAACACCAACACCAACAACAACAACAACAGCAACAGCAACAACAACAACAACAGCAACAAGAAGAAGAACAAGTAGAACAAAAACTGGGCGCTAAAGGAAACTGCACCTTATTCCTCAGCTCGTTTGCCACTCTGTCTGCGGGCACGCGCGACCATTCGGTTGTTTATGCTTGCTCTGAATTCGCCCCGCTTCTTTGCTGCTGTGGACACAAGTTCCGCAAGTTGGGCATGTGTGCGCATACCGCATGGTCGGACGGAGGCTACTGTTTTCGACACGGAACTGCTTCCCACAAACGTGACGGTGATTAATGTTTCCAGAAGCTATGGAGGAAGTTACCTCCCCGTTACAAAAAGGACACGCGTATACATACTCCGGCGACTTTTGGCGTGACGCCGGCGGAGCCTGCGCTACGCAATCACTTTTGTTTGCATCCGTCGCACTCCTCGCTTGGAAATGCTTTACGCGACTTTGACCGCGGCTATTTCGACGTTCGGCAATCGCTTCCCAAGTCTCGCAGAGAACGCGTGCGCGACGGATTCGCTAGCGAAGAGGTTCTAATCGCGCAGCGGCGGACGTGGCAGCACGCTTGCGGATTGTATCCTGCACCATGGCAGCACGGCATGTATTGCATGTTTGCGTGCCATCCTCTCCTGATGGCCGTCTGGAGATAAAGATGGAAAATTGTTGCCGCGGCTTTCGTTGGCGACAGGTCGCGCACTTCCACGAGCCGTGAGTTTTAGTTTGGCAACGTAGGCACAATCTTCGTTCAGGTTTTCTCGCGTGCCATGCGGCGGTGCCGAAAAATTCCTTGGTTTGGTTCTTGTTGCAAACAAAACATTTTTTTTTTGTGTCACATGAAAGGCAGACGCGATACATGCTCCAACGAGGGTTTTGGTGCTTCAACGTAAAATGTGAAGCAGCGTGCCAGAGGCCGCACTGTGTGCAGCGGTAGGGTGTGCCTGCCTCGCGCTTCTGCGCGGTGCATTCTTTGCAGACGCGGTAGGTTTCCTGTTTCCATTGTGCTTTGGTGAACGCATCTTTGCGCTTCATCTCCCCACATTCGTGGCACGGCCTTTCATCCAGGTATTTCTTGCGCAACGCGTCCCAGTCCACCGGCTCCTGTTTCCACACATCAAGCAGAAGTTGCCGTCCGAGCGGCAGACCTGCTTGAAAAGGTGCCAGCGGGAACGGACGGTAGATCAAGATCTTCTGCCGTGTGCGGCTCCGCGTCATCCCAATGTACGCCGCTATTGGGTCAGCACCGACCATGTCAACGATCACGCCCGGCTCTATTGCGCTTCCTTGCGCGCCGTAGAACGTGTCAGCGAAGTCGGGCGCGATGGGAAATTGGTACCGGGTGACTTTCAATTGTGGGTTGGTGCGGCCCGCGTCCAAAAACCACATTCCACTTTGCACGCTCACTGGGAAGACGTTCTCTTGATCGATGCCTGGGATAGTCCACCGTGTGCGTGTTTCAAAACGCACGAAGATATACTCGGGAAGTTTGTTCCAAATGACTGCTCCATCTGCCGATGCTGTTTCTGTTTCAATGCGAGACCACCCGCAGACTGTTCCATGGCACCCTTTCAAACTCTTGAACTCTTTTCGGTAGAGATGTTCTCGCGCTTGCACTGGCATACCAATGCACAGCGGAAGGACGCCGTACCGGTTGCCGCAGTCAGCGTCGCTGCGCTGTAGCCACGTGAGCTTGTCGTGGGCAATGTCGGGTTTCTCGTGCAAAGCGCGCGATGAAACTTTGTCCGTAGCCACTGCATAGTAGATGACCTGCCCGCGCTGTTGCGCCCATTGTTCCGCGCGCAATTTGTTTACGTGGCACTTCACCCCGTTCGTATGGAAAATTCCGCGGGCCAAGCTAAAACCCTCCGCAAACCGAGGATCGTCTGGATCCACTGCAACTAAACGCTTACTTTCTCGTTCGGCGCGGCAGCCTGCACATTCGTATTTGAGAATTGCTGCTGGCGTGGAACCGTTCTTGTACAAGCGATAGCATATATTTTCTCCACAAGTAGGCTGTTGCGTTCGTGCGCACCAGCTTCCCGGGACTCTTGTGGGTTGGCCGTGTAGGAATGCATGGTTGTCTTCGGATAGGCGTCCGACGCGAAGTTCGCCTTGCAGCTCCTGCAGCCAGACATCTTGCGTTCGTTCGCACCGTGTTAGTTCTGTAACCCCCTGTAGGCCACCTTGCACGCTGGAAAGCCATACAATTTGCTGGCCTTGCAAGCTTAGTGGCAACTTCTTAGATGGAACGCCTGTTACCAGGTGCCATGGAATTTGACCGAGAAACGTTCCACGTGGTGGAGGTAGCTGCCACAGGTCGCCCGAGAGAATGACGTTGAGGCCCCCGAAAGGTGCAACGGAGGCAGGGGTATGTTTGCTATATTTTGTGGCAGATATATCTAAGACAAGTTGCCGACAGCGGGCTTCGAGACGCGCTAACATCTCAGCACTCACCATGCTGATTTCATCAAGAAGAAGCCAACGCCACTGTACGGCTTGCCGTGCCAGGTCCAGAATCCGTTGCCCAGCCACGTTGTGATCGTTACCGTGCCACGACAGCCCGAGAGCTTTATGGATTGTCTCGCCATCCTAGCATTCACGGCTTGGAATGCAACGACTTGAAATTCTTTGCCTGGCGTCCAGCCAAGACATTTTTCGAACAAGTCCCGCCGCAATATGTTCAGCACGTACGATTTGCCCGTGCCCGGCCCGCCGTGCAATGCCCAGCGAAGAGCCTCCGTGTTTGTTTCGGCTGCCCCGCCGCGATCTTGCCCCGTGGCTGCTTCGTGCTTGACCCGGGCACAAACGGTTTCAATAAAGGATAGCTGCTCTGGGTTGCATTGCTTTGTCTGACGTAACTCTCGGCCAAATTGGTCGACTTTCTGTCTTGTCTCTCGTGCTTCGATTTCACACACGCTCGGCCGCGAGTCATGCGTCATCTTTGTGTTTGCGTTGCTACATTTGCTCTCTAAAGCCTTCAGCCCTCTTCGGACCGCTTTCGGATCCTGGGCTTCGAATGGATTACGCGCGGGTTCAGTCGCTCCGCAGCGGGACTTGTGCTGCCACGTCGTTCCTGCTCGTGCCGCAGCTTCGTCGTAAGTTGCAAGAAGTCTAGCGTCAGCATCCTTTGGCAGGTCCGTGGTGCGCGAGGCTCGTTCTTGTCCCGTTTTTCGAAATGATGTTTGTAAGGTACGACTCGCAGGGTGCAATTGATATATTTCTTAGGTTGGTACCAAGATTTCCCTGCTTCAACAAGTAACCAAATGTAGCTAATCCACCATACTTGCTTCCGGGGTCGGCGGCAGGGGCGGCAGCCCTTAAATATATATATAGAGATAGACAAAATAAGATCATATAAGATCGGTTTACCGGTTTACCCAGTAATTTTTGGGACTTGATAGGGATTTCCCCACCAGAAATTGGGTCCCAAGCCAGCCATGCTGTCAGCAGACGTGGGGATAGATCTGGGATTGCCGTCAGGCCGTCAGCAGTTCTCACATCTTATTAAAATTTATCAATCCTCTCTGATCATCAATCTTGAGTACAGATTTCACTTTTGCATCAATTTTCAGATCTGAAATTTCACTTTTCTTGGGATCTCGGGTTCATTTTGATGAATATTTTGATCTCAGCACAGCAACCAGCCATGAAAGTTGCAACCCAAGGACCACGTTGGGTTCTGGAATGACCCTCTCGTCATCCTCACGGCATCTTTGCAGGTGAGATCCCCATCCCAGGCTTCACCAACAGAATCGAATTGCGCCATTTCATCATCGAATCGTGTGGGCTTTCCGAACAGTCATAAAATCCGTTCCCATGGCTTTTGTTGGAATTATCCAAACAAAATGTTTCATCCCATCTAGGATTTTCCACGAGAAAAACACTATAAACCATCCATATCATCCATTGTTCATAGGATTTTCCACGAGAAAAACCATCCAATCCAACCATCCATTGTTCATCGGATGTTTCAGTCGTTCAGCCAGCTGAAAAAATCTCCTCTGGGTCGGTCGGGTCCATAAGATCCCCATCATGGACCACCTCAGATGCAAGCGGAGGCCGCAGCAAAGTTCACCGAACAAAAAGGGGCTTGTTTAACGTGGTTTACCATCTGGTAAACAGCCACATAACTATGGAAAATCACCATGCTATTAATGGGTAAATCCACGAACTAAATCACCATTTTCAATAGCTTTTTGTATGTTTACCAGAGGGTAACGTGGTTTTTTACATGTTTCAACCACTCAAAATATCTCAACATATATAGTATTCTATAGAGTGGTACGAAGATCATCATTTAAAATAAACGTAGAAAAGTATCCTTCTAGGCACTCAAATGTCCTCAAATCCACCTGGATTTGTTACCACTGGCACAAATCCCCACCTCCATCAAATCATCTCCACATTGCAAGTACTTGCTGTAGATATCTCTAGATGACAAAAAAATCCTCATAGTTCATATACATCTTCATATCATTTCATATCCAAATCCAATCATTCTTAGCACTTAAATCAAGCATAAATCCCACATCATGTGGGTAAAGCAATGCCAATTTACCACCCATTTTCCTGGGAATGGTAACCAGTCATACCACCTATCAAAATGGTGATTTTTCTGGGGGATGGTAAACATGGCATTGTTTTACTACCTCTAAATCTAAATCCATTGGTTCACCATCCCCCAGTCATTACCATTTTGATAGGTGGTATGGTTACCATTCCCAGGAAAATGGGTGGTTTACCCTCTGGTAAACAGCCACATAACTATGGAAAATCACCATTTTTCATGGGTAAATCAACTATAAATGGCAATTTTCAATAGCTTTTTGTATGTTAACCAGAGGGTAACCCAGATTAAGACAGTAATTTTCCCCACGAAAAAAATTGCCATACATTGGGGACAAACGCGTCATTTCTGGAAAACCCTGAGTCATATATTGGTTATCTCCTGCTCCATATGCCATTGAGTTTCCATGATATTCCCACTGTGGCTGGTGGAAAATCCATTGTTTTGTTGGTAACATCCCATTCCATAGTCCATAAAAACACATATCTCGTTCAATATCCTATTCAGTATCCAATAATATACTGAATATGTGTATATATATATAATTATACATATATAACTATATAACTATATCTATATATATATTATAATATCTATCATACAAGATCGAACTCAGCCCCCAAGTCCTCCGTCCCACTCTGGGCGTCCAAGAAACCACGCCCACGCCGGGCAACAGCTCCAGACAGAGCGACTCGTCGCAGGTCCAGGTGATTAACTGCACCTTGGGATTGGTCAACATGATTCCGGCGATGTCACAAAATGATTCAAGAGGTCTCTAAATCTCGATACCCTCTGGTAAACATACAAAAAGCTATTGAAAATGGCCATAGAAATAGTTGATTTACCCATTAATAGCATGGTGATTTTCCATAGTTATGTGGCTGTTTACCAGAGGGTATTATGTAAGGTCTAGATATTTAAACAGTATTTATTAGATATGATTATGATTAATTATGTAAGGTCTAGAAAGTACTGTTCGATTTTATCCATGTTGAACAGTATTTTGTAGATATTATAATCATGATTGATTATTAAGGTCTTGATATATCACGATTCCTGGATTAATTTATATGGATAATTGTTATAGATAGATATATCAAGATATAATTGAATATGACTATTGAAAATAGTTATCTTGATATCTTGATAATTATATCTATATTGTAGATATATCAAGATACTTGAATATATATTATATAATTAATTATTGGAGGTGTGAAATGATATGAATATTCTCAATGGATTGAGCTGTAAAATGTTGGCTGGATTGAATTTATTAATGGCGTTCATCTTTTCTTTGTTAAGACAGTGGATTAAATATTGCAAACAGGTTAGCAAAAACGTACGTATATATAAAGAGTAGTCATCGTGAAAATTGGCCAGAACCCTTCTGGAATTTCCTTCTATCTGGTTGAGTAGTGTTGCAGTGTTTCAGAAGCCACTGGTGATAAATGAAGGTTTCCTGAAATAGGGGTACGCCTAGTTATCATCCATTTTATAGATGGATTGTCCATGAAATAAACCATCCAGCTATGGGGTATTCCGGTATTCCCATTTATGGAAACCCCTAAATGAACAAAGAATACAGTCGTACTTGGGTCCCATTCCAGTACTGCAATTGCTTGGCAGGCGGAACGGCAGTTCAGAGGAATGCACGGATCAGGAAACAGACGACTTGTAGTACTACGCAACAGTATTAATGTCAAGTTAGGATTAATAAACCCCGGGGGGGTTGATTAATCCGATGTTGGCATTATATACATTTTTTTTGGTACTACAACTAGACTTACTACTGCTACTGCTATTATTACCACCAGCAAAACCGCCGGATTGACCTATGGACCTTGGCCATGTCAAAAGCCAAATATGGTTTGCAAACCGAAACCAACTCTGAATGTTGATTTCTCACCAGCTGGTTGTTCAAGTTCTTCATCACAACGACCAGGCCAGAGGAGAGTGCCCCGAAATTCAAACACCTCTCCAGTTCAGCTGGAATTGCAGAGGTGTCCAGAACCCCATTAAATAGCTGCTTCCACAAGCCAATATCATTGCGAGAAAAAATATCATGGAAATATGAGGTAGAATGGATCCTTGCACGGGAAAGAAAAACTTGTATATACATGTTTTGGACTGATAGAATTTCTGCGGAAAACTAACATTACACATTAAACAGAATTATACAGATTTCTACCCCCGATCTGTTGCAGCAAGCAACTGCGCCAATTCTTCATGCTGTCCATTTCTTTACCGTATAGACAATGTAATATATCCCACTACTGCAAAGAAGAAAGGGCCAAGAAACTTCCTGTGAGATTTCCACCATTTAATTTCCCTGGTGACTGCGGTTGTATCTTACGGTTCGTACGCTTTGAATAGGAAAACAAAACAAAATAAAGCCCGGCGGCAGCTCTCCGACTTTGTGGATCGAGGTCCCTAAAGTTAGATTTCCATCATTCATTGCCCAGATACCCTCTGGTAAACTAACATAACTATGGAAAATCGCCATGCTATTATATAATTAATGGGAAAACTCACTATAAATGGGAATTTTCAAGTTCGCAAACTGCTAGTTTACCAGAGGGTTGTGGCTTTGCAGCCATCTATGCTGCAATGGAAACATTGGAAAGGCTCCAAAAGAAGTACGGACGAGTTGCGGACGAGTTGCGGACTTCAGGAATTCTTCATAGCAGTTTTGTTACTATGTTCATGGTCACAATTCTGGCAGCAAATTGATGCAAATTTGTTTTACATAAAGATATACATCCCCCAATACATTCCAATCCCTATACTGCATCCTACTACTACCCTCTGGTAAACTAACATAACTATGGAAAATCACCACTTTTAATGGGTAAATCCACTATAAATGGTCATTTTCAATAGCTACGTTAAATTACCAGAGGGTAAGTATCCAAAATCATTCAACTGGATGAGACTGGGTGACATTCCCCCTGGGTTCCCCTACAGGCAACGCTCCGCTGGTGTAACCCTTCAAAGTGCATGAACGGATGCGCTCCTTGGAATGGGATGCACCATTTTTTGGGAGGGGATCTGCGCAACCCAATGCCACAACTACCATGGGGATGCTTTATAAATCTTACTATTTATACCACCTATTTGTGGTGGGATACCATTGGGTTCACCACATTATACCATGGAAAAAATAGGTAAAATTTTGGGGCTCAATTCTTTGAGAGCCTCACATATTTCGTTGATCTTTGGGAATGGGCTACTCTTAGTAGAAATGACTCACCATCCAAATCGCGCAGGTCGACCCTTCCGCCCATGAAATCTCCGATTGGGGCCCCAAAAATGAAGAGATCACTGGGACGGTAACGAAATCTCTGGAAGGGATCAACTTGACCCACGTTTTCACCACCTGCAAGAGAAAAAGACCCTCTAGCTGGGCTCGGCGGCTCGATTTTTTTTTTCAAACTTCTATGTACATCATCCATCTTCTGTGGAAGTGAGATCTCCTGTGGCCACACAATTTCTCAATGGCGGATGGGCGTTTTGGATCTTTTTGGATTTTTTTGGCAGGATGTGACCAAAAAAATGGTTACAGTCCATCAATTGTAGCTTGCAGATGGTTTTCTGGTTGATACTTGAGCCACCCCATCACTCATCGCAAAATTATGTATATATATAATATATTACATATTATAGAATATTATAGACATAGTTTCGTGATGTTTCGTGAAAATCATCATCCCATGTCTTTTTGGATGGAAAAAAAAAGTTCACATTTGAAACTTCCCAGTTTGATCCATTACACTCCCAACCTTGACCTCCCCACCAGTAGAGAACATGGACATGTCTGGCCGCTCACTGCTCGTCACCCTGGTCACCCTGGACCCGGAAGCAACGACAGAAACGGCGGGGTTAACCCCAATACCGTCCAGTACCAATACTGGAGATGAGATACAACAAAAAGATGACACCATATCTGGTTGGTGGTTGAGCCACCCCTCTGAAACATATGAAAGTCAAATGGGATTATTGTTCCCAATCTATGGAAAAGTAAAACATATTCCAAACCACCAACCAGACACCATATGGGTTGCAAAGTAGCGAAAACACAGCAGTACTACAGTACATTACAGTACTAGGGAGTGCCAAGTTTGGCACTGAAGCTTGACTTTCCAGTGGTCTTGAGAAAGATTGGGGGCTTAGAAAATGGACCTCCACAACCTCAATCACCTTCGAATCCAAAGTTTGTAGAAGATGTCCCCATTATGACTGGTTCAACCTCCATTTTTGCTGTTTCAGTCCCCCCATTTGTTCCTCATTGTCATCAAATCTAAAGATTGCTCAAATTCGGTGGATGAACCATCCACTGGTCAAAAATTTATGTTGTTCCTTTCTTTATCCATTACCCTTCTGAGGCGGGTTGATCCCATTGATATCCCAACAAAATCCCGACATTGGCCACGCCACCTTTGATGATTTCACAAATTGGATCTACTATTTTTCGGCACATGTCCGATTTTTCTATCAATATCCATTCGATGTTGGTCGTATTGTACATAAAAAATTAAATCCATTGTATATACTACCCAATGTAGTTGCTCAAATACTTTAAGTAGAACAAAGTACATCACTATACATCACTTTAAAAAAAAGAAATGATAATTGATAGATATTGTTAGCATATAATCAATGTATATACACCATTATCATATCTGGTTGGTGGTTGAGCCACCCCTCTGAAAAATATGAGTTCGTCAGTTGGGATCATTATTTCCGATCTATGGAAAATAGAAAATGTTCCAAACCATCAACCAGCATATTACCATCTGGTTATTTAACAGTTTGCCATGGAAAATCACCATTTTTAATAGGTAAACCATCTATTTCTATGGGCCATCTATACCATGGCGAACTGTTAAATAACCAGCATATTGTCCCCATAAATTCTTGGGATCCGTTTTTCCACGCGCTGAACCGCGCCTCAGGCTGCCTCCTGGCACCTCCCACCTCGCCGGGTGTCCGCCACCTGAGTCGTCATGCGTTCTGAACATGCTATCGCTCCGATGGGATTTTCACCATGAAAAATTGGGAAACTGGGAAAAATGGTGATTTCGTTAGGAAATTAGCTTGGAAGTTAATTTCCCAACAATTGTTCACAATTGTTCACATATTTTCACCATGAAAACTTGGAAGTTAGCTTGGTTTCACCATCAAGAATACGGACCATTAACATCAAAATAGGGTTTCAACTTCAACCATCAACAGAAATAGGGATTCAACATGATTCAACCAATCATGGAATATGGGTCAGTCTGAAAGTCGGGCAAAGCACCAAAAAAAAGATCCTAAACCATAATTTCAGACTGACCCATATTGGAACTATTAAAAAAAATGGTTGAATATGGTTGAGAATTTCAAGAACTGTATTTTTTCTCAACCATAATTTCTAAACCCAACAAAACAAGGCTCATATGCTCATGAAGCAACAATTATTGGGACTACGTTCTCACAGAACTCGTCTGTGGTTTGTGGTTGAGCCGCCCAAAAGCCATTCTTCGACGGACATGTTCGGAATGTTTGAAACGACCAGGCAGTTTTGTTTGGAGGGAAATCACATTTTTTTGGATTGTGAAGCCATAAAGACAATGACTAACGCAACAAGAATGTTGTGTCAGTCTTTGTCCAAACAGGCGTTCAAACATGTTGGAATAGCCCTTGTCCATCTTCCAGTTCACCACAATCTACACAAAAACCATATCAGTATAACAACAAAAACGCAATGTTTCGCACACCCCATTTTTGTCAGCAAACACAGCTGGTGAGGCGAATTTGTCCGGCGCCAACTGCCTGTAACTATCATGGCTCGCATACGACTGTCTGACTGTCTACACACAGTAGTTGAAAAGATGAAAATCATGAATATTGGTATCAATCAATGTCGGATAAGTGTGCATAAATCAACCAATTCATTGATAATGTATGAATCTGGCTAAATTATAAGAATTCACTTACCTGCAACATGCCGACTGTATGAATCTGGGCCATTTATATAGTTCGATAATTTCCCCGTTGAAGCCTCCATATTTTTCTGTAACGACAAGAGCCGTTCGCTTGCCACGTTTCATTACTGAGGGTCATAGGTAAAGTGATCCCCAATATTGCTATGAATCAATAGATAAGTCATCAAAGTGCACATAAACCCAAAAAGTACACCTCCAATATTGGCATGGCTAGGATATGTCTCAGGGTCTCAAGGATTGGACACTGCACCATCGACAAAAATGATAACCCCATTTTTTTCATAGAACATCGTTAAAACTGCTTAATTATTGGTTTCAACATGTTTCAACCCCATAAATTCTTGGGGCCTTGATCCGTTTTTTTCCACATACCCTCTGGTAAACATACAAAAAACTATGGACAATCACCATTTTTTATGGGAAAATCCATTATTTCTATGGCCATTTTCAATAGCTATGTTAAATTACCAGAGGGTAAAACATCAAACCCTCCATGACTCAACCATCCCCCGTGACCGGTCGGACCTGCCAGGACGTCATAGGTCCAATCGCCACCGGGGACCTTAGCCATAGCATGGTGATGTTTGATACTTATGATAGAAATACCAGAGGGTCTAAAGATAACTATAGCTATAGTTACTATAGTTTATGGGAGATATACAGTAGCTATAGTAAGTAATATAGACTTTATGGGAGATATTATCGCTATAGTTTATATCGTTTGGCAACTTGCAACTGGCTGGCCTCACCGCAAGATCCAATCTGGCCAGAATCTGATTTACCCGGAAGATTGGCCCAAAGAAATGAATCATCCACGTTCATCCACCACAATCCATCCTAGAAATTTGGTTGAATACATAGATTACATAATTCATCAAGCTGACATAGGCTCATTGTTGGATGACTCCCTAAATTTTCATACTTCCGACAAACAAAAAATGCTTTCTTCGGCTTTGTTCCTTGGATCTTTGGGTCATGAAAATTCCCATCCCTACTGTAAGACTGGTTCATAGGTATCACAATAAGTACAGTGATGGGAATTTTCATGGCTATCATAGTTTGGGTAATGAACCAGTATTACAGAGGGATGGGAATTTTCAGTTATGACTGTAAGATAAGCATTATCAGTATTATTATTATTATATAAGCATATGATATGTTCAGTAATACTATTTTGGAATTTTCAGTTTGGATGGTTCTTATGGCTTATCATAGTCCCAAATAGTTTGGGTAATGACCAAAAAAACTCCTATACTAATCCCTCTTATTGGATTCTATTATATAAACTGAGGATTACCAATTTTTACCAGGTGCTATTTTTCTATATTGTATATATACTAATCCGATAAACCAGGCAGTACCCTCTGGTAAACTAACGTAACTATGGAAAATCACCATCTTTAATGGGTAAATCACCATTTTCAATAGCTATGTTACTATATGTTTAGTTTACCAGGCAGTACCAGGCAGTGGATTCTCCTCGTCTGAGTGAAGCGACGGAGCGCAGGTGCCAACCAGCGAAGCGAACTGCTCAGGGTTCTTCACGGTGGCCGAGAAATAGGTGTGGACCGTTTTCCCTGCGCCTCAGCGGCTTCAGCGGCTTGGGATGGTTTCAAGGTGGCAAAATCTATCTGCTTCGCAACTGATGTGAAATCACGGTTATAGTCCATTTATCTATCTATCTCTCTAATCTAATCTAATCTATCTAATCTATCTGTCCATCCATCTGATCTTATCTACTCTCATCTACTCATATCTAAGCGTATCCAATCGAATCTACACCTGTGGATCAACATTGAATGAACTGGAAGATTCTCCATATTCACTGTTGGGATGATCAGCATGTGCTATGGTCATAGAAATACTGGATGTACCCAGCTATAACATGGTGGATTTTTCCACTTCGCAAACTGTAAACGTAAAAACCAGGCCGGGTAATAAAACAACCATTGGTACATGGTTATCATGGTTTCTGGTCATCCCATCATAGCTTTTTTTCGATTCAGCAACTGCTTTCGAAGATTCGCCCGGAAATGGATGACCGGGGCCCCCTTTCTCGGATCCCCAGTCGGTTCACTCAGATCTGTCTGACAGGTGAAAACATCACCTGCGATGTTTTTCAAAATGTCTCAAATTACTTTACGAAGAGCTAGCCGAGGAGGAGAAGAACAACTCTGATAAAATCTAACAACCCTCACCTGGCAGGTGGGGAAATATATAATGGAACAGCATACCGTATCAAAATATACAATTTGTATCTCACGGTCAAACCGGTCACACATCGTCCCTGGTCCACCTGCTGTCATGGGGGCGCTCCCTGCATTGGGTGCTGCGTGAATGTAGGCTTTCCTGCACCATGACCATCCACTGGAAAACATCGAAACACCATCATGGAAACAAAAAAAACCATCAGAAAAAACATGAAAAAAAATGTTCGGAACAGCATCCAGAAAAAAAGAGATACCAGCCGGTTTCAAACATACCTGGGCATCCTGAAACTCTTTAGCTTCTCGTTTCGTACTTGGCTGTGGAGGTCCATCTGTTATTATTGGACATAACATATTTATATGGAGGTTTCCTGAAATGGGGGTACCCCCAAATCATCAATTGTTGTGGGATTTTCCATTGTAAACCATCCAGCTATTGGGGTACCCTAACACCATATTTAGAAATAAGGCACCATATCCCCACGAACCTTAGGTGGTTTCATCCTCCTTTACGGTGAAGCCACTGCCATTCTGTCCCCATGATCTTTCGAATCATCATGTTATTTATACAAAGCCCAAGGTTTTTTCGTGAGAAAAAATCCATAAAAATCCCCAACTTTGCAGAAGTGGAAGTGCAGTTCACATCATTTCACGATAGATTTAGGATGGTTTAGGGGGCCACAGATCCCAACAAACACTGGTTGGTGGTTGACCTACACCTCCGAAAAATATGACGAATCGTCAGTTGGGATGATGGCATTCCCAATATGATGGGAAAGTCATAAATTTATACAAATTTCATGTTCCAAACCACCAACCAGAACATGAATTACCATCTTTGAGTTGTGTAAATCATCATGTTTCTCATCTATAAATGGATCATGTTCATCCATTTTCTATAGCTAATGGATTGATCATCATAAACCATCCCAAGTCATCACCATTTTTATGGCTGGGAAGGCTTAAAATCTTCACGGTTCCCATTTCTATCACCGTGCACTGCACAGTCGAATGGGTCCCGTCTCCGCAGGGAGCATCTGGATCCCAGACCACTGTCTCAGGACCGGCATCACCTCCATTTCATGGGGGGAGAAATCGCTGTGGATCCATGGAAAAAATATGAAAAAATGGGGGAAAAGCGAAGGAACATTCATCAATAAATGGGAAAACTATATGGAAAAATGGAGTATCTCTAGGCACAGCTGACATCATAAACATTCATAAACCAATGGGAAAATGATTTGGGAAGATATGGGAACAGTGATCGGGAAGGGTTTTCAAACCCAGCTACGAAGCTCATCTAATCTAATCATCGACAGTTGGTTGAATTGAACCTTTCGAAAGTTGATTTATCGTCGAAAAATTGCCGTTCTTTTGTCCCAAACTTCGATGTTTGCTGGTTGGTGGGGGCTACCTACTCCTCTGAAAAATCATGGAGTGAGTTCGTCAGTTGGGATGATGACAGACATTCCCAATATGATGGGAAAGTCATCTTGGAATTCCATGGTTCCAGTCACCACCAACCAGATGATGTATTCCCAATCAACAAGTCTGTCCATTCCAAAACATAGGGATATGGGATCTCGGAGGGTCCCAAATTTGACCCACCTGATGGAGACGGCGGCATCCGATTGATATCTCAGAATGATATCTGGGAGTCACAACAAAAGGGTTTGTAACAATTGTAGCTAGAGATGCTAGAGATGCTAGAGATGTTCATCGCAACCATTGTATGTTATTATATATGATATATGTAACCGGTGTTGTGAAACTGAAACTCCGATGTTTGCCTTGAATCATTTCCCACGTTGTTCTTCTCAAATCACCAAATTGTGGCACCTAAAAAACGACTAGAATCGTTGATTAAGTTAGTTTATATCACACCTTCCCAAAAAGATACTCACTCAACAAGTCTTTCTTACCTTTCGAGTTTCAGAATTGGTCATAGGATCATATAGTATAGTATCTATGTTCGACTTTCATTGTTTTTGAAGATTGACAAAAATCTGGACTGTTTCCATGATCTTCCCATGTTTTTCCTATATTTTCCTATATTTTCCTATGATTTTCCTATGATTTTCCTATATCTTCCATGGATTTTCCGATCTTTTCCTTCAAAAAAACCTGGCCCAAACTTCCCCAGCACGCCCTGCGGCACAGGTGAAGCCACTCCCGTCGGATTCAAAGCACTTGCCGCTGAGGCTGTTCACCTCGGGTCGTGGTGACGCTTGCGAAATCCGATGGTCCGATGGTTGAAACCTGAAATGAATACTGTAATGGATTTTAATGGGATTTTAATGGGATTTTAATGGGAATTCATGGGATTTTATGGTGACTTAATGGGAATTTAATGGGATTTACCCTCTGATATATCACCTATAAACCCATTAACTAGTTCGATATATCACCTATAAACCATATAGTTATTGGACTTATACCCTCTGGTAAACGTTTACATAGCTGCGGAAAGATCCACCCATCTTGAAGTTCGGTAAATCAACGAACTAAATAGGCAATTTTCTATAGCTATAGTTAAATTACAAGAGGGTAATGGATAGTAATTGGATATAATTTAATGGGATGAAATTCCGCCTATCAACTGCAAATAATCAATGGGAATAAAAAAGATCCTAAAATGGCGGTACGTTAGTACCATATTTTGGACCGTATTTTGTCGGAATATTCCTTTACATAATTTACATAGGCCTTATATATGGCAGGTACTTCTATTTAGGTTCCTGAAATGGTCATTGAAATAATGGGAATGTTTACCACCTATCAACTGCTGCAGGATTTCGCAACCATCCACAGTCTGAATTTACCATACTGGGGGAATCAACGAAGGAATCAACCTCCAAAAACCGTACAATAGCTGGGGAATCAACCTCTATAAACCATGAACCAGCTACGAAACTAGGTACCTTCCGGGGAGATTTTACCGAAAAATAGCCATCATAAACCACCAACAGACATGGACTGTTCATATTTCAAAGCACCAGGCTACCCTCTGGTAATCTCATAGTTTGCAATGAAAACCATGACCCATTCGATGGGTTACCTACTGAAATTGGTGATTCTTCCAGTTCACAAACTGTTGTATTACCAGAGGGTAAATCAGGCATGTTCATAGCTATATTATATATAACTATCCTATAATTTCTCATAGAAAGTCTAAAATTATCCCCATTCAGGACCAGAGCTGGATAAAAATCTTCACAGCTAAGCTAGATGCAAACATGTTATGTTTGTTCCCGTAGCAATCTTAGTTTATAGTCATCCAAAAAAAAATAAACAATCAATCCCATTAAACTAGTGATGAAGTACTTTTCCATCTTCTTGGGGTTTACTATTCGGCCCCCAGTCACGGTTGATACAGTGGGATGGTTGACCATTGAGTTTACCAAATTACATCCCACCAAAATGCTCAAACATTATATATTACATATAAATATGGTACTATATATATTCTGTATACGTATATTATATATATATATGTATGGTTCTATCTTTTTGTGGATGACTATATGACTATACCTATTGAGTTTACAACATAAAGAAAAGGAGTCTGTCTGGAGGTATGCTCCCAAGTTATGGCCATCGAATCAGAGTGCTGATTTTCTTCAGAAGAAATGAACAGAAATGATATGATTCATTGGGATTACTCTATCCGTATTAAAAAGTAATGATAATCCATGATAATCCATATGATAATCCATGATAATCCATGATAATCCATTGGGACATTGGGACTACTCTACACTTATAATATTATTAAAGAAATATTTAAAAATGGTGAATTCCCAAGAGCTCATGGCAGCGCCAAGCAGCATGCCCCACAGATTTCGGTCCTGCCAGCGCCACGCCCACAACGCTGACCTTTCCATTGGCGAAAAAACCATGGGGTCATGGCGTGCAACATATGGCATTTCAGGTGATTTCAGTAGCCCAAAGTTGGGACTTCACCCGCAAACATGCGGATTTCAACCACATGTTTGATGTTTTAATCAGCAAAATCGGATGCCAAAAGATAGCCAAAAGATGGCCTGTATTCAGCCAACATCTTGGGGATTTCAAACCTGTGATTTTTCAGCAAACAAGATATACCCACTGGTTATTTAACATAGCTATGGAAAATGGCCCATAGAAATAGATGATAGACATGATCATTTACCGAACTTGGAAATGATGATTTTCCATGGTTACGTTAAATAACCAGAGGGTATATGATATGTTGATTTCACCAACCATGGGAATCGAAACTAAAAAACAAGAACCTCGGTTAAAGAAACACAAGATGATGTCATGTTGGAAAAACTATAGCTTTCAGCTCAACAAAGGTATCATACCAGATATTTTTTTGCGGTACATGGAGGTACAAATCATATCCTCATCACCATTCCAAAGAATCCAACCATCACCCACAGGATCCATGTATGCTATATATGGTAACATTTACATACATATATACCCCCTTTATGTTAGCATATATACCAGCACCATGGATCCTATGGGTCACTCGACGATGCAGATCTCCTGGGTCTCTTGGTTTTTTCAAGAACCGTTTTCATCGGGGTCATAGAGTTGGACAAATGCCATATTTGTCTCCAGAAATCGTGGCGCTTAACTTCTTACTGAATTTGCTCCAGAGGAAAAAAAACCTGAATCCGTTCTGCCGATAATCTGGTCTCAAATTGTGAAAACATGAACAATGGATTGGGAAAAACCAGGGAAAATCTTAACAGGAAACCATGGATGTTCCCATAAAATATGGGAGCTTGCTGTAGTTGTTGTTTTCCTTAAACCAATCCATCGAAACGTTGAAAAAAACCATGGTTCTTTTGAAGATTTTCAAGGATTCAATGGCTACCAACTTTCCAGCCAATCAAGATAGCTATGTGATCACTGTTGCTGAGCAGTTCAAAGACCAAGACGAAAGGAAACATCAAGTTGGTTGCTCATGTTTAATCAGGGTGGCCCCAAAATCTTCAAGCATCTTCAAGCTAACTTGGGTTGTTTTATATCATCTTATGTCATTTTGAACAGGAACACTAATAAAAATGCTAGTTGGGGGGACCTCCTTTCAGAAACACCGAGCCATCCTTACGCCATCCAAATTTTACTTCCATCCCATTTAAAGTTTGTGCCGAGGGACGAGAAGCAACGAGACCAAGTTCCACATCTTTTTGGCCCGGAATTTGAAGATGAAATAGCTGCAGGAAGCATGAAATTTGTGGATTTGCCTAAGTCCCTATTCAAAATATTCAAAATATTCACTATAGATTATAGATTCCCCAGTCATGGTGGATTGTCCATTGGGGAAATGTTTAAAAAAAACCACCGACGAAACAAAGCGATAAAATTTGGATTCCTCCAGCGAGTCCGGTACCATGAGGTCCTCTCCAACAGCGGAAGATGGCAGCATCCTACACCATCCCAAAAAACACAAAAAAAGTGAACCAGTTGGGGGTTCAACTGGAATCATCATCCCCACTTTGGGTGGGTCGAATCTATTGAATTATTGTATTGCTATCATGGGAACATTTATATAGATCTTTCGGCTTGCTGGACAATCCACGATTTATGGTTGATTTTCCCTCCTATGAACTTCCAGTTAGAGGACAAGTGCCATTATTGCCCTGACTGATTGCCAATTGGTTATAGTCATATCACACATATATATATATATCCAAACAAATATTCCCATATATGTCCTCATTCAATCCCCCCATTAAAAAAACACACACACACCATGTTTCATGGTTTCCCCATGGTTTTCCCAAAAAAAAACGACCATGTTTCATCATTGTATCCACCCATCCCACATCCATCCACATCCCATATCGTCCAAGGTTCACCCGCGCGCTTCCCTTTCAGTGCCCATACCTTTGATACGTTTTTTTTGGAATCATTTGGGCCTTTCTTTCAGATGAATCTATAAATCTGGGTTGAAAAAAAATAGAACCACATTAGAACCACCAAACATCAAAGCTGAATCTGGTAAAATCAGTTTACCTTGAGTTAAATAATCAGATTGATGGTGGTTTCTAGGATTTATTTTACGTTGAGACTGTCAAAAAAAACACCAGGAAGTTGCGGCTGAACAAGGTCGAGTCCAGATCTGCATCGAAGTACCATTTAAGGATGCCACAAACAAACATCTATAGGACATATCCCATATATTATCACAATTGTCATAATTTAAATTATACATGATACTTGGATATAGACAGTACGTAGTAATGCATATGCATATCGTACAAGAACGTTGGCTGATTTTGGGGGTACTTCTGTTCGGGACATACGGATGAGTATTGTCAACGAACCCTTGGGTCAACATCATTATATATTATAGTATCTTAAACAATACACCTGATCTATTAGATCAATTTAGATCATGAATGGTTAATGGTTATGAATTTATGGCTCCAAAGCCTGGTACCTTGGGTATCCTTGGGTCCCCCACAACAAAAACCCGTTGCTTTTTGGATATTGATTCCCCATCCATCAACTTCTGGGAGGTTGTCATGACAGGTCAACCTGGTCAACCAGGTCAACCAGGTCAAGGGGTTTGAAGCATCAAAAGTGGGTCGTGTGGCTTGGACATTGCCTCCACAAAAACCAACAAAAATCACCAACCAAAAAAAAGCATGAACATTGGTTTAACTTGCCAAATGCTGTTACTTCTTATCCGATAAGACTACTGTCTTCGGCATGGTTCAAGTCACGAGCTGCCCAACAAGTAATCAATCGAATTTGAATTATCCTAATTCTCGCAAAAAATCAGCAGCTTCACCTTTTGCTTCTTCTACTACAATTGTCCCTAAAAACATAGCAGAGGTAGATCCCTGCGTGCTAATTTGATGATCAATGATGTTTTCGATAATTTTTAAAACTTCCTCAAAAAAATCGACCCATTCTTCACCCAGGGCACGTGGACATTCTCCGGATACTGCGGGTCCCACTTCCTCGGTAGGAAACTCATACGCGCAGACCCCGTGGTTTGCCCGGACTGCAACATTGAGGATACCCTGGTGTCGAACATGATAAGAAAGATGGGAGAAAGTACTGCGTATATGCAGTGTTTTCTGGTTTAGGACTCAGAGTTTTCAGGTTTTAGGGTTTTAGGGTTTGGGGGTCCAGCAACACAGGTTGTCGCCATAGCCAAAACCTTGGATTAACAGTACTTCTTAAACAGATATGTTTTTCTCTGTCGGCCGCGCCCTAAGCCTTAACTCCACTGGGATAAGAGCCTTTTGGCCCCAAAGGTGCACTGGGAGACCGTTTCTATGCGTTTGACGTTTTTTCCGCTCCAAGCATTATTAGGATGTTTTTCTTCTTCGCGTGATTCTATTCCTAGATTAGAAAGACCGGTCTTTTGATCTAGCTTTTCCCGCCCTTCTTACATGCTGTCCTGCTGAAAACAAACCTTTGGTTCAATCGAAAAAACAACCTGTGTTGGCGCAAACTTGGCGCAAGCCACCTAAATTTAGGGTTTTAATTTGGAAGTTAGGGAGTAGGGTTCGTTGTCTGTCTAGGAAAAACTTGTGCAGGTATTTGAGCATGTTGAAAATAATGTTTGAACACAGTTCTAACTTTCCAGGCAAACCATAGGGTCTTGCCATACTAATAGATAATAATAGGGGGTGTATTCCAACTTGATAGCAATATTGTCCTGAGAAAATAGAGGGGGAGGCTTTGTATCTTACATATTACTACATATTACTACTGTTGTATCATTTACCTGTTGGTAAATGGAAGCCACTACTCATCAACCAACCGGAGAAGGACACTGGTAACCCCTTCGGCCATGTGAGTCAAGTCACGTCAATTGTCTTCAAGAAAGCTAAAGAAAGGGATCATCATACCCTCTGGTAAACAGCCACATAACTATGGAAAATCACCATTTTTAATGGGAAAACTCACTATAAATGGCCATTTTCAATAGCTATATTAAATTACCAGAGGGTAGATCATCAATAGCCAACTGTAATCTAAGGATGGCCCAAGCGAAATTCCCAAGGGGAAGTTCTTACGCTTGATATCTTGATCATCAGCTTGCCCTAAACCCAAATCCTTGTTCCACTGATGCCATAGAACCCTCATCAGCACAGCTTCCAAAAAATGGATAAACATGGATAAACATGTGGCCCAAATCGTCGAATAAAGACCCAATGGCCCAATGTTCATGCCTCCATGTTGCAAGTTGCAAGGCAGATTGACTCAGATTGACCAACCTGTGTTGGATATATCATGATATATCTTCAATTCCCCTACCCAGCCATCAGAAAAAATCTTCCCCAGCAAAAAGAAGCTCCCAATGAACCAAATTGATCACGCAGATTGAGTTCGTCTGAAAATAGGGTATACCGCATACCCCCCCAAAAAAAATGATGATTCATATTGAATATATCATAAATCCCACAAAAAAAAATGCGATGAAACTGGAGCTTCATCCCAAGTTATCGGACCCCAAAAAACATCCCCGTCCCCTTTTTGTGTCCATCTTTCCCAAGCGACTCATAGGTCACCAGATATGTCTTCCTTAGCTCCGGGTCAACATCCTGATGGCTGTGATTAGCCATCGGCTAATGGTTATTACATAATCTTACTGGGTCTTGTAATTCATGATTAGACATATATATCTGGGTAAATTATAATAATTCACTAACCTGAATTGTTGGGCCATTTGGGGATGATTTCCCTTATTAACTATGATTCCAGTGAGGTCGCAGTGAGGTCGTTATAATTTACCCAGATATATATATATATATATATATATATGTGTGGGTTTCCTGAAATGGGGGGTACCTATTCATGGATGGTTTTATGATGGAAAATCCGTCTATAAATGGATGATTTAGGGGTACCCCTATTTCAGGAAACCTCCATATATGTGTGGTATAATTGTTCAACGATCAGCTACCAAAGGCCCCCAACGTCTACGCCGTCATGCATGTTCCCATCGATGGTCCTGAAGGTGATAATCTAAATGAAAGCCCGGCAAAACCCTATGTTTCTCAGCCACGCCTGAAAACGAGCATGGAACAATCCCCCAAGAGCCTGACTTTTAATAAATCAACTTTACTCAAGATGGGCCAGAGTTTGAAACGCAAAATTCACCCATTTGTAGCATCAACGTCCAACGTCCCCAGGAGTTTCCGGGACGGGCTCCAACTCCTACCTTCCTGTCTTTGGAGCATAGCTTCAGGGATCAGAAAGAGTTGTTCTGGTGCGTTCAACCCCCTAGATATCAGCTGTGCAACGTTATTCCAGCGAGGGTTTCCTACATTTTCGCTGCAACCTAAATGGTTGCCCAGACATGCTTGCAGAATTAGGGTAGAAAATGATGATCTTACCCATTGTTGTCTCTTACAAATCCACTTGTCGCAAAATCTAGACCTTCAAAAACTTGTCGAAAATCAAAACGAACTCAACCCCCACCCTAGATTGAAAAAAACACGAAAAAGAATCCCAAAGATACCACGAAAGCCTTGGTGTTTTTCCCAGAAGATCGAACTGAGGGGGTTCTGCACATCGCAAGGCTTGGAGTCAAAAGCCTAAGAACAGATCACGTGCCAGGCAATCTTCCTCAAAAATGGGGTTGTTCCATGTTGTCTCAAAATGTCCCCAGATAAACCATGATGAACATCATCATCAGTGGTTTATCACCGTTTTTCCCCATCAACATGAGCCAATTTTCATCACTCCTATCCCAGCTCATCAAAATTTGGTTGGTTGAAAACGCTTTCCCTATGGATATCCTCCCCAGTATCATTAGCTACAGTCCCTACCCTCCGGTAAACGTTTACATAACTATGGAAAATCACCATGCTATTAATGGGAAAATCCACTATTTCTATGGCCATTTTCAATAGCAAACTGTTAAATTACCAGAGGGTACAGTCCCTAGTTCGTAACCAATCAACCAGGCTATTTTGTTCATGGCTGCCCTCTGGTAATTTAACATAACTATGGAAAATCACCATAGAAATAGTGAACTTTCCCATGAATAGCATGGTGGATCTTTCCATAGTTATGTAACAAATTACCAGAGGCTATATCCCATTGTCATCCCATTATTCACCATTGTTAACCATTAAATCACCATTTTCCTATGATAAACCAGAGGCTATGTAACAAATTACCAGAGGGTAAATCTCCATTTTCCTATGGTTTTCCTATGGTTTTCCTATGGTTTTCCCATTGTCTTCGATGGCCATCAGGAGATCAATCCTCCAAGCAGCAGTGGAGAGAAGTACAAACTGCGCACACCACCGGCTCTGCCCTGCACATCCGGCGCCACCTACCGCGACCGTCGTTGAACGCGACGCGACGTTTACTGAGTTGGTGAATATAACTCCAAGAACTGTTGGGATTATGGTAGATAATATATATATTGTAGCTATTATATATACATACATATATATATATATTATTTAGTAGTGTCTATAGTTACTCTGGTTGATAAACCAACTGGGGGGGGGACACCACCTCATAAATACACCCTGCTTATTCATGGCTTAGCAAAATGAAACGAGAGCCAATACCAAACCAAGTTTCATATGGGGGATTATAGGGAATTGAATATTTCAGGGTGAGCCTCTGGTAAATTCATCTAGCTATGGAATTCACCATTCTTAGAAGGTAAATCATCGAACTGTTGATCCAAGAACTTGGGCCAGCGAAACGCTGGCTGAATCCCAAACTTTAACGCTTACATTGATATTGAGTGTCACCCAATGCCTGTAACAGTCAGTCAGTGGTTTTCATGTATAATATACATATGATGTTTCATGTATACGTTCACATTTAGATATACATTCACATTTACCTCTACATCTCACTCACGTCAAATGTTGCATTGCACGGTATATTCATTGCATAGCAAAACAATATACATTACGTTGCATCACATTACACGACATCACTACATGGAAACCTTGCGTTGCCTCTCATTACATTGCATTACATCACACTAAATCACACTACATTGCATCACGTCACAACACGTCCATTACAGTACATGTGACATTACAAACTGTATATCATATATACACACTACATGTTACACTGCATAGTTATTGCCTTTTACATTACACTAATACACTGCACTGCATTTTACAATGCCAATGTCGTTGTCATGTTCCGCTGGTTGGAGAGACCAGGATCAAAGATAAAATCTCGCGCCGTTGCTGGTCGCTTGGAACAAGCGACCTTGGGACTCAACTCTTTTTTTTGGCAGAATAAACATCCGAAACATGAATAGACCCCATCTATGTGGTTTATATCTATTGAATCTATTGTGAATTATATATCACCAATTACAGTGATTTCCAAATCAGGGATAAACCTATTTTGGGATGATTTCCCTCACTGACCATCATTAGTCATGTCGGTCAGCAAATTCGCTTGAATGTGCCCAAACTTCTCATGAGTTATACTCAGTGATATTACCACAAGTACTTCTTGTGGATGCATCCTAACAACTCGTGCGACCTGGGTGAATCAACTTAATCATGATATATTTATTTCACTCACCTGAAATGTTGTGATGGTGTTCGTTTAATGGTGATGTCAAGAAATAAAACACATGATTACTGTACGCTCATCGTGAATTTTCATCACCTTCCACCGGAGGGGTCCAACAAATCCCCATCATTCCCCATCCAAAAAAGACAGACTCGAATTTAAGAGTTTTAACATTAAAGTGAAATCATCTAGAAAATCCCATGTGTTCATGATTAAATCATTAATATATATATATATTAATATAACCCATATATAAAATCCCGAATTTGGACGGAAAAATAGTGAACTCATGTGAAATCCCCAATGTTTCATGGTTGTATCATCTGGAAATCCCTTTTTTTATGTGAATTCCACATCTTTCTGAAAAAAAAATGCTGAAAAATCCTCCCAAATCTCCAAATCCCCCTCAAATCCACCGGAAAAAACCCACCGAAACTGGCCATTCAATCCCAATAAATCACCAGTAAATCCCATTGAATCACCATTAAATCCCATTGAATCACCATTAAATCCCATTGAATCACCATGAAATCCCAGTAAATCACCACTCAATCACCATTAAACCCTATGAAATCAATTTAAATCCCATGAAAACAGCTAAAAAATCCCATCAAAAATCCCATCAAAAACTCACCAAATCCCATCCAAACTCCCAGAGAAACCCCCGAAACTGGCCGAAACTGGCCGAAGTCGAGGCCTTCTCCAACTCGTTCACCACCTTGTAGCGCTTCTCCGCATCGTAGACCCGGACGCCCTCGTCGCAGACAGAGGCTAACAGGGCGCCGTCGTCACCTCATGGAATGGGGACAGCCTTATGACTGGGAAAAATGGGTGGAAAAATGGTGGAAACATATGGAAAAATGAGTGGAAAGCATAGTATGCTAGGAAGTTGATGGGAAATCACTGGGAAGTTGATGGGAAATGTCACGTCTTCAAATCTTTTCCGGCCAATGTTGAATATATATATATATAACACCATGTGATAAATGAATGATAACAGAAGTGAGGGAGTTCAGCAGAAACAGCAAAAAGTGAATTGATGAAGTCAAGGGGCTGGCGAGACACAACAAACACAAGGATTGAACCGGCATCTGTTTGCGGATCAAAAAAGAATGTGTTCGATACAAACGAACATGATGATATATGATGATTCAACCAGCAAAAGTGGACTGAAAGAATTTGATTGAATCGACACATCATGACAA
>CAMXCT020002395.1:95000-100337 GCA_947184155.2 Cladocopium goreaui
TCACAGATTGTAACAGATTATAACAGTATATATTACTCATCCTCCACCTGCCACAGGAATCCAAAGGACCTGCTTGTTTTTGGTGTTTTTGTGCCTCTAGGAGCGCAAGAAAGGCGCTTCGTTTTTGTCATCAGTGTCGTGGGGTTTTGCACCAGATTTTGGGTTGCGATTCCTTTCAACTTGGGGACTGGCTACCCTCTGGTAAACATACAACTAGACGACGGATGGCCCGAGAGCGTAGAGGAGCATGGTCTTCTCTTGTTAGTATGGAGACGCAATATTAGAAACGATATATGAAAGCTGTGTTATAGGCAGTCGAGAAGAGGAGTATCAAGACAAAATAGTGAGAAGTGCAAGACAATAGTTTGCATCGCAAACACTTTTACACACAGACGCTTTTACACACAAAGCTTTTACACACAAAGCTTTTACCCACAGAAGCTTTTACCCACAGAAGCTTTTACATACAGAAGCTTTTACATACAGAAGCTTTTACACACAGAAGCTTTTACATACAGAAGCTTTTACACACAGACGCTTCTACACAGACACTTTTACACACAGACCCTTTTACACACAGGAGCTGCTTTTACACACAAACGCTTGTACACACAGAAGCTTTGACACACAATCACGTTTAAACAGATGCAATTTTACATACAATCACTTTTACACACAAACTTCTTTACACAGAAACACTCGTACACACAAACCCGTTTACACACAAAGACTTTTACACACAGAAGGTTTTACACACAACACTTTTACACAGATGCACTTGTACACACAAACACTTTTACACACAAACATCTTTACACAGAAACGCTCGTACACACAAACCCCTTTTCGTGCGAAAGGGTTACTCCAGCACACGAAAAATCGCAATTTTACCTCAGTTTTTGCCGATCGACCCTCATTTCGTGCGAAACGGTTGCTCCGGCACAAGTAAAATCGCAATTTTACCTCAGTTTTTGCCGATCGACCCTCATTTCGTGCGAAAGGGTTGCTCCGGCACAAGTAAAATCGCACTTTTACCTCAGTTTTTGCCGATCGACCCTCATTTCGTGCGAAAGGGTTGCTCCAGGACAAGTCAAATCGCAATTTTACCTCAGTTTTTGCCGATCGACCTTCATTTCGTGCGAAAGGGTTGCTCCAGGACAAGTAAAATCGCAATTTTACCTCAGTTTTTGCCGATCGACCCTCATTTCGTGTGAAAGGGTTGCTCCAGGACAAGTAAAATCGCAATTTTACCTCAGTTTTTGCCGATCGACCCTCATTTCGTGCGAAAGGGTTGCTCCGGGACAAGTCAAATCGCAAATTTTCCTCAGTTTTTGCCGATCGACCCTCATTTCGTGCGAAAGGGTTGCTCCGGGACAAGTCAAATCGCAATTTTACCTCAGTTTTTGCCGATCGACCCTCATTTCGTGCGAAAGGGTTGACGTTTCGTGACTCGCCGCCGGCACCACCCTCGGCCTTAAGAGAGAAAGATAAAAAGAAGGCATGAGAGAGAAGGTGAGCAGGTGTGAAGATAAAAGGCATGAGAGAGAAGGTGAGCAGGTGTGAAGATAAGAAGATGTGAAGATGAGCAGATGTGAACATGAGCAGATGTGAAGATGAACAGATGTGAAGATGAGCAGATGTGAAGATGAGAAGATGGGAAGGTGTGAAGATGAGCAGATGTGAAGATGAGCAGATGTGAAGATGAGCAGGTGTGACGATAAGAAGATGTGAAGATGAGCAGATGTGAAGATGAGCAGATGTGAAGATGAACAGATGTGAAGATGAGAAGATGTGAAGATGAGCAGATGTGAAGATGAGCAGATGTGAAGATGAGCAGATGTGAAGATGAGAAGATGTGAAGATGGGAAGGTGTGAAGATGAGCAGATGTGAAGACGGGAAGGTGTGAAGATGAGCAGATGTGAAGATGAGCAGATGTGAAGATGAGAAGATGTGAAGATGGGAAGGTGTGAAGATGAGCAGATGTGAAGATGAGAGGATGTGAAGATGAGAGGATGTGAAGATGAGCAGATGTGAAGATGAGAGGATGTGAAGATAAGAGGATGTAAAGATGAAAAGATGTGAAGATGAGAGGATGTGAAGATGAGCAGATGTGAAGATGAGAAGATGTGAAGATGGGAAGGTGTGAAGATGAGCAGATGTGAAGATGGGAAGGTGTGAAGATGAGCAGATGCGAAGATTGGGAAGGTGTGACGGATGAGCCGCGTTGCAGATCGGCGGGATTGTTGAAGATGAGAAGATGTGAAGATGGGAAGGTGTGAAGATGTGCAGATGTGAAGATGGGAAGGTGTGAAGATGAGCAGATGTGAAGATGAGAGGATGTGAAGATGAGATGTGAAGATGAGAGGATGTGAAGATGAGAGGATGTAAAGATGAAAAGATGTGAAGATGAGAGGGTGTGAAGATGAGATGTGAAGATGAGAGGATGTGAAGATGAGAGGATGTGAAGATGAGAGGATGTAAAGATGAAAAGATGTGAAGATGAGAGGATGTGAAGATGAGATGTGAAGATGAGAGGATGTGAAGATGAGAGGATTTGAAGATGAGAGGATGTGAAGATGAGCAGATGTGAAGATGATGAGAAGATGTGAAGATGAGAGAATGTGAAGATGAGATGTGAAGATGAGAAGATGTTTTACAGACCCCCACTATTGGAAGAACCCTGCGCTCAGACGCTCTCGGGAAAAAGCTATTGAAAATGGCCATAGAAGCAGTGGATTTAACCATAAATAGCATGGTGGATCTTTCCATAGTTCTTTGTAAACGTTTACCAGAGGGTAGATGATGCTACGCTGAAAGATCTGTTCTTCAACTTTCAAACATCCTTGATGCTAGGCTGTAAGATCTTTTCTTCAGCTTTCTCACATCAATGATGCTACACTCAAAGATCTGAAAAGAAACTCGCTGACCGCCAAGGAAAAGAAAACGGAAGAGAATGCAAGGACAAATTCAGTGACCTTCGCAGTGCTTAAGAACAACACACTCAATCTAATTCTTTCATCGCCTTGCAGTGTTACAGTATATTCTGTAGGCATGAATATTCACAATTTTCAAAACCACGCAAGAGCTGCATATTTGTAAAAACAGATCGAGGGTTCCTTGACTCACAACAGTCCAGCGCTCCTACGGGCGACGTGACCTTCCAAAAATGGGGAGCAAACTCCAATGCTGGGGGGTGAACCGTTCTGATCAGAAAACCCAATCAACAATCCTTTTGGCGCATGGGTTCTTTGGACAAACTCATGCGGAGATGGGTCGAAACTTGCTCTATACAGCAGCTAACTTAAAATGACCCATAGAGTGTACCAAAGTCTTCTCCTTTCGGGGTTGCTCCCAACCCCCAAAATAACCCAGAGGTACACATTGTGCGAACAAAGAGGTACCGTCACATGTGTTACCCCCCACATTTACCTGAAAATAGGTTGAAGCAACCTTGAAGAAATTGCTGAAAAACCCAGGTTATCTGGTGGGAAAATCCAACAATAAACCTACCATGACTGGGGATGGTTTCAATCCTACCCATTTCTGGTGGATTTTGGGGATGGTCTATGGCCTTGGGTAAACCCACATTCGTCAAAGGCCCAGTCTCCAGCGAGAAGAAGGTGTCAGGTTTTGCGAGTCGCACAATCTCATGTTTTTCACCGAAGGTCGCCTGCCTCTCGTGTTTTTTTTGGAGCCAAATTTGGGGATGTACCCGATCAAAACAAGATGAAGCCCACGAACCCGAATGCTCACACGTATGTTAATGGTACAGATGTCAATACACATGGATATGCAGTGACGCACATACCCTACATGTTTCCCTTGTTATCCGTCTGCAGTGTGGAGTGGAAAGTGTAGAGTGTGGAGTAAGGAGTGTGGAGTGTAAAGTGTGGAGTGGGGCGTGTAAAGTGTAGAGTGTGGAGTATGGAGTGTAAAGTGTAGAGTGTGGAGTGTAGAGTGTGGAGTGCGGAGTGTAGAGTGTAGAGTGTGGAGTGAGGAGTGTAAAGTGCAAAGTGTGGAGTGTGGAGTGAGGAGTGTAAAGTGTGGAGTGTGGAGTGAGGAGTGTAAAGTATAAAGTGTGGAGTGTGGAGTGGGGAGTGTACAGTAAAGTGTGGAGTGTGGAATGTGGAATGTAAAGCGCAAAGTGTGGAGTGTAGAGTGTGGAGTGAGGAGTGTAAAGTGTAAAGTGTGGAGTGGAAAGTGTGGAGTGTGAAGTGTGGAGTGTAAAGTAAGGAGTGTGTAGTGTAAAGTGTAGAGTGTGGAGTGTAAAGTATGGAGTGTGGAGTGTAAAGTGTAGAGTGAGGAGTGAGGAGTGGAAAGTGTAGAGTGCAGTGTAAAGTGTGGAGTGTGGAGTGTAGAGTCTCAGGTGAGGAGTGAGGAGTGTAAAGTGCAAAGTGTAAAGTGTGGAGTGTAAAGTGTAGAGTGTGGAGTCTAAAGTGTAAATTGTGGAGTGTGGAGTGTAAAGTGTAGAGTGTGGAGTGCGGAGCTTCCCCCATAGACACGGCGACGCCACAGGAAAACCACAGACTCGAGACGAGACACGTGGGTGCAAAAAAACGAGCATTTCGTGCGAGACTTCCTCCAATTTTGATATTTTCGACACGTTATCAAACAGGTTGGAATGTCACAAAGTGCCACGCCTGCCACGCAAAAGGACATGACAACCTGCTTGGACACATTCGAATAGGAGATGTGCTCCAGCTTCCCCCATAGACACGGCGACGCCACAGGAAAACGGGTGTGAAATAGTTTTAGGAATTTTTTTTGGAGCAGGTTTGGGATTTTTTTTTGGATTTCTTGGCTGGTACCATTTGCCTAGTGTTTGCAACGGTTTGGAACTTGAATTTGTCATTTTGCATGGTATTTGCCACATTTAGGCATGTTCACCTTCCATTTTGCATGAGATTTCCTACATGTGGGCATGTTCACCTTCCATTTTGTATGGTATTTGCCACATTTTGGCATGTATGGTATTTGCCACATTTTGGCATGTTCACCTTCCATTTTGCATGGGATGTTCTACATGTGAACATGTTCACCCAAATATTTGCAGATGCGGAAGCTTGGGATTAGATAAAAAGCGGGTGGGGGGGATTGAGGGAGGGCGCTAGCTATCTATCCAGCTAGCTAGCTATCTAGCTATCTAGCTAGCTATCTATCTAGCAAGCTAGCTATCTATCTAGCAAGCTATCTATCTATCTCTCTATCTATCTACCTATCTAGCTATCTTGCTAGCGATCTATCTACCTATCTAGCTATCTAGCTAACTATCTATCTAGCTATCTAGCTATCTAGCTTTCTATCTATCTAGCTATCTAGCTATCTAGCTTTCTATC
>CAMXCT020002396.1:0-101707 GCA_947184155.2 Cladocopium goreaui
GTTTCTTTGCTAACTCTTTCTTTTACTAACTCTTTCCCTCACTATCTCTTTCTTTGACTAACTCTTTCCCTGACTAACTCTTTCTTTGACTAACTCTTTCTTTGACTAACTCTTTCCCTCACTAACTCTTTCTTTGACTAACTCTTTCCGTGACAAACTGTTTCTTTGACTAACTCTTTCTTTGACTAACTCTTTCCCTCACTAACTGTTTCTTTGACTAACTCTTTCCCTGACTAACTCTTTCTTTGACTAACTCTTTCTTTGACTAACTCTTTCCCTCTAACTCTTTCTTTGACTAACTCTTTCCCTGACGAACTGTTTCTTTGACTAACTCTTTCTTTGACTAACTCTTTCCCTCACTAACTGTTTCTTTGACTAACTCTTTCCCTGACATTCTAAAAGTCCGTAACACGGAAGTTTCTCCCCCTAAACTTCCTTTGATTACTCAAATTTGTTTGCTGTCGTTTTGCTTTTGGGTTCTCAGGCCCCCCCTTGTTTTAATTAGGTAAAAGCTTCCTGGACTCCTTTTTGACCGCTCAGCAGCCGAAATCTTGCAAAAAGGGGTCCAGCAGGGTCGCTTTGGATCATTATGATTTTTCTGGTTGCCGGACCCCTTTTTGGACGGTCCAATTTATCAGAAAGGGGTCCAGCAGCAGGAAAACAGACTTGGATTGAAGTAAGATCCTCTGTTATTCAGCCGTGCAATGACAGCAAACAGTGGAAGGCATCCCGCGAAATGGGACCCCATTCGAAGCACCATCAGGAAAAATGCGTGAGCTGGATGGAGCCAGGGGTCAGGGTGTTTTCTTAGAAGCATGCAGTTATTTGAATTCAAAGTTACGCGGCCAGCACATGTGGAAACGGTGCCGTCCAGTGGTGGCGCGATGTGAGTCGGAAGAGTCCGAAGTCCAAGAGCCTAACGGGACCCCCTGGGTAGCAGTTGGTGGGACGGCTGCGCGGAGGTTCAGATTCTGGTGTCTCATTTTGCCCGTCGGTGGAAAAGGATACGATTTGAAAGAGGTGTCAAGGACTGTCAAGGTGTGGTGAGTTGGTGCATGGTGACTGCTATGCATCCGAAAGGGAAGCTGAGGTGCAGAATAGCGGCTGCACCTGCAGTTGCAGGAAGAGAAAGAATGAGAGAGAGAGAGAGAGAAGATACGAAGCAGGGAGCTGACCAGGAAATGTGATCATGGCGGACTGAGGTTTGAAGGACCAATGTGTGGAACTCCTTCTCCATGTTTCGTGGATGCTGCGGGTGCTAGGCCAGGAAAGAAAGCGGGTGAAGGAAGTTTCGCTGCTGCATTGGTTAGGGAAAGAGGGCGCCTATGTGTGCCGATGTGCTAGGTGCAGAACGCGCACGGGCGGGCCTGGAGTCGGCAGAAGCGGGTTACAGCTTCTTCTCTTTGGTGACTGTATCTGGTAGTGAGGTGGTTTGGCGGCAGTGAGAAGGAGAGTGTGCCTTGCAGTGGGTGGTGAGTGCAAAGATCCATGTTGCAATCTGTTTTTCAGTGGAGTTCTGTCGCCTGGGAGCCGCTTACTTGAGTGAGTTGGAGACGAATGTTGTGAACCCCACGCCGAGTTGTTCGGAAGAGGTCTTTGCAATGTGTTGGAGGATGTGGGGGTGCGTTGCTGCAGCTTGGCAGCGGCACCTAAAAGCCACTTGGCCGAGTCTTTTTGAAATGGCGCCCTCTTTTCAAAGTATATGGTGTCTGTTGCGCCATTGAGATTTCAGGTGGGCCAGTCATTGGACATGGAGCGGACCGTTCAGCAAGGTGCCAGCGCCAAAGCGGCAGAGCCCCGGTCGAAGCCTCGAAACGCGCTCCGCCACAGCAAAACCCCATGAAGCTGACCGTTGGAGCGGGCTTCCAGCACCAAAGCGGCACTGCCGGACGTTACCTTCTGACGCCTGTAGAAAAGTAGCTTTTGGAGCTCCGGCCCGGTCGAAGCCTCGAAACGCGCTCTGCCACAGCAAAACCCCATGAAGCTGACCGTTGGAGCGGGCTTCCAGCACCAAAGCGGCACTGCCGGACGTTACCTTCTGACGCCTTTAGAAAAGTAGCTTTTGGAGCCCCGGTCGAAGCCTCGAAAGCTGGGCCGCAATAAAACCTTACGTTTCAGGAGGTGCGCACATCTACCTGTCGTCGTAAACTGTCGCCTCGCACTGCGTGACGTCTTCCCGCGCTTCCAGCGGTCCACTCTTGGGCCGAAGGTGGACCTTTGAATTTTCCCGACTCAGTTGTCATGATCTTGTCAGTCTTTGCTGAATGTCTTCATTTTCTTTGTGCAACAGTAGAAAGCAATATGTTCTCAAAAATTGTGCTTACACTTGCACTACCTTCTGTGTTTCGTGTCCATCACCCTGCCAAGCTAGCTTTCCCTTACCCCTTGCCCTCAAGTGCAACAAGCTGTTCTTGTCGCAATAGCCTACTGCAAGTCAATGATCACTGCACCACTTTCTGGCCAGTTGCGTAGGACAGACGGTGCCTTTCATGGATTTCACGATGTGTTCCTGCTCCGTCGCTCCATGATCTGCCAAGGATATGGTGTTAAACTGTCTCGACAAAGACCGCAGCGACCTTCACGAGGACATGTCATGAGTTGCCTTTGAGGATAGAGTTTGTAGAGGGCTGTTCACAGGGCTTCACCAGGGTTGGATGAGCCACGGTAGTTTACAGGGGCATTTTCCGCAACACGTACAGTGTCATGATAGAATGATAACATCAAGTTTAAGTATGAGTGTCATGAGCGATATTTTGCACTTGAAGCTTGCTTCCAACCAAGTCGTGAGTTGATTCCAAGTTCATTCTTCAAAGTCCCAAGTCACGGTCAGGAGGAGAGGGCAGATGACAGTATCAGTCGAACATCCAGGCCAAAACCACATGGCAAGAAGGCTTCGCCAACAAGCTCTGCCTTGAAACTTGGCCGAGCTGACGGGTTGCACGACGGGTTGCACGACAGTTTGCACGACGGGTTGCAACGGTTTGGAGGTCAGAACAAACTGGACCTAGTCGCTACTGGACCGATCCAGACCTTGCCAAGGCCTTAAGGGCTGACCACAGCGCCGCTTGTGGAATGGGCAGTGACGAACGCTACACAAAGCGCGTCACTTCTTTAGCGCTGGCCATGCTCTTAATGTGTGAGAATCAGCGCCAAAGCGGCAGTGCCGGAACGACACTTTTTCTTTGACGCGCTCCCCCTGCTTATTGCTGGGGTCGGCAGAGAACAGTAGTAGTAAGAACACTCATCATCAGCATACTCACAACCATAATCATAGTCATAGTCATCATAATAATGATCATCATCGAAATCATCATGGTAATATGAAAACATATGTAATAGTAAAAAAGTAAGTGAGAACGGAGAAAATAATAGTCATCACCATCATCTATGTATAATGTGGTGCCATCTCAAAATTCACCAGAATGGGTGGTCTAAACCTACAAAATTTGTGGTTTGTTATTGTGTTTCCCACATTATATGTATATATATATATATATATGTGTGTGTGTATGCCCGGGGGGATCTAGCAGGTCGATGTTGAAATCCACTACTTGTAGATCGTTTTCCTAAGGAAACCATGGGTTTCCACATCTATGTGAACGTTTACAGGAGGGTGTATTTCCATTCAAATTGTGTGTATATAATATATGTGTATATATATATATTCCCATGATAGATTAGGTAGGTAGGTAGATAAATAAATAGATATCCTCTTCCAATAATTGGAATCTAACAATATCATTAACATGGGAATATATATATTAATTATAGTTGATTTATTTGTGAAAAAGGTGATTTACCATCATATTGTCAGTCTACTTTGCCAGCTATGTATATATAGTGTTCCTAAAGTAGACATTCCATCTATCTACTTCAGGATGACAATATACAAATAAATAAACAACTAGATATCCAACTTAACAACTAGAACCATCTGATGTCCATCTACTATGTATAGATAAACATATCTGTAACATCTATCTGAACTATCTATAATACCTATTATATCTATAACATCTATAATCTCTATAATCTCTGTAATATCTATCTATCTATCTATCTATCCATCCATCCATCTATCTATCTATCTCTCTCTCTCTCTTTCTCTCTTTCTCTCTTTCTCTCTTTCTATCTATCTATCTATCTATCTACCTATCTACCTATCTATCTATCTATCCATCTATCCATCTATCCATCTATCCATCTATCCATCTATCCGTCTATCCGTCTATCCGTCTATCCGTCTATCCGTCTATCCGTCTATCTGTCTAGTCTATCTGTCTATCTGTCTAGTCTATCTGTCTATCTGTCTAGTCTATCTGTCTATCTGTCCATCTGTCCATCTGTCCATCTGTCCATCTGTCCATCTGTCCATCTGTCCATCTGTCCATCTGTCCATCTGTCCATCTATCTATCCATCTACCTATCTATCTATCTATCTGTCTATCTGTCTATCTGTCTATCTGTCTATCTGTCTATCTGTCTATCTGTCTATCTGTCTATCTATCTATCTGTCTGTCTGTCTATCTATCTATCTATCTACCTATCTATCTATCTATCTATCTTTATTTACACATATACATATGTATATCCATGTATATATATATAATATATCCGTCATGTTCCTATGATGTCCCCATGACAGGCCTTGGCCACACCTTGCAACGCTGGCGTCCGGCCGTGCTGCGGAAGGCCTTACGCTCCACCGAGGCCTTGAGCCAGGTGCCATCGTCCTCCAGCCGTTCGCGTCACCGTTGAAAGCCAGGGGTGGTCACCGGGATTTTTTCCAGATTTTTATCAGTTTTTTTTCCGTTCTTTTTTGAACCGGTTTGTTTTGTTTGTATCCTGTTTCATCGAGATTCAAATGCTGATCATTGGGGATTGAAACAGTCAAATCCAAGGGGCGTGCAAGAAGACAAAATGGGGATTTTGGCTAACCATGGTGGGTCTAGGCCAGCAAAAATGCCCAGACAGGCTTGAGCATCAAGATTCGACTATCAAACCAGAAGGGCAATCACTCTGTTTCCAGATTCTGTTCGGGTCACTGCTGGCAGTCAGGAGCTAATGTCTTCCGCTGCCTGGGACAGGATGTCCCTGCAACCAGCCGAGGACTTGAACAGCGGGGTTTGTCGCTACTGTGGCCAAAAATAGGAGAAATGGATGCTTCAAACATACCATATACCACAGGCTGCAGGTAAGTCATTGTAGTCAGCACCCAATATGAGCAATTACGAGAGTGCGGAAGGGATTCCTACCGGCCAAGGTGCGATGGGGCTGTCAACCAGTAGAGGAAGTCAGTAGAACCAACCCACAGCAGTTTCTAATTGTTGGCTAGTACACCCCTATTCTTGTTGCTTAGGTCCCAATTTTGGTGGACCCCCCAACTTGATGAGTTGCCATGTTTGTCTTGTCAACTCCCCGTTTCTGTCCGCGTTCCATCGTCTTTCGTTCCGATTTCCAAACATTTTTTTCGGCGATGGTTCAAGTGACATTCGCCAGCTGAAGTCCTATGTTTTCATCATTTTTCATCATTATATTAGCTGTCAGAAAAAACAAATCCATCAATGTCAAGAACCATTCTTTCCATCATGATAGTGGTCAATAACCATTATTTCCATCACTATAGTGGGCAAGAACCATTATTTCCATCACTATAGTGGTCAAGAACCATTTTTTCCATCAGTATAGTGGTCAAGAACAATTATTTGCATCATGATAGTTGTCAAGAACCATTCTTTCTATCATTATAGTCGTCACTAACCATTATTTTCATCATTATAATGGTTATGAGCCATGGAAACCCACACACGGGTATCATGCTGGAATTTGTATTGCTGGCGGGGAGCGGGTCTCCCTTCGCGACTTGGTTTACCGCTGGGCTGAACGCGCTTGCCTACGTCCCGAACGGGAAAAATCGGGCTTGTTGCTCCCCCAGAGGCCAGATGATGTTAGCAGTAGCCACCGTCGGCCGGCTGACGTGTTCCTTCCTTCATTCCTTGGCCACCCAACTGCATTAGACTTTGCCATCACGGCACCTCAGCGGTTGGATGTCCTTGGTGCTCGAGGGAGCGAGTCTGCGGCTGTTGCGTACTCTGAACACAAAAGGCAGCATTTGGGTACTTCAGCTGCTTGTGCAGCCAGCAAGTCACCTTTCAGCCAATGTGGAGACGACAGGGGCTTGAGCCCCTGAGGCTGAGAAGGCCTTGCCCAAATTAGCCGTGCTGTGACCTTTGCTGGCCATGCTGATCCTGGTGCCACCACGCTGCTGCAACAGGCTTGCGGCCTTGTGGCGCAGGGCTGAGGAGACCGTCGTCTAGTTTGCCACTTTCCTTTGAGCTGCATGTGAGTGGGGCCTTGTTGCTTCCTTTAGCGGGATGAGCTGCTGCCTGCCTGTGTACTTTTCGCGGTTGGCAGTTTTTGGCTCTTATTTCGTGGCGGGGCCATTCCTTCCTTAGGATAGGCCTTCCCCCAAGGGCCTGCTCGGAGAGCGGTCACTGGTCGGCCGGGGCATCCGCTGCTCTTGTTGCTATTTCTTCTTGCTGGTGTGCATCTTCGTTGCAGAGCGTTTGGCTCTCTTCACGCCATTTTCCACGCAGATGATTTTGCCTGTTTTTTGGTTTCCATCATTATAGTGGTCAAAAGCCATGATTTCCATCATTATAGTGGTCATGAACCATGAGTTCCATCATTATAGTGGTCAAGGACCTTTATTTCTATCATTATAGTGGTCAATGACCATTGTTATCCATCATTATAGTGGTCAATAACCATTATTAACCATTATTTTAGTGGCCAAAAACAATTTTTAGCAATAATTTGATAATCAATCACCACTATTAGCCATTATTATTATAGTGGCCAGGAACCATTATTAACCATCATTATACTGGTCAATAACAATGGTTACTCATTATTTTGGTGGTCTAACCATTATGGACCGTCATTAACCACTATAAATTATAAACCGTTTTTGACCATTATTAACCATTCTTAACCATTGGTTCACCATGATTTTCGCCATCATGTTTGACCTGTGAAGCACTGCAGGAGGCGGGTCACATGGAGTCCCGGGAGGCCTTGGAGAAGATCGCCGGCGCAGCGGATCGAGATGGCCGGTGCGCCGCTGTGATGCCGGTTGGCGGATGTGATACTTGTTGGATGATAGCTGTTGAATATCTCACAGATGATGATAGATGATAGATTGTAATAAGTGATAGATAACAATCATGATAGATAATAAGTGATAAAAAATGACGATAGATAATTGGTTATTATAGATGCTAACTGTTGGCTGATAATAGGAGAAACTGTTTGATAATAATAGATGATAATGATGTTTTTCTGATAAGGGATAGATAATAGATGATAATGATGATGATAGATGATAACTGTTGGATGATAATGGCTAGACAATAAGTGTTAGATGATAGATGATAATGGGATAAACTTGGGAGAAACTTGGGATGTAATGATGATAAGTGATAGATGATAGATTGTAACAATGGCGAGAACTTGGTAGATGATAGATAATAGATGGTAATGATGATAGATGAAAACTTTTAGATGATAAAAGGAGAAACTTTTCATGTAACGATGATAAATGTTAGATGTTAGCTGTTGGATGATAGAAAGACATGGTCGATAGCAAGTGATAGATGTTAGATGGTAGATGATAAGTGATAGATGATAAATAAATAAATAAATATATATATTTATATTTATAGACTTATGTGGTCAGCCCAGTTTTACCAAAGCTCTATTAAGGGGATGCTTTGGATGATTGGGTTTATGAACGGGAGAATGAGACTTTCTGATTTTCAAGCATTTTTTGAAGCACCATGAGTTTCTTCCGTGTCATGGGGGAATGGGAAAATGAGATCAGTTCGTCATTTGTATGGAATGTAATGGGACAATTATGGTTTATACATGTCAAAATGATGAGAATATGTGATCAGTGGCCATCAATATGCCATATACTGATTTGTATTTACCATCAACTGTGGGACAACTATGGTTAATGTCAAAATAATGGAACGGATATGTGGTACGTATGTGTATTTGGTGATTACGATGCATATGTTATTGCGCTAAGCCATTGGCATGCAGATGATCACGTTGAAGCAGGGGATATATATCATGATATGTATACAACGGGACAATGGTGGTTGATAGATGTTAATGATAAATAATGGTTAATATCATGATCATCAATAAAGCGTTACCAGTAGTACCGCACAAGGCGGTGGCGGAAGTTTCACAAATAGGAAACCTATAGGAGAGGTTGGTTGTTGTGAATCACGGATGGCACAGCGAATCCACTGATGGACCGACAGGTGGTTGGAGTTGTTTTTTTTTCCGGAATGGTTGCAATGGTTGCAGTGGTCACCTTACCACAACTGCTGGATGTAGTGTGGTGTAGTGGTTGTAGTTGTAGTTGCAGTTGTAGCTGTAGTTGCAGTGTAGTGTAGCTGTAATGTAGTGTAATTAGTGTATTTGCAAGTGCAGTTGCAGTTGTAGTCGTGGTGTGGTGTAATTAGCGTAGTGTAGTGCATCGTAATGTCGTGTTGTGTTGTTTAGCGTAGTGTGGTATAGAGTAGTGTAGTCTAGTGTAAGGTAGTGTAGTTGTAGTTGTGACGTAGTGCAGTGTAATTAGTGTAGTGTAGTGTAGTTGTAGTTGTAGTGTAGTGTAATGTAATGTAGTGTAGTTAACGTAGTGTAGTGTAGTGTAGTGTAGTGTAGTGTAGTAAGTGTCGTGAAGTGTAGTGTAGTGCAGTGTAGTGTAATGTCATGTAGTGGTAGTTGTAGTTGTAGGTGTAGTTGTAGTTGTCGTTGTCCTTGTGGATGTAGTTGTAGTTGTAGTTCTGGTTCTAGTTCTACTTCCATTTCTTTTTCTTTTTCTATCTCTATCTCTATCTCTATCTATCTATCTATCCATCTATCTATCTATCTATCTATCTGTCTATCTATCTATCTACTTATCTATCTATCTATCTATCCCTCTATCTATCTATCTATCTATTTATCCATCGATCTTTCTATCTACCTATCTATCTCTCTATCTATTAATCTATCTATCTATCCATCCATCCATCCATCCATCTATCTCTCTATCTATTTATCTATCTATCTATCCATCCATCCATCTCTCTCTCTATCTATTTATCTATCTATCCATCCATCCATCTAATCTATCTGTCTATCTGTCTGTCTATCTGCAAGCTTGAAAACGCAGCTATTTTGCGACGCTTCCTCAATTTTTGAACTTGACAACATCAAAAACGAAGCAATTCTGCGAGACTTCCTCAATTTCTGAACTTGACAACATCAAAAACAAAGCAATTCTGCGAGACTTCCTTCAAAAATGGAAAGTTGAGTGCGGAGCTGACGGCCTCGTACCAATGCGTTTTGCGATTTTTCCACTCCACCTGTCTAAAGTATTGTGCCTGCCACGAAAAAGTGATGCCAGGTCATACGAAGTGCTGCGCCTGTCGCGCAAAATCATCTCAGCAAAACTGAAAATCTGATGCTCCAAAATGCAACCCCTCTCAGGAAATCAACGCCCGGACCTCCTAACAGCTCTGATGAACATGTATCTGTCCATATTGTCGGAAGTTTGACTTCTAAACTTCCTTCGGTTAATATTATGGTTGACAGGATAATAGGAATGGTTAATCATGGTTAACTATGGTCAATCATGGTTACACACTCGGATTATGTATACTATACATACATACATACATACATAAATATATATATATATCTTTAAATATAAATAAATACATATATATATATCAATATATATATATTTCAATATGTGAAACCGCTGATGTCAACCATTCGATTGTGAGCTAGGGGCGGCCGTTGTCTTGACAACTGATCGCTTGGTGGATTGGCTCAAGGGCCCAACCGCAGGAGCGAAACGGGGAAAAAGGAGCCATAGCAGCTCTTTGGTGTTTGGTGGCATCCTGGGATTTAGAGAGGACTCATCCCTCTTACATTTTGGGTTGGCAACGAGGTCAAGGTGAACATTCAGGTCTTCAATCAACATTTCATCCTTGTGGTCAAGGAATTCCTTGGAAGTGATCTACCAGTGGATTGGTTTGCCGCCAGTTACACTGGTAGCGGAGCCGAAGAGCTCGCGCCGGTGATCGCGAAAAGCTGGTGTAGGAACTGAAGAAGTAGCTGTGGTCAGTTATGGAATCGTCAAGTTCAAGCACTGGTGATGAAAGAAACAGTTTATGGAATCAGCTTCCCAGTTTTGATCCAAGTACTGATGATGTGAGAGAGTTTACGCAGAAGGCACGGTTCTTGCATGGAGTTTTCCCCAAGAAAGACAGGCAGAACCTTGCACCTAGGCTGGCAATGTTGTGCAAGGGAACAGCGTGGAGTCAGGTCCGACAACTGGACCCAGTGAAGTTGACGGACGCCGACAATGGCGTTGACTATTTGCTGCAGGCACTCTCCATGTGGGAGGAAACAACTGAACTCAAGACTTTCGAGTTGTTTGAGAAAGCCATGTTCAAGATTGTACAGAAGCCTGATGAAGCAACCAACAGCTTCACCCTCCGTTTGCGAGCTGCCTTTCATGACCTAGGAGATACCGTGACTGTACAGGAAATGCAGGCATTCATCCTTTTGAGACAGTCTTGCCTTTCAAATGAAGACAAGAAGCGTGTTCTAGCGATGGCAGGAGGTGAACTTTCTCTGTCGAAGGTCGAAGCTGCAATGAGGACTCTCTCAACCAAGGTGCTTTTTGGATCAGGTGAAGCCAAAAAGAAAGTGTACTCAACCAACTTCGTGGACACCCACGAGGAAAACCATACCCATGACGATGATCAGGTACCTCAGAGCACTTTTCATGTCTCCACAGAGGAAGAGGATGCTCTGAGTGCTGAGCTAGTTGATTCGATGGCATCAGCTGGCGACGAAGATGCGATGATGGTACAACAGTTTGAAAGGGACTTTGAAGAGATGATGCAGGAGATTCCGGATCTTCAGAGCGCATTGGTGAGTTACCAAGAAGCTCGCCAAAGAATCCAAGACCGCCGCAAGTCTCGCGGCTTCTGGCCTTCGAAGTCACGTGGCAAGGGCTTCAATCGTGGGAGCGGCCGCAAGGGTGGTCACAAGGGCGGCAAGGATGAACTCCTAGCCCGAATCGCCCGCACCCATTGCAAGCTCTGCGGAGCACTTGGCCATTGGAAGGCCGAATGTCCTAGGAAGGACGCTGCACGTGAGCAGGCCAATGTGGTTCATGCCGAAGAGATGGAGATCAACGAGATGCCGCAGGTTATCTTTGAAGAGGACTTCGAGGCTGGGTCAGCTAAGGTAGAATCATGCCTTTTCACGTCCGAAGATCGTGCATCCGTCAAGTCCCGTTGCATCCGTGTCCAGTCTTGTGTCCTTGCCCAAGAGTTTTGGTCCCGTAGGTTGCCAAAGTATAAGCTGGGGTTTAAGGATAAGTGGGATAACGGGGATAACTATAAGCACAATGCCTATCCGAAGAAAGGGAATAGCCATGCTTCCAACCAAACCAGTGACGAAAACGCTGACAGGAACAATGGGACGTTCCACAAGCCTCCAGCAGTCGACATCAGTGAGTTTGCAACATGCAATCACAGCCGTGTAGATAGCAAAGAGGTTTCGTCCGGCATGGCAATTCTTGACACTGGTGCCAGCCGAAGTGTCATAGGCAGTGATAACGTGCCCCGTGTTCTGCAAAAATTGCCAAGCAGCATCCGACAGATGGTGCGCGAACAGCCAAGTTGCGTAGGTTTCCGGTTTGGCAATAATCAAGTGTCCCACAGTTTCAAGCAGCTGCAGATCCCACTGGTCCATGGTAGACGCAGAATCTGGCTTCTCATTGAAGTAGTACCCAAAGCGACACCCTTTTTACTGTCAATCAAAGCCATGAAGAGTTTGGGGGCAACAATAGATTTGTCAAACAATACATGCTATTTGAAAAATCTTCAGAAGTCATTGCCTCTTCGAGAGAACACCAATGGTCTTTTTGTCATTGACATGTCAGATTTGTGTTGCACGCCACAAGATGTTGAACAGTCAGCTTTTGCAGTGTCAAGCGCAACTATCGCTCAGCCACCTGGACTCCCACATCCGTCCGAGACTCAACATGCCGAGCCGCCAACAAGTCCTCGAAGCTCTGAGGACCATCTCAGAGGAGGTGCTGGAGAGTCTACGCATTCTCCTGTTCATGATCTTCACGATGACGAAGGCAGTTCCGCCGGACGAGGAGATGCAAGAAAGCGAGATGAACCCCATCAATCAGTTGGTGAACGAAGTGAGGAGTCAGAAGGCAAAGATCTCCGAACTGGGATATCTCATCACCAACAAGCTGTTGGACCAACCGCAGCCCAGTGGACCTCAACCATCGAGCCCTCCGCTGTCACAGACGACGGCTTTAGAGTCGTGGGAAATCGCAGAACTGGAAGCCGCTGGAATGGAAGGTTCTTTTCACCAAGAAGTTCCAAGCCAAGCTGCACCGGGCCCAAGCACTTTCCAACCGACTTCTCGAACGATGATGAGCAGCCCAGCGCCTCAGGCCACCAACAAGCCGTCACCCAAGATTGCTGGAATGTCCACACGTGGACCCCCTTTGGTCACCAATCAAGGACGTTCCACAACAAGTGCCATCTTGCCCGAGAGCAACAATCAGCTGTCCATGACCCAAGCCGCTCTGGATGCTTGGGGACAGAAAGTGATCGGATGGGGAAAGAAGCACATGGGAGACACATACCAGGTCGCCTACGACACAGATTCAGGGTACACCAAGTGGATTTTGTCACGCATCAACTCCCTGTCCGAAGATCTGGAAGACTACGGGAACTATTGCCTGACTCGAAGACGTTTGGAAGAAGCAGCACTGAGGCATGTCAGCCGATGAATGCGTGGCAAGCTGTTCCATCCAACCGTGCACATGGGATCAAGTCAAAAGAAACACATGATCCACTGCTGAATCATGAAGAAGTAGACTGGCTGAATGAAGTGAAGAAGTTTATCAATAAAGGGAACAACAAATGCACTCCCATTGATGTCTTAGAGGTCTATGCTTATCCCAACAGTGAGCTAACTAAGGTTGCACAAGAGTGTGGTCTCCGTGTCCAACGATTTACATATGAAGATGGAGACCTATCAGCTAGCGCTGGCCGCACTGAGTTACTGATGAGGATAATGCTATATGAACCCAAACATATATGGCTTGCACCGGAATGTGCACCCTGGAGTCCATGGAACAGGTTCAACTCAGCTCGCAGTGTCCCCGGACTTTGCCGTGTCCAATGGAAGCAACAGAATGCGCGAATTCATTTGAAGCTGTGTAACTTGATAGGTAAGCTGCAAGTAGCCTCAGGTCGACATGCCCATTTGGAAAATCCATGGCCGTCACAAATATGGGAACAAAAGGAGCTTCATGAGTTTCTGCAGGTATCTGTTGCCGCCCGCATGGACCAATGTATGCTGGGTTTGAAACATCCAGAGAGCCTCGATCCCTTGCAAAAGAGGACGCGTGTACAGACCACTTCTCGTGCCATGCTGGCAGAACTTGATGATCGCATTTGTGATAGACAACATGAACATCAACCCATAGCCGGCAGTTGCACTTGGAAAGGGCACACCATCAATGTTTCCAAGTATGCAGGGTTTTATCCAAGAAAATTTGCCAAAACCATTGTACGTGGAATTTTGAAATCCAATGAGGGTCCCATAGAAATACCATTATATCATGTAGATGCACTTGATGAAGAGGAACATAATGGTAATCCGGAACCTGAAGCCAAAAGACAGAAATTCCATCATGATGCAGATATGCCTGATGCCAAAGACGAACATCCATGGAAGGAAACCATGAATTCCATCCGATTAGAACTATCCAAATCAGGTATTAAGACATGAACGAACCCAACACATGAAGTTTTCCGTCAAGTTCAAAAGTTGCTGCCAAGACTGCAAATTGGTGCCATTAAGGCCGGGAAAGGTCTCGAACGATACATCACAGGTGATAGCGGCTGGAGTGACGAGTTGCCCATACGTCACACTGTTGCTCTCAAACGCTTTTCCCATGAGATCGTTGATCTTGGTTCCGAAGATTGGACACAACTGACAAAGGGGCAACAGCATCGAAAAGCCATTCCAAGTCATGTCCTTGTTTGTGTCTTTGCAGAAAGAAGGGAAAGAGAGCAACAACAATCCGAGGATCCCTTGCAAGCTTTTGATACGTCAGCCGACGTGATGCCCAGCGGAGGTGGATCAACAATTGAACCTCCCTTGAGTGTCAGTGTTCCCACTTGGACGCCATTGTCAGCCACTGTCTCAGGACCCAAGTTTCAGTCACTCAATAGTCATGATAAGGGTATCATTAAGAAACTACACAATAACTTGGGACACCCTACAGCAGAGAAATTGGCCAGACATTTGTCCGAGAATCAAGCACTACGAGCGTTGGTCGAGGGTGCCAAAGATTTTGTATGTCCATCATGTGCCGAGCGTAGACCCCCTGCACTCACCACTCCAGGTAATCTCCGAGAAGCCAAGGAGTTTAATGAAAAGATTCACATAGATGGTTTCGAATGGGAAAGTAAGAGGGGATTGAAAATATACGTTCTACATATATTGGACGATGCAACAAGATTTCACCTGGGTATCCGAACACACCGCGATGCTGACCGGGCCATCAAGATGATCAAACAAAATTGGTTCCAATGGGCAGGCATCCCGCAGTACATTGCCCACGACCAAGGCGGCGAATTCGTGTCAGAGGAATGGAAAATCATGCTCCAAGAGAATGGCATATGTCCCATTCTGTCAGCAGCACCGTGGCAAAGAGGGAGAATTGAGAGACATGGAGGGATAATAAAAGAAATGCTGGATAGGATAGATAATGAACGTAACATAGAAGACTTAACCCAGCTTGATGACGCACTACAACAATGCTTTAGAGCCAAGAACATGATGTCAGTCCACGAAGGTTACAGCCCTGAACAAGCTGTCCTGGGCCGTGCATCCAGACTGCCAGCCTCCATTATAGAAGATGAAAGTTTGAGCACTCACCTCTCAAGCCATGGCACTGACTTAGCATCGGACCGTTTCCGAAGACGCCTCGAAATGAGGACAGCTGCCCGATCAGCGTTTTCCAGAGCTGATAACAGCGAAGCAATTCGACGTGCTTTGACGCACCAGTCCAGAGGAACCAGCCACCAGTGGACTTGTGGACAACTGTGTATGTACTGGGACCGTAGGAAATCCCCAAACATGCTTGAGAAAGGTCGATGGAATGGACCAGCACAGATCATCAGCCAAGAATCAAGAACCATCATATGGATTACACACATGAATCGTTTGTTGCGCTGTGCCAAAGAAAATCTCCGACCAGTTTCACTCAGGGAATTCCAACAACACACAACAAACATTCAGACATCAACCCAAGACCAACTTCAACAAATGGCTCAAAAACTCAATCAACAGCTCAAAGAAAAGAGTGGACTTTTCCAATATGCTGATCTTAGTGATATTCCAGCGGAAAGAACTCTAGAAGAATCCCAAGAAGAAACACCTAATAATATAGACCGACCCAATAGTGAAAATGGACTTCAACCCGAAGAAGAACCCAAGAGGAAGGTCTCAGACCATATGCAAATCGATGCCGAGCACTTTGCACGAGCACAGAACACCCCTGTGCCTGAATCCCCGCTGTCTTCTGTTCCAGAAGATACTGTTGCTGAAGGTGCGTTGGAAGAGAATGGCAATTCACCCGAAACTGCCAGCCTTGACACTGATCAAGAATCATCCGAAGATAATCCCGACATGGAACCTGTGTATAACATAGTCCTTCACGAAAACACTAGCCAGTGTGATATAGTTGTTGAAGATGATGGAACACTTTGGAATGATTCAGAAAGTCGTCAGCAGGCATGTGCCAGTTTTTCCTTTGACCTTCCGATGCAACAGATGCAAAAGTTCCTGAAGAGGCCCACAGAGCATCTCCCATGCCTGACTGTAGCAGCCAAAAAGTCACGGAACGAGGTTGTTTACAGTGAACTTAGTTTGGAAGAAAAAGAGCTTTTTCAACAAGCTAAGCAAAAAGAGCTCAAGTGTTGGTTGGACACAAATACAGTGAAAGCTATTGTCAGGGATCGAATACACCCATCACGTATTCTAGCTTCACGATGGATTCTCACCTGGAAAGAGGATCCCAGCCAAGCCACCGGCAGAAAGCCGAAAGCTAGACTGGTAGTTAAGGGCTTTCAAGACCCCGACATAGATAAACTGAACTCAGATAGTCCCACCTTAACCCGAGATTCCCGAATGCTTCTACTACAAACAGTAGCATCAATGCAATGGACCATTCAATCTTTTGATATTACCACTGCGTTTCTTCGGGGAAAATCAGATGAACGTCAATTGGCGATGGAAGCACCACCTGAACTCAGATCGTTGATGGGCATAGGAAAAGATCACGTATGTCTCCTTCAGGGAAATGCTTACGGTAGGGTCGATGCTCCACTTCTGTTTTACAGAGAGTTCAAAAAGAGACTTGAACATGTGGGCTTTGAAGCACATCCACTTGACAATTGTCTTTTTCTTTTAAGAAACCCAAAAGATCCCCAAAAACTTGATGGTATCCTTGGAACCCACGTTGATGATGGCATAGGTGGAGGGAACGAAAACTTTGAAAGGGCACTTGACAAACTTCAAAGCAGTCTTCCTTTTGGCACTCGTGAGCAAGGCACGTTTAAGTTCACCGGACTGGACATTGAACAATTGCCAGACTACTCAATCAAAGTAAATCAAGGGAAGTATATCCATAAGATAAACCCCATAGACATCCCCAAACCACGAAGGGTTGAGACCAATAGTCCTATAACAAGTCACGAACTTCAATCTCTCAGGGGACTGTGTGGAAGCCTACAGTATGCTGCAGTACATTCCAGGCCGGACATAGCAACTAAGGTAGCATGTTTGCAAAAAGGGATAACCAATGCAACTGTAGAGACTTTGCTTGAAGGAAATCGAGTGTTAAAAGAGGCTCAAAGCCACGCAGAAACTTCGGTCATTGTCCGACCATTGGCAATGCGTGATGTCTGTTTTGCAAGTTTTGGAGATGCGTCGTTTGCCTCAGCGAAACAACTGTCAGCACAGCAAGGACTGTTCATAATGGCCTGCACCCAGAAACTTGGTCAAAACGAAACTACCGATTTCTCACCAATTGTGTGGCATTCGAAACAGATTGGAAGAGTGGTTAGATCGACTTTGAGCGCAGAGGCATACGCCATGTCAAGCTCCCTGGATAAGCTCACCTGGATACGAACTATGTGGGGATATATCAAAGATCCCAATTTTGTTTGGTCAAGACCAGAAACGTCTTTAAAGGGAGAACCCAAGGGAATCATGGTAACCGACTGCAAATCACTTTATGACCTAGTCACCAAAAATGCTGTACCGAATTGCCAAGAGTGGCGAACAACTATCGAAGTTATGTTACTCAAGGAACAATCAAAAGACCATACAGTTTGCCGATGGGTGTCAACTGCTATCATGATAGCTGACTGTTTAACGAAGCCCATGGATTCTACATTCATGAGGACCATACTTCAGTTAGGCAAGTTTCGCATATACGATGAAGACCTCACTCTGAAACAAAACGCAACACGAAAGTACGGAGTGACATGGGTAAACAATCGAATTTTTAAGAGAGACCAGTGTGAAACCGCTGATGTCAACCATTCGATTGTGAGCTAGGGGCAGCCGTTGTCTTGACAACTGATCGCTTGGTGGATTGGCTCAAGGGCCCAACCGCAGGAGCGAAACGGGGAAAAAGGAGCCATAGCAGCTCTTTGGTGTTTGGTGGCATCCTGGGATTTAGAGAGGACTCATCCCTCTTACATTTTGGGTTGGCAACGAGGTCAAGGTGAACATTCAGGTCTTCAATCAACATTTCATCCTTGTGGTCAAGGAATTCCTTGGAAGTGATCTACCAGTGGATTGGTTTGCCGCCAGTTACATCAATACATATATATATATATCAATATATATATATGTATGAATATCAATATATATATATATATATCAATATATCAATATCAATATCAATATATGTATATATATATATGTGTATATCTAGACTATAGGGTCCTCACTTCGACCATCCCTGAAGTGATGGGTTAAGGCGATAAGCATCCCAAAATAACCCCAATTCAGGCTAGGGAATCGTTATGACTTATCCAGATAGGAGGGAGAGAGAGAGAGAGAGAGAGAGAGATAGAGAGAGATAGAGAGAGAGAGAGATATATATATAGGACATTAATGGACAAACATGGGATGCAATAGGAAAATGATGGTATATAATGATGGATAGTGCACAATAATGGGTTTTGGCCGAGAAAGATGGGATGAATCAATGTGTAGAATGAATAGAATCAAGTAGAATCTTGATTCAGCAAGCACATCTGGACGATTCAGAAACCAATTCCCCAGTCGTTTCAGAAACCAAAATACAAGGGGAACATGATGGTGAAAATCGTGGTTAGCAAATTAATGGCAACCTGATGGTGGACATGATGATTGGAATTCTTATTTCACCATCAACACTATATAGGGGTATGGATCAATACCTATTTTACGACATTATGCGAGTATGAACTTCCGTTTACCAACTATTTTCGGCATATATGTCACCAAGGGGACCAAGATGATCACCCGATGAGATACTCATGGGCACATCATAAAATTTTCAGTTTTTTCATAGGGTATTACCGGAAAAATGATGGTTGATATATGGTTGAAGGCTGGTATTTCGCCATCAAATATGGTGGTAGAGTAGCATTTTGTATACATTGGCAGAGTATTCGGTATCTACGGATATGCAAGAATATGACAATATACTCGGATTGGGTATGCGGTAAATATATATATATATATATCTCTATGTATGTATGTATGTATGTATGTACGTACGTACGTACGTACGTATGTATGTATGTATGTATGTATGTATATGGACAAATTATGTTTCGACCTCACGTCGCGCTGTCACGACGTGAAAAACTTTCCCACAGTGACCAAAATTTGAGGCTGGTGAACTATTTCAGTTCATCCATATGTATATTTTAGATATACAACGTATATATGTATATATATATATATGCACATAGGTGTGTACGCAATTATATATATATATTGATATTGTCAAGGGTATGGTGTCATTCACACTTTTTATTTTTTGGCAGGCTTATCTCTCTAATGTTGGCTCGTATTTTGACATCATATCTTCTTTTCCATCCTCTTTTGATCTACTCCCTCCTGCTCTTCTTTCGGGCCACGCAATCGTCTAATTTTTATATGGTTAGTAAGTGGATTTGGGCCCCGAAATGAGACATTGTTATTTGTGAGATACACTCGTTTTTTTTATCATTTGGGTCAAATCCATGAAGGCGATGCACCTGCTACCGCTACTCCAAACTGTCGTTTCTAGATGATTTCTATGATTTCACAATTTCAGACCCGGGGGACCACAGATTGGAATGTCTATTTTTAGTTTTTAACCGTTCTAAGTATTGGGGGTATCCACTTTTGACTACCCATATACCCTCCGGTCAGACTTAGCAGTTTGTAAACTGAAACATCTCCATTTTCAGTTTGGGAGTTATCTTCGAAGTAAATGGGCTGTGGTTTCTGCCATGTTAAGTTGCCGGAGAGTACACCCGTTTTTTCTGTGAACGGGCCAGGAACCTCACAGAAGAGGACTTGGCCAATCTCTCATGCATAGGCCGGCAGGTCTGGTTATGGTTGTTTTATCGAATAGCGCAGAAGTGTCCATATCCTCCTTAAGCTACACTGCTACACCAACCTACTGGGTCAAAATGAGTATCCTGTATGGACAATGGTCCCATATATATATATATACATACATATACATACATATACATACATATGCATACATATACATACATGATTTGCCTGGTAAAAATGGTGATTTTCTATTGACAACTGTTAAACCACCATAGGGTCTTTCCCATTCAGTTGACTAGAGTTGAAAAGTCATGGATTTTCATAAGTAGAATCATAGCATGTCATGGATTTTCATAGCTAGAATCATAGCATTTCATGATAGCATTGCATGGTAGCATTTCATGATAGCACTTCATGTATTTCCATAATTAGTTGAATGGCAACACAGCATTTTCATTCAACTTAAAGTTCTCAATACCAGTTCACTTCAAACTTGATAATGGTTTTTCATTTTGGTGACTTCAGCATAAAGCTGCAGGAAGGGCTCCCGTAGATATAGGTTGATTCATAACAACATCTAACTATAGTTATAGTTGTATCGACTATAAACCCTAGTTAATCAAATCATAAGTCAACTTAGCTAACTACGGGGCTCCTTCCTGTGGCTGGCAGGCAAGCCCCAAGCTGGCATGCCCTGGCGTTCTCACTGGGGAAGCTGGGCAATGTAGGGCCATGGGTCGAAAAATGCGGGAGGCAGATGCCCAAAATCGCTGTACATTCTTAACAAACATGTTCAAAGAGTAAACGATGATGAGGATGAGGATGAGGATGAGGATGAGGATGATGATGATGATGATGATGATGATGATGATTGTTATGATCATTTTGACCATTAGCAATATATGTATTCTATGATGATTATTACCATCATTATGATGATGATCATGATCAACCCAGAGATTGTTGGGCCTATTTTCAGACAAACCCGTTCCCAGCTGGCTGGAGCTGTTCAGCAAGGTTTGTGCACGGGAGGGTACAGCTTCATTCTTGTTTGGACAGAAAGCAGAGACATCTCATGTGACACCACTTTGGTTGATGCTTTACATCCACATGAGCAGTGTGTATAATATATATATATATACACATAGGCATATTATATAAACATAGACATATTATATATACATATACATACTATATATACATATTATATATATGTATATATGTATGTATGTATGTATGTATGATGCATGCATGCATGGATGGATGGATGGATGGATGGATGGATGTATGTTTGTATGTATGTATGTATGTAATGTAATGTAATGTAATGTAATGTAATGTAATGTAATGTAATGTAATGTAATGTAATGTATGTATGTATGTATGTATGTATATATGTATATATAATTATATATACATATATGTATATATACATATATATACATATATATATATATGTATATATATATATATAGAGAGAGAGAGACATGGATATATGGATATGTGGGGATCGTCATCATCCATGACCTGGGAATCCGTTTCGAATTTGTCGCCAAGGGAAGCTTCCGAGGAAGCTGGCCTTGGCTGGTCAAGACAGAGTCAGGCTGAGGAAACCTGAAGGAACTTGGGCGGGCCTGGGGGGGTTGGTTTTGCGTGACATCGCCGATGAAAGGATGTAGATTTTCTGCGAGTTTTTCACGTAAAATTCACACTGTCTTCCAGCAAAATGTCGATGGTCACAAAGAAAGCTTGATAGTTGAACTTTATCCGACTGCATTCGAAATTTCAACTTGGATGTGCATCCCATATATAAGTAGGGATATTCCATATATGACTGGGGCTATAACCCATTTACTAAGTGTGATGCACCCGCAAGAACTTTCCCGTCGGGGCTGTGGCCACCAGGTCATGGTCAGTGGAACATCAAGGCCTCCAATGTGTTCAGCAAACACCTGCCTCTTGGTCCACCAAAAAATTGGGAGGTCCTGTCATGTTTCGGAGAAAGATGAGTGATGATCTATGATGATCTATGATTAGAATGATTGGAGATCATCTTTCTGTAATCCATAACACCATGAGGTTTTCAATGGTTTTCATTAATCTTTCTTATCCTATGATTGCTGTCAAATTCTTCATCTTTCTTTTTGTCAAATGTCCAGTGGATGGTGACGGTCACCGGCAAGGAGAGCTGTGGACTCCCCGGACTTTCACAAGTTCCATTTCTTCGGGCCGTCGCCCAACATGCCGTGCTTGTCGAACCTGAATCGCGCTCTCGCTTCCCAGGAGAGCGGTCCCGGTCCTTGGGGCGACCAAAGCCTGCCAAAGGTATCCAAAGGTTATAGGCTATTGAAATGTATTGATATGTAATGAATGTATGTACGTATATATATATATAAATATCATATATTATATATGTATGTATGTATGCATAAATACATATATATATATATAAATATCATATATTATATATGTATGTATTTATGTATGTATGTATGCATGCATAAATATATATATAATAATAATAATAATAATGAATATCATATTATATATATATATGCATGTGTGTATAATTACATATATATATATATAAATATCATATATTATATGTATGTATGTATTGTAATGTAATGTAATGCAATGTAATGTAATGTCATGTCATTTCATGTCATGCAATGTAATGTCATGTCATTTCATGTCATGCCATGTCATGTCATGTCATGTATGTATGTATGTATGTATTGTATTATATTGTATTGTATTGTATGTATGTATGTATGTATGTAAAATACGTATATGTATATATATATATTATGAATAAACAAACAAATAAATAAATCAAAATAAATAAATAAATATCTTTAAATACATACATAAATTATAAATAAAGAAATACACAAATTAATTAATTAGTAAAGAAATAAATATGTATATAGATAGAGAGTTGTATTTAACTATCTTCGGCCCGCCGACATTCCATGTTTGCTTGTGGTGGACTCTTCACTGAAATCCTGAAGTTCGCTTGAACGTTACTACCTCCAACAGGGACTGGCAAGCAAATTCTGCACACCGGCATACTGTCAAGAGAGCGCCTGCATGTGGAGTGCACGCAACATATTCGCTACGAATATGTGAAGCTCAAGTTCGCAGTGAATGATAAACAGAGTGCTTCTCCAATTAACGTATCAGGAGACGATTTGATCGCTCCTTCAAAGATGGACGCGGCGGAAGATGCCGATGTCAATCGCTCTTCGCGACGTCAATCCTAAGCCATGAGATTTTTTGAGATGAACATGGGACATGTTGTAAACGACTCTGCAAACTTCGTTCGTTAAACTGCGGCTTGAGTAAGTAGTTTTGTAAGGTACCCTACACTGCATGTACCTACTATTACCTACTGGTATCCAGAATCTGTTGTGCAGTTGCAGGTCTCCACCTTGTGCTGCTTGTCCTGAACAAACGCTGACCGGTATGTAGTGTAGGTCTCCGCTGAGTTGTGCCCAAAGTTGTGCTTCTAATGGTGTAGCTCCATGGATGTTTCCGCTGTTGGCAGTCGTGGGAACTCTGAGTTTTGGAGTCCAAGCTATGATACCATTTTGTGTGAAGTATGGTTCTCCTCCAGCTGCGGCAATGTTTGTCCTTGTTGTGCTCTCTCAACTGCTGTTGCTTTGTTGCCTTGTAGCTTACCATCTGACTGTATCTTTCAAGAGGCCTGGATTGAACCCAGTCATGTACCAAAGCAAACATGTAGCTTACAAGTGAACTGTGCTCAGACATGTACACATGGTATGTTTAATACCCGTCATCATTATCGTTATCATCGTTATCATCATTGTCACCGTTGTTGTCAGAATCATCATCCTGTCCGCCTTTTGGGCCCTTGCGATGCCCTCGGGCGGCACATGGTTCAGAAATTTTGCTGCGAAGTGGTCATTGCGTATAATTTGAAATTCAGTGACTATGCCAACACGTTTGCCATAATCCAGAAACAGATCACCGATTTGTTGCAACGTCAAGTTTGGCCAACAATAGAGAGAGGCTTAGTTCGGTCGATGTATTTGCAGGGTAAATAGGCATGTGTCCGTGTATATGTATATGTATATGTAAATGAATATGTATACGTATATGTAAAAGTATTTTTTCTTTTAAATACATGATATATATATAGGTAGATAGATAGATTGGATTGGATTGGATTGGATTGGATTGGATTAGATTGGATTAGATTGGATTAGATTGGATTAGATTGGATTAGATTAGATATACATACATATACATATATATGTACAAACCGTTATCCACGTGTACACTATTTCTTTGCAGTTTGAAAACCTACGGAACTTACCAGGAGATTCGTCAACAGCTGGGCGTTGTCATCGGCACCTCGGTACCTTTACTGCCTTTTCTGGTGTCCCTTGGCGAAACCACTGTTGACACATTTCACCATGATACCCGGCCTGGTAAACATACACAAAACTATGGAAAGATCCACCATTTTTAATGGGTAAATCAACTATTTCGACTCGGCCAGTTTCAAGAACTATGTTAGTTTGCCAAAGGGTATGTGTGTATATTATGTATGTATGTATATGTGTATATATGGGTAAACTATTGTGACCTCGCTTCGGAACGCTGGAATCATGATTAGATTGCGGGGAATCATACCGAAATGGCCGAATTTTCAGTAGCTTTGCTGTTTTTCGGTGCGAAACATGGAAGATGGGCGGCCGAACTTTTCAGGTCAGTGAAATATTGTCTGGTTGGTGGTTTCAAACATGATTTTTATTTTCCATAGTATATGGGATAATCCTTCCCATTGACTAATATTTTTCAGAGGGGTTAAAACCACCAACCAGTTATGATTTGACCCAGATGAAGGAGTGTTTATGACACGATGCCAATGTTGTATAATGTTGGCATTCTCATCGGGCATTGTTTTTTGGCGGAGAGAGACTGGAAGATGGGACAGATTCTCCAGAACTCCAATTTGACAGAGACCACTGGGGGCAACTAGTTGGCATCGCTTACCAGATTGCCATTGTCAGATGCACACAGTTTTTTTCCCCCCACCGCAACGGAAACAGCTGTGACCGAAATTTCTGAGGCGAATTTACCAGCACAAGAGATGGTATCACTATACCAATCCTCATACAGATGCTGAGATCATCTTGAGAGTTGTGCGAATCCATCCCATGAAAGGGAAGTAGAACAGCCCAAAAAATGGGTGAAGATGGGGTTTTGGACCCAAACATTTGGGTTTCAGACTTGTTTCCGTGGTTTCCCTTCTCTCCTTTTTCTACGGCTATGTTGAGGGGGTCATTTGGCCAACAATCCAAGGGGAAATCCACAGTGACTGGAAAATCTCGAAGGAAGAGCTGGATGTGTTTTTGGGTCCCTCAAGGATGACTTTCGTTAGAGATATTTGCCAAAAAACATCTCATCTATAGGTGGATACCCTCTGGTAAACGTTTACAGTTTGCGAACTGGAAAATGGCCCAGTCGAAATAGTGGATTTACCGAACTTGAACATGCTGGATCTTGGTGGATCTTTCCATCATTTTTTGTATGTTTACCAGGCCGGGTATCTATTGATAATCACGGACAATTATAGATAATTATGGATCATTATGGATGCTTTGGTAAGGATGATTCACATGTGGGTTTTTCTCATCTCAAGCTTTCATGGTTTTCCCTCCGGGTAGGCTTCTTGAAGCTTTTGATTTTCTGCAGTTGGCACTCTCGACTAATTGGTTTGGTCTCGGCTGCCCTTACCACTGTGGCCAATCGACTTTGCCACCAATCTTGCTGGCCTTCTCTATCGGCACTTTCATTGGATTTTGCACCTGTGCCCTCCTCTGCTGGCTGCTCTTCAGAACTTTCTGCTCCCTTCCTGACCATCAGACACCTCCAGGCCATCCCATTCCACATCCCTTAGTCCGCCTGAGGGGCTACCGTGTATGAGTTCTGGGGATCTCCAACAACTCTCAGAACGAGTGGCCTTGTTGGAGTTGCAACTTGCTGATTTGACATCAGCCTTCAACCAGTTTCGGTTGAATTCCAGACAGCCTTCCAGAAGTACTTCAGAGTTTCATCTGGTCACATCTCCTAGCAGAGACGGCGCCGGCTCAGTGGGAGCAGGTTCCGTGGCTTCGTCTGGCTACAACGTCCTGGCTGAAGAGATCCCTACGTTGCCCGATTTTGCTGCTAGGCTGTGTTCTAACCTCACTGGTGGATCTTTGTGTGGGCGTGAAAGAGCACGGAGAGCGTGGGAGTCAGGTTGGTGGGCACGGTTTTGCTTGGAGGGAAGGCTGCAGAAGCCCCGTCCATCAAAGCCCTGTGATCTGGCCAACTCTTGCTACGTGGTGTTGCGAGCTGAAGGCTACGACTGCCCTTTGCTTGTCACCCGGGCAGCTGACTACAGAGCCATTGTCAAGGAGTTCAAAGGAGACTCCCTATCACACGGCTTCGCTTCACAATCAGAAGCCAAGGTGTATTGCCTGGGAGCAGGCGTGGAGTTCCCTCAGAGGACCTTTCAATGGAGCCAGGGGCAGTGATGAGTTTGCAGGAAGGCGTGGAAGAGGCCTATGTCCTCTTTTGGCCCCCAGATGCTGCAAGTTTCGAAGAGGCTATGGCAAGTTTGGCAGTGGTGATTATGAAGCGGGTTGGAGGCCTGCTGTTGGCGGTCCCTGTGGGATTCATTCCTTTGGAAGAGCTCCAAGGTGCTGCTACGACAGAGGAGGACAGTCTCATAGGTCCGTTCACTACGTTGTCAGTTCCCGCAGTTCACATGGAAGAGGGCGGCCCTACGCCCTATGGTTCAGACATAGAAGTGCAGGTGGTAGATTTTGCAGACCGAGTCACACATGGCTTAGTCAAGTTTTCAGATGCGCAGGTTGCAGAAGAGCTTGTGGTGGGATTCACGGACGAGTCCGCGGTGGTGCCAGATCCAACCACCCTCCTGAGGTACGCCATGGAGTGGGCTGCTGCTTCGGCCGCCCAGAGGGCCAACTTCTACTCTGCGGACGAGGGCGCGCCAGAGGGACAGCCCCCAAAGCAGGCCGCCAAGGCAAAGGCTGCCAAGGCGAAGAGGCCGTCTACAGCTCAGGTCACAGCAGAGCACATCTCAAGAATGGCTTCGCTGCTTCCAGCTATGGCGGCCCAGCTGACCGAACTGCAGCAGAACCAGATATCACTACAGCAACAGATGGATCTGCAAGCTGGCCAGCCCCAGCCTCGGCCAAGTCAGATGCCTGTTTCAATGAGCCCCCAGCAGTTTGCAGGGATCGTTGGTGCTCCTCCCAAGACCAAAGGCTTGGCGCTATCTCATCCTCCTCCTCCTCCTTCAAAGCGAGTGGGGTTGCAGTTGGACTCTCCGCTGACAGTTCAAGAGCAGGCAGAGGAAGGGGTACCAGAAGTAGATATGTCTCCTTTGGCGCTGGCGATGCTGGAGCAGAGCAGAGCGCTCACAGCGATTATGGCCCACCTCGCTCAAGGGGATCCCCTCCTGGACACCCATGCTTCAGGGACTTCCACATCGTCCAGGGGGGCCCAAGGAAGAGAAAAGCTGCAAAGAGAGCTATCAGATCGGACAGGGAGTTTCTTTTTGACCGTGATGCAAAACATGTTCAAGAGAATGAAGCCGGCTTCATCCGTCCCCAAGACAATCGAAGAGCTGGCGAGCACAGACCTGTCAATGGTCCACTATCTAGAGCGTTTTGGAGGATACGGCAATGTGCGAGACATGGGCATCTGCCAATATGCACTCAGCTTTGTGGTGGACCTAGCTCTCAAGGGCGATCTTCAGGGCCTCAGAGAGCATCTGGCTCTGTTGGTGGTGGCGATCGAGCAGTATGCTCAGGACGGGAAGTGGGACTTAGGTTTCATGCTGACGCTGCTGGAAGACCCACCGCCCCAGATGTGGAGCTATCGGAACCCTGTTGGAGCTCAGACAGGGAGGCTGCGGGCATTTGCTCCGCTTTGCCCGCAGCGCTGGGCCACTATTCAGCTGGCCTACCTGAAGGAGATAGATTTCATCCACAACAGGCGGCAGGAGACAACAAAGAAGGAGGCACCACACCAGCCTTCTCAGCCTGGGCCAAAGAGGAAAGGGAACTCAAAAGGCAAAGCCAGCCTTGCCTCCACAGAGGAGGCCTGAGCGCCACGTTGCCCAAGGCCAGTAGTGATCCTTTGCCAGGCTCTACTATGTCAGTGCGGCCCTCTGGGACTGCAATATTTGGTCGGGGATCCGCTACTGACCCTAGGGGCATTTCGGCGTCTGGCGGCTTTGATTCTGGGAAGCTGGAGGAGGACTATGGGAGAAATTCAGGGGCCTTTTGCAGTGATCACAAAGATGAGCCTCGGTCCCTTGATGCATGGGTCAAAGCTCTGGTGAAGGCATTTTTGAAGTCAGACACAAAGTTTGCACTGTACCTCTCCAGATCTATTCACTGCTGCCGGGGTAGGCGTAGCTCTGCCTCTACTGCTCTGTTTCCGATTCCTGTGCCTTTTGTTGATGCATGGTTGAGTCGCCCGCAAAGGCTTGGCAGAAACCGCAGAGAGAGAAGAGCGGTTCGACAGGTTGTGCACTTGGTTGTGATGGCTTTGAACTATGCCTACCTTTCTGCCCCATTTTCAACTTTGCCGAGTTTGCGGAGGTGCCCAAGCCGTATCCATTTTGGAGTGTTTCGTAGGATTGAGGCACTTGTCAGAGCAGGCGGCCCGACAGGGATTTTCTCAGCCCTGGGTTGTGGTCGCAAGAGTTTTCAATTAGATGCAAGACTGGATGAACTTTTGGAGGCCCTGCGAAGTCTGGGCCTAGGAGATGGGTCAAGGTATTGCCGTGAGACTGGAGCTGTCGATGTCCCGGTTGTCAACGACAAAGATGAGCTGAGGCCATACCGGGCACTGGATCCCTCAAGGCTTAAGCTTACTGGTGAGGCTCAGTGGGATTGCAGGGCATTTTTGTCTGACCTGCTCTTCATGCCCTTTGTGGAACCCCTCATCAATACGTTTGACGTCGAGCCTCCCTTGGAATTTTGCCCTGATTTTTCTACAATTTCAGAGGATTTGGTGGTTGATCTGTGCAAAGTTTGGGATGTTAGAGGGCTGCTGAAGATATTCCCCCGGTCCTTCGGGCCTGAAACTGAAGTGGGATGCACAAAGGTCTTCAACAATTTCAAGTCAGCATCTACCGATCGTCAGATTGGTGACCGCCGCTCCCAAAACTTCAGGGAAGGCAGGATTCAGGGACCCTCAGCAAGTTTGCCTACTGGGTCTGCCTTGCTTGCACTAGCTCCTTTGCGTTATTGTGAGCAGCTAATTGGATGTGTGGCCGATAGACGAGACTTCTATCACCAGTTTCAAGTTACTGATGAGAGGGCGGTCACAAATTGCTTGTATCCTACAGTCCCTCTTGCAAAGCTGATAGAGACTAGGGCTGCAGCAGTTTTCCATCAGCAGTTTGTTGCGAACAAGAAGGCGAAGAGCCGGGAAGAGCATGGTGACTTTCTGCATGGCCCCCCCGTTTCTCTCTGGGCTGATGAAGGAGCAAAGGTTTGTGTGGCATTTGCTTCAATTTTCCAAGGTGATCACCTTGGGGTAGAAATAGCCACAGATGCTCATTCAAGGTTGCTGGCTGAACATGGGCTGCTCAATCACGGTTCAAGATTGCTGTCTGGTGGTGCCATTTGGGAGGATCGGTGTGTTTCAGGCCTGGTGATTGATGACTTCTTTTGCATTTCTTCAGAAAGGACCTCTACGCCCAGAGATGAGGCGGCCTCAGTTTTGCAGTTTGTGACGGCAAAACAGGTCTACAAGGAAGAAGGCTTGGTTGGCTCTGACGACAAGGACATCATTGGTGAAGATCGGTTCAAGGTGGTAGGAGCTGAAGTGGTGTCGGACATCCCTACTGTGCGTAGGGGTGCCGTTGTGGTTGGCGCCCCTTTTCAGAAACGCCTTGGGCTGGGGCTGGTCAGTGCGCTGGTTGCGCAGAGCCGTCGAACATCGGATGCTTTGCATGCTACTTTGGTGGGCTCATGGATTTCAGTGCTCACTTTTAGACGTCCAGCAATGGCATTGGTCAATGAGCTTTTCAAGGTTGTTCACCCTAGCATGCTTGATACGGCACAGCCTGTCTTGCATAGGCTGTCGCATGATGCTGCAGAGGAGCTCCAGCTTTTGGCAGCCCTGGCACCAGTTTTGGCTTCGAATGTGGCTTTACCGTTTTCACCCACAGTCTATGCAACTGATGCCTCTTCATTGAAGGGAGGCATAGCGGAAGCCAATGTCCCTGAAGAACTGGCAAAGATCCTTTGGCGCACTGCTGATCATAAAGGAGCTAATTTGCCCTTGCTGTCAAAACCAGCAGCAGTCCTCTATGAGCATGACAGAGACTATGAGCCTGATTTTTCTGAATATCAGGACAAGCCTGAGGCCAGCGATGCGCAGCATGCAGCCATTCCCAGACCTATTGGCCTGAGGTTTCAGTTCCTGGAGATTTGTGGAGGTGCAGGGAAGGTCACGCAGAAGTTGGTTAAGCTTTCAGTTGTTTGTGGACCGGTTTTTGATTTGAGCCACTCCAAGCACTTCAATTTGGCTGATAGCAGGGTCTTGCAATGGATCATCTTCATGCTCGAGTCAGATCGGCTAGACAGTTTTCTTGTGTCTCCTCCATGCACTACATTCTCCCCTGCTGCCCCTCCTTGCGTGAGGTCTTATAAGATACCGAGGGGCTTCAAACAAGATCTCTTCAAAGTTTGGCTGGGAAACAAGCTGGCGTTTGCGGCTATCACCTTGCTTTTTGTTGCGCTGCGGCTTCACAAGCTTGGCATGGGAGAGCAGCCCAGGAGGAGCAAGATGAGATGGTTAGCTGAGTGGTTGCGCCTCCTTGCCATGGGGGCTGAAGAAAGTTTTGTGGCGTCGTGCTATTTTGGTAGCCCTCACCAGAAGGAGTTTTGCTTTGTGGGGGTTCACATGCACATGAGGCTTTTGTCAAGGAGGTGCACAAGGGATCATCAGCATGTGGTCATCCAGGGCCGATACACAAAGCCCTCTGCCACCTATACGGACCAGTTGGCGGAGCATTTGGCCCAGTTCTTTTATGACCATTTGACAGCTGTGCAAAGGACTCGCAGACGCCTGGACCTTGATGTAGGTGGCCTCGAATCTGTTCTGTCCAATGATGTTTTACAGGGCTTGCAGTGGGAAGCAAAAGACTCATGGAAGTGGAAAGGAGCTTCTCACATCAACTTGCTTGAAACATCTGCAACGCTGAAGCTGTATAGATGCCTAGCACTTGAAGGTGGTGACAGCAGATTTGTGTACTTCGGTGATTCACACGTGTCACGGAGTGCATTGGCAAGAGGGCGTACCTCTTCACTTGCCCTTCGCCCAATGCTCAAGCGGGCGGCAGTTCTTTGCTTGGGTTTTGGACTTTACCCTGCTGGAAGGTTTGCACCAACAAGATTGAATCCCGCAGATGCACCCTCCAGAGATGGGGAGATTGAAGAGGCAGTGCAGCATATGATAGCCAGATCTCTCTCTCCTGCCGAAGCCTCTGCCCTTGCATTGCTGCCCCCTCTCAAGAAATGGGCTGCGAATTGGTGTAGGCTTGTGTGTCTCCTCTCTCCAGCCACTGTCTTTCTCCTATCCATTCCTTCTGAGGTCAGATCAAATGCCAGCTTCCCAACCCAGGACTCCGAGTGGACGATGGACTTCGATTCCACCCTGGGTTTCCCTGGAGAGGGACCACAGCCGTTTGGATTTTCACTCTTTTGGATTTTCCTTTTCACTAGTTGGTTGAGTTGTGCCACTGTGGGGAATCCTAGGGGCGCTAGCCATGGCGATGCTGCGCGCATGAAAGCCCGTGCGGGCGTGATTCTGGAGGATGGGCGAAAGGTCACGCAGACCACCAATCTGACGCGGGAAAAGCTGTTTGAGAAGTTCTGCTCATGGTTGTTGGAAAGGGGTCTCAGCATAGAGCAGCTGTTATTCACGAATGCAGTTGACATTGACCAGCTGAACAAGATACTCTGTGAATATGGCAGGTGGTTGTTTTCCTCAGGCAAACCCTACTACCATTATTCGGAAACGCTGAACAGTGTATCTTCTCGTAAGCCTGCAGTGAGGCGCGTGATACAGCAGGCTTGGGATTTGGCCGCAATGTGGGGGGCTCATGAGCCAACTACGCACCACACTGCAATGCCGTTCCAAATCCTGATTGCCATCATCAGCATTGCCTTCTGTTGGGGTTGGTCAAGAGAAGCTGCAATCTTTTCCCTGGCTTGGGGAGCCATGCTCAGGATTGGAGAAGTCTTCAATGCAACAAGAGCTGACCTCATCACACCTGCAGATGTAGGAGGTTCCATTGACTACGTGATGCTCCGCATTTGGGAGCCCAAAACAAGGTTCCGCGCTGCCAGACATCAAATGAGCAAGATGGAGCAGCCAGATTTGATTGAGGTTGTGCGGATTGGCCTGGGCGACTTGCGAGCTGACGAGCGATTGTGGCCATACTCAGGCCCTACTCTGAGACTGCGCCTTACCAAGATTCTGTCAAGGCTTGGTCTTCCAATTAAGGGAGGTGGAAAGCCCCAGGCTCTCTCGCTGGCCAGTCTCAGGCCGGGGGGAGCTACTTGGTTGATCACACAGACAGAGTCGGCGGAACTAGTACGTCGAAGAGGAAGGTGGGTCAGCTACAAAGTCATGGAATGCTATCTGCAAGAAGTCACGTATATGACTTACCTCAACGAGATTGACCCAGGTGCGAAGAAATTCATCCTGCAGGCATTGAGAGCTTTTCCCTCGCTTCTCAAGGCCATAATTAAATTCAAAAGCTGCAAGATTCCTGAGAACACGTGGTTCCTACTTTTGAGCAAAAGCCCAGACTAACAGCACAAAGCAAGGGGTGACTGGGAGTGATGGCACAATTTGAAATGGAATGGTGCTACAGCTCCACACGAAACTGCATACGCAGCAGTGAAAAAGCTGAGCGAGTGTTGAATCCTTGCTTTGGTAAGGATGATTCACATGTGGGTTTTTCTCATCTCAAGCTTCCCTCCGGCCTCCCCAAACACCTCCGTTGCTGGGCTTTTGCATGTTCGCTGGCACAATTTGAAATGGAATGGTGCTACAGCTCCACACGAAACTGCATACGCAGCAGTGAAAAAGCTGAGCGAGTGTTGAATCCTTAATTAATTATGGATAACTATGGATAATTATGGATACTTATTGATCATCATGGACAATTATAGATAATTAATTATGGATAAGCATGGATAATTATGGATAATTATGGATCTTTCCATGGTTTTTTGTATGTTTACCAGGTCCAAAAATTTCCCAAGGATGAGATGTTTGCGCAGCTGGCGGAAGGCGAATCCAGCGACTCCACTGCCTGGGAACCCATTCAGAGTATGGTCTCTGTGACTCCCCGGCGGTTCGATGGGAAGCCGATTTTGGGAAGCGGAGGGAACTACCCTCTGGTAATTTAACGTAGCTATGGAAAATGGCCATAGAAATAGTGGATTTACCCATTGATAGCATGCTGATTTTCCATAGTTTTTGATAATGTTTACCAGAAGGTATTCTAATTCATGAAAAATTGGAAAGGAACTTCTATTCCAGGGAAACCTTTGCCGAAAAAACCATTCTTTGCAGGCTGTCAAAGGTCCATGTAAATTTTGCCTCAACCATTCTTTGCAGGCTGTCAAAGGTCCATGTAAATTGGAATCGAACATGCGTGTCTTTGGGTAATGTTGACGTTGCTGGAACTTTAATTGGGTTTACCAGCTTCTCATGGTAGCGCGAGGATTGCCATTCATTTCGGGACATCTTTTTTTCTTTGTTTTCATGTGCATTTGTTTGGTCGCAGCTTGCGAGTTCAGCAGCTTGACCACCTTTAATACACATTCATGCTTGGTCTGAAGTCTAGTTTTTGGTCCATGCTATAATTCAATTCGTAGATCCCTCAATCACCAGCACTCTGCCACATTTTCACCAGCAATGTCCAACCAATTGACTTGGTGAAGTGGGGCAAGTGTGGCACCAAGTAGCATATATCTACCAGCCTACCATAGGTGATAGTTATTGGAGTTATAAACCACTGTTGGGGGCCATCACCTTTTACTCCAACCAACATTTCTAGTGACACACTTGTTGAGTCCCTTGAGTCTATCCTAAAGTGTTGACACCACCTGCAGGTTGGACCCCAAAAACATCGTGGTTTCCCTACCAGAAACCATAGACAAAGCGTAGACAAACCATCGTTAACCTAGTTATAAAATGTTATAAACCAAGTTAATCTAGTTATAAACCATATGATTCACCTAGTTTATAGACATTTATAGATGATCTTCCTATTAAAACCGCTTATTTTGTTGGTTGGGGAATTCCCCAGCCATGTTGGGATGAGTTCTATAAAGCATCCCCAATCATGGTAGCTTAATGGCCTTGGGTCTTCCACAGTAGTTCACCTAGTGGTGTGGGTCTGGATCTGGTCTACCTAGTGAAAATAAACTTTATATAAACCATAGTTTAACCGTTTCAACTTAAACCCATAGAAACTATAGGTATATTTAGTTCATTGATTTCCCAGCTATATATATATATACCTAGAGGACCAATTGACATAGAAATTTGTGGTCGGTTTTTTTTGTGGTTGTTTCCCAAATTTCTAGTTGTTTCCCCAAAATGTGGTCGTTTCCCCAAAATGTGGTCGTTTTATTCTTAGATCCCAGCCAAATTCCTGCAGCTCCCCTTTCCAGCCCACAACCACAGCTTCTCGCACAACATCAAGAAGTTCTTTCCTTTCACCCGTCGGGTTTCCAAGATCTCGCATCGCCGAGGGCCATGAAGGCCAGGGCGCAACTTCCACCATGTAACTCCCAAAGTCATCAACACAGATTTTTTTTATCTATCATAATCGTTTCTAGATCAGCTTTTGGGATTCTTTATCATGTGGTCACTGGTGGATCTTTGTAGCAGTCATCAAAATTACTCATCCATTGCCTACGGTAAAGTCCCAGACAGCTCGGTAGTTCGACTCGCAGTAGTAGCTGTATGGCAACGTCTGCTCACTCTAGCTATTCGTCCAATAAAATCCTCACCTGCCATGTCATATTGACGGCAGGATTTAAGGCATATTGGCAGGATGGATCGCGCAGTTGGTGTTGTAAGTCAAGCCTTAAAGTGCGTTTTGTTGGACAAAAAAAAATGTTGGTCAAGATCATCAGAAACATAGACATAGAACATAAAAACTACACCTAAAGAACCCAGGGACACGATGTGGGACATCATGTGGAGTTTTGGCCTAACCTGGTAGCCGTAGAATCCAAGCTTCGCTGCCAATCCCCCCAAAGTTGAATACCCATCCTGGAGAGAACGAAACATCAAAGTAGAAACGACCAGTGGCATTGGATAATATTTTGAGGGTTTCTTATTGGAAGTTGGTGCCTATGAAAATAAAACAGTGCCTAGTGACTGTCAACTGCCAGCCATCTTTCACAATCTGTTCAGCCACCAGCCGTGGTATCCAAATCCCATGTGCGTAGATGGCCCTCCAAAACCGATCGTTGGCACAAATGCTGGTTTTGATCACGGCCAAGATGTCTTTGAACCTGCCTTCCTGTATGCCCAATGTTTTCCCTTCAAAAATATTGCATAATATCGCATATCCCCAACTATATAATAAAAACAGGAACATACAGGAACCATCTACTATATATATATACCAGCCAAAAGTCAGCTGTTGGAATTGACATCCTTTGCACTTCTTCAGCCAGCCAAGCTCCCAAAACCGCTGCGTCATGACCCTTGCCAAGGCCACGTGGAAATGCATTGAGCCTCAGATCCAATCCAACGCCCGGCAACCCAGTCACATACGGTGGTTTCTGGATTCTTTGATATTCTTTGTTGGTTTTAGCCAGAGAAAGTATTGGCCCCCACAACAATGAGGTTCAAGATCATATCATATCTGTTATTCTTTGGACATTATTATAATATATTGTAATATATTGTAATTGTAATCCCAGGGGTGTCCCATAGAAAAATGTCCTAATTTGATGAACGGTGCGAATTTTGTGGGAGCTTGAAGGTGGAAAAGCTAAATTCAGAGATGCTGGTGCTCTTCTTGTAGGCATTGCAATAGGCAATGAAGTTCGCATAGGCGTTTTGCCAGCAATAGGTAATGGGTCCATTCCCGAAGTGCCCAGCCCTTGCTAACATGATGATTGAAGATGCGAGAAAATCTTTGCCGATACCATCTATAGCAAACGTATGGGCTGGGTCGATTTTGATGTACTTAGTCGAATCCCCAAGATGCAAGTCCCTCAGTGGGCTTCTGTCACCCGCCTTGAAGGGACTAGGGTGACTCGCTTCCGGTGGCAAGGTCTTCACAGCGCCCTTCACATCCCACCAGTCCTCAGCAAAGGCGCCAGTCAGTTAAGGGCTTGGGCTGACAATGTTTTGGGGCAGTGAACCATAATGAATTATCAAAGAGTTCTGGGGGTGCAGCACAACAAGTCACAATAAAAAGACCGGTTCTAATAAACTAGAGTCTTTGATATCACAGCGGTGGCACTTATCCGTGCAGTTGAAACCCACAGAAAGTGCAAAAGCAGATCGAAGAAATGGCCAGTCGCCCTTCGTGGCAGTGACTACGAACTTGAAGTGGTATGTTCGCCCTTTCCATTCAACCTATGCTAAGCTGCTGGGTTAGAAAACAGATGTCGTGATAAAATTGGGGCCATCATTTTGAAACTTTCAATTTGTCTAAAATTTCAGGGGAGAAACAGTGACGCCATCGTCCTCAAGTTTATTCAAATCATCCTTCAGAACTGACAGCAGTCTGTGGAAGCTCTGCTTGGTGTATGGTGATGGCAGGATGGCGTACAGCAGCCGAGTGCACAAAGAATGCCTGGACTCCCAGAGGGCAGTGATGGAAAAACATGCGTTTAAACAAGTAGAATAAATAATTCATCCCAAGACAAGACTTAAACACATGTGTAACTGTTTAAACATTTAAAAATCTTTCAGGATACCCTTGCATGTTGGTCTTCTCACCGAGCAGTGGTAAGATAGGCTGTACTCCAATGATCATTATCGGCTGTTTTGCTCTTCCCCGCCCCTCATCTCCGTGGATTGCTAGCGGAATTGTGCATGACCAGGAGTCTTCATCAGCCCCGCCCCTTTCAAAGAATGGCAGTTCGGGGTCAATAACTTTGTAATTGGACCAGAATGTGAACAACTCGTTCTTGAAGGAGTCAATGTGGTCCAAAGACCGTCCACCTAGCAAGAAGTGCCCTCCGTAGTTGAAGATGGTGTCGATCCAATCTGTTAAGCGTAAGATTGGGTAGTCGCACAAAATTTGGCACACTCTCTTTCTGGAAGTGCGGATCCAACATTTCACTGTACTAACTTTGACAGGTAGACACCTTCCAGTACGTTTCACAAGCCTGTGCAGCTTTGCACGCGAGTGAGAGTCAGCCTTTCGTTTGCCACGCATCGCCATTTTTTTCAGAAGAGGATCTGTGATGCCTCAGTTTTGTGAGCGATCTCAAAGATTATTTTCTGAGTTCAATATCTTCTCAACAGAAGGGCTTTGGCTGGGCACTTTTGTTCCAACACTTTTTCAAATCGAAAGTTTCAAGTGATTCTGCTTTAGCCTGCTTCATTGATTTTATGACCATACCACCCAACAGTTTTCAGCCAAGATACCATGTTTTCGTAGTTTTTTGTTGGCGACAGTTGCAAGCCGTACCACACGGGCAGCTGTATCGGCCTGAGATCATCAACAATAAGACCCTTTTGAGATCATCAACAATAAGACCCTTATGAGATCATCAACAATAAAACCCTTATGAGATCATCAACAATAAAACCCTTATGAGATCATCAACAATAAAACCCTTATGAGATCATCAACAATAACATCCCTATTGTTGACAGGAGTCCCGTTTAGAAAATATCAGTGAGCCAGGAAACTCCTTCCTCCAAGCCAACCAAAAGCTCATCCGCCAGGTCTGAGTCAGTCTCATCTTCGCTTCGTGGGCCTATGCAGTATGCAGCAGGACTGGAATCCTACAGGGATTGGGTAAGGCATGTTGAAGCCAACGCCAACCCAGCCTTGTACTTCTTTGAAGTTTCGGGCAATGATCACATTATCCCGGGATATACCTGCGAAGGGGCTTTAATGGGTTTTACCTCTTTGTTTGTCGTTGGTGGTGAGTGTTGTTGGGATATGTTGCCACTACATTTTTGTCTTGACAATCTAGTTGCAACACCTGAATGGATTTGGTCTTGACAATTGTGGAAAGTAAGAATCATTTTTCCTCCTCGTTGCTCTGAAATCATTTGCCCTGCTATCGCGCAGGCCCTGCAATCCTAGGAAGCGCCAAAGTGCCCGAGAAATACTCAAGTATTCCAACCCCTACGCAAAGTGGCTGGCAACTTCTCATTGCAAGGTTCCACAGGTAAAGGTTTCTTCACCAGTCAAAAGCACAGGGCGTATATCCCATAAAAACAAACACATTTTAGTGCTTGCCTCAGTCTTTCTTGACTCTGGCAGTCTTAGACTTCACAGTCGCCTTGGGTTTAGATCCCGGTGGCTTGGCTCCCGAAGATCCCGGCTTGGTCGAGGATCGCGGGGCACCCTTCAAACTCCTCGACAGGCCATACCCCAAGTTGGACTGAGGGTCGGATTTTGGTTGGATTGGAAAGTGGATTGGGGATCGGATTTAGGATTGGGTTGGACATGATTGGACATTCCATTGGGGAGTGGATTGAGAAACTCCATTCAGGTGATTACGGGGCAACCGTTCCCAGTGCAGCTTAAGTCTGTCAGTCCTGGAGCGGACCACCAAGTTGTTCAAAGCCACGTCGGTTTTGGTGGCTTCAGCGCAAAGCTTCAAGATATTCTTCTGCGTCTCTGGCCTGTTATATCACATGGACATTTAGTTCAATACTTATATCCTAAAAGATGCAGAAGATGTACGATTGCACAGTATATTTGTTGCGAATAGATTTGTTGCTCCATCCTACCTAGAGGTTCGGGTCGCTGCAAGATCTCCCTGAAGTCCTTCCAGCTTCTCATAGATAGTCTTCATGTGGTTCACTTGGATGCCAATTTGTTTGGCAATCCTGAGCCCAGTTGGGAAAGCGGGGTAGGATACCAAAGGAATGTCAATTACCCAGGATAATGCAAGTAGATTTTGGACATATCTAACAACTTTCAACTCGAGTTGAATCTAAGACCTGGACTCCTTCGCTTGTTGGGATGGGACAGTAGCCAACTTCTCCTCGCATGTATGTGGATAATCTAAGGGAAACCTAAAAGGGAAACTGATTGGGTGTACATGGGAAGGAACAACATTGAAGTAATGTCGAAAATACAAAGTGCACTTGATACCCCGGCCCAGTCCAGAACAGCAGCCGTGTTGTCAATCTTGCGGCCACACACTTCAATCCAGTGGGGCAACACTGTCAGGGCCGATGCATTCTCTTGGATGGTGGGAAAGGTAAGCCTCGGCTGATATTTTTCTGTTGATGCCACATGGAAAATGGACCATAAGGGGTCACAGGGGCAGACTATGATATGCCAAGTAGCTTGAACGAGCCCGAGCAAGCTGCAGCATGATCCTCAGGCGTGGTACCATCACCATCATGGGTGTCCATCTTCAGCAAGTCCAGGCCGGATCCAGTCGGGAGCTCATCCGACAGGAAGTTGCCATGTTGGTCCTTGGGTTTCTGAATATGTTTTATGGCTTAGACTTAGATAGGCATAGATACGGGATTGAATTTAGTTTTTTAAAGCTGTAAGGAGAACATAAATTTGTCATGACTCCTCAACTGTCATTGAGCTTGACTGTTCAACCACCTCATCTTGGACATGGTCATAGGTAAAGCCATCTTCCAGGATCAGTTTCGCCTCTTGTTCACCATGCATCGGGTTTGTTCTGATCAGATTCTGTTTCGACGCCCACTCGAAAGAAGAGTCGGCCATCTTCCTTAAAACAGCCATGCAGCGAATCTAAATAACTATAAAGTGGCTATCATTGATACCAAACATGCACATGTTGCAAACACACAGTATGGGTAAACTACGGTAGGCTAAGGGCTTGTCTTCGTCCAGCTCATGACTTGCTGTAGGTAATGCTTGGTCACCCACCTTCCCTGTCTCCTGTGACCTATTGAAGTCCGCTGCTGTCGCTTCAGCGCCACCTCAACATTGCCGAAGTCCATGCCATTCTTGATCATCAACTCCTTGAGCTTTGCTCCTGGGATGCTGTAGGACTTATAGATCTATAGCAGGCAAGTATATCATTGTTTTCAAGACATTTCAATAACACCACCAGAGAAGATTCTTGTAAAAAAAATGATAAGAACACATGATGACTTATGTGATCTTGTCTTGTGTGTTATGTTCAACCTAGGCTGGGGAGAAGGGTTTTAATAAAGGCCAAGGCACGGCCATCCTTTGTTTTCCACAAATCCAAAGCAGCCTTGGAGCACTCGCCCTTCTTGATCACGCAATGCCTTCGAAGCCTCAGCACGACAGAAACATAAGCACCATGAGCACCCTGGTGAAGGGGCAGAAGTTAAACAAAATGATATCAAGAGAACCATTTGGGCTAGGTAACTTCCAGTACAAGGAGTCCTTCTCGTGGCCCCCTTTTGCAACAGTGGGAATCACCGGGGTGGGAGAAGCTTTGGGGACAGGCTTGCGGGGTGTGTCCATAACCGTCGTGTTCGCAATTTCCTCTGCCCCATCATCACCCACTTCAGCGAATGGATTGACATAGGACTTATCAATGGTGTCACCTCCAACTCCAACGTCATCTCCACCTTCACCAACTTCTTCCCCAGACTCACGACGATAGGTCATAGGAGTTTGTGCATTTTGCCATGGTGTGGAGAAGTCTGACTCGGTGGTGTTCACACGTCGAACACCATGGCCTTTCCCACGAACTTTATCAGATGGGGTAACTGTGCCAGCTGGATACTCCCCCGTGCTGTGAGCAATGATGGGAGCACCTAGCCCAACGTCTCATGTGTTTTGGAAACAATGAAACTGAACATAAGTTGAACACTTGAAGCACAAACAGCTTTGACATGAACACCAACCCACCTTCAACCGTCACCACATCATCATCATCATCATCATCATCATCAACATCCATCGGTTCCTGGCCACACTCACGGAGTGAAGTCCTCAACTGTGCAAGCTTCTCTTGTTGAACCTGAGTGTTGGGGCAGTAGAAAGGTCATGTACGCTAAAGGTTAAGCAAAACAGAGCACATATGGAAAAAACAGGGGATCATGAGGTGAAATGCATTAGCTAAGTAACTCGAATTAGTTCGTCGATGTCGAGGCTCTGGTCTTGAGGCTTCTCCGTATGTGATCCAAGCATGGTGGTACCGGTTTTAAGAGTCTTGCAGGAAGCAGACATAACAAACGTGCTCACAAGACTTAAAGCTGCTTAAGCCTCAGTGCTGCTGCCTGCCACAAGAGACAGAGACGGAGACAGAGAGACGCAATTCATTCGCAAAAATTGTTCATTTGCGTCAAAATCCTTCAAAATCCATCTCCGAACTACGTTGTCGTAAATTCCGACATGGTGACAGTTTCGACCTCCGAACCCCAAAAATCTACGTTTTCTCCGTTCGAAATGCCGAAAAACTACCACTTTTTGAAATTGCGCTCGAGTTGCGCAAAATTGTGCTCGAGTTGCGCAAAATTGTGCTCGAGTTGCACTCCGTTTTTCCCCATTCTTGCGTCCGAAATCCGTACGAACTCCAAAAAGTGACCGAATTAATTCGAACTCAGTCATTTTTTTGAGAAAACGGTGTTATTCTCCGAATTTCTCCTCCGAATTTCTCCGAATTTCCTGGATTGGGCTACGTTCAGCCAAAGTTGCAATTGAAAACTGCCCTGGGCCCCATGTCAAGCGTCCGAACTGTCCGAATTGGGCTGCCGTCAGCCAGGTCGATGTCGTATTTGAACATATATTCAGGGCTGGTGAGCTGACACCTTAGATAAAGATAGAAAACAATTTTTATTATGAAGAAGTAGCTTGAAGTAATCAGCTATCAGCATTCATTTTTTTGAAATGAGGGCCCTTTATGCTGTCTAGTTTCCAACTCCTTGTGGAAGTTCGACATCACGCTTTGCCACTCATCGGGGATCCTGCGCAGGCAGTGGCTGGAGATGGTCAAGTTGTGGGGCTTGCTTCAGGCATATGGGTTGGGACTAAACTGGACCAGTTGTGGAAAAAAGGTTGTGTGTTTTGTGATCAATACTATCCACATGTGTGGTCCTCGTGTGGCGGCATTTGTAGACATATTCAAACACTGGTAGTAGATCAGCATCGCGCCAGCAATCACCGAGAGGGAGTTGAGTGAACAGTTGGACGGGGCTTTTCTCGTGGTCTGGTGTTAAATTCACCCTCAAATCACCTCTCGGTGGACGTTTCAACTCCTCCATATAGATATCATGTAGGGATTGGCCAAGCCCTTCCGGATAGGCCCTGGGCATGCTCGAATGAGGATATGTGTTTCATTATACAATAAGTATGATTAGGTATGCACCAGTGGCCCCACAAAACAATGCACATACGAATAACTGTGGCCCAGGGTCTGTGTACTCTTGAGCTCCTTCTTCTGGCCAACAAATCGGCGACGCCCCGCTTTGTCAAAGTAGCTTCCTGGGGCAGGTGCCACCCCAGCACACAAACTGATATTCTAGTTTGATGAAAAGCGTTGCAATGCATATGGCATGTGGCCTCATTCGAAACCTTTCAACCTTTTGGCACAAAAAAAAAGATCAGATCTTACAGGGGGACCCACCTTGAAATATATTGAAATTTGGGGGTATTTGTTATGAACAAGTATCAGCTTACTTTCAAGGTGGGTCTTAATGTTGCTATGGTTCGGGTTGTTTTCACTGTTGTTTTCGCCATTCGCTCAGCATGGGTCATCTTCCCTTTGTCAAGGGCATTCATGGCCGAAAGGTTTCCCCAAAAAACGGATCTCTTACTCGATGACCCACCATGGTGTAGCATCCAGAACCGGGTGAAGAAAACCTGAGTGCTGCGTGTCCATGGATGAAGGCCCAATAAAGGTTGAAGAATGTCTACCTGTGGGAAACTATGGGTTCAAGTACTTTGAATTTGAACGAGTGATTTTTTTGAATTCTCCCATCACCAAGAAACCCATGCCACCCGGTTGCAAAACCATTCGAACCTCTTGTGCCGAACGAGAAGACTCGGAGCAGGTTGCTCTAGTAGGTAGAAGCAAGATTGCGACACCACAACTAAAAGGCACAAAGTCAGCCTTAGTAGACAGACTTGTCGAATGTAACTTTGATAAATGTCAATGTTTTTTAAGTCCAAAACTTTGTGGAAGCTTTTACAAGGCAACCCAGAAACCTTGATATCATCATATTGGCACGGGCCACAAATCCATAGGCAACATATCCATCTGGATTAATGTATGATCTCATTGAAGTGCCGCGACAGGGGATCCCCCAGCTCCCACAGTCCGGAGCCCAGAGTGAAAGGGCACGTGGGGCCATGTTGAGGATCGCATACAGGATCAGCCTGGGCAGTTGGAGAATGGTAATCAGAAATTGGAAATAAGATGAAATAAGTAACGATTCAGATCAGATCCATATCGAACCCAAAGTGCTGATGAGTAACAAGAAACCACTCACGGATAGGAAGTCCATGTTTTCCTTGCTGTAGTCGTAGTCAAAGCTAGCCACAGTGTGCCCCAAGGAGTGCCTTATTAGATATCAGAATTCGGGGTGCAATTTTTTTTGTTGGCAGAATAAACGGAAATACCACACATATCTGCACTGCACTCTTGCAGGTAAAGTGCCATTTTTGTGACACTTTCCCCATCCCTGAGAATACCTCTAGCAGGGTGTAGCCACGTTCCCATGCCAAAGAGCAGTTCCAGGAAAGTAAGAGAACCTCACCCATGCCGAACATATTCTTCGACCCGTTGTTTCAGAAACATCACATGCACTCAGGCAAAAATCAAATGGCTTGTTATATGACTCCATATGACCAAATTAGGGTGCTGGCTATTGCAATCAGCACCTCAGAAACATGTCCAACCGGTAAGGGGGCATCATCTTCTTGATCTTGTTGCGATACAACACTAGGATTCGAGCTTTTGGGGCTTGTACTTGTAGCAGCGTTGTCACTAGCCGCTTGGTCGACGGAGGAGCCATCCCCAGAAAAAGTGTTTCTTTGCGCACTCTGATTTCAAGCCAAATGCTATGAAGCAAAACTATTACAGAAGGATGATTTATCATGATTTATCCATGTTTATCCATAGCTATGTTGCTTCACTGCCATGTGCAAAAAAGTTGCAAAAATGTTGCAAAGGGGTGGTCGCACCGCTCAGGCTGGCCCTCACAGCCCAGCCATCGGCCATGGGAAATCAAAGACACACCTGATCGGCTCGTCAAGTGTGGTGGGTGCAAAAAATGTAATTCAGAAATAATCAGAATGGGGTGAATTCAAAAGAAGACCTTCTCAGAACCAAGCAAATTGCTTATGAATCTTTTGTACCAGCTTTTCACGGTGCCAACATGATCGAAATGCCAAACACGGCAACCCACGCGTTTCAATGACCAGCTCTGTGGCTGCTCATGCCACGTGGCCCCAAGACCCATATTGAAGCCTGCATTTTCGAAATCTTTTGAATATCAATCATATTCAATCATATATCGAGTGCTATTTTCAATCTGATCAATTGGAGAAGTTCCACACCCGTTTTGGTTTTTAAAGGAAACAATGAGGCTTCAGCTAACACCCCAAGTATTGGTCACTGACTCCTCAGCCTTCAGTTCGCATCTTTGTATGCCTAAGCTGATTGCAAAGCGTGTTTGTTTATTGCATCTTGTGTATGAAACAAACATGAATTGTAATGAACCATGTTGCACACACATAAGACTTCAAACCGGAAACGAACAAAATTGTATGTTTAAGACGTGTTGCCCGCTTGGCAGCCAGCACAGCTTCTTCCATGCTCTTTCCATCATCCAACGCTTGTTTTCGAGCCTTCTTGTATGCGCATGACTTTCGGGACAGTTGTTTTTTACGGTCACTATCCTTTGTAGCTTCTTCAGTAGCGGTGTCAGCCTTTAGATTCTCCTTGCTCTTTGTCTTCTGCTTTCTCTTGGGTGCGGGCTCACTGGAAGCTTTCTTCTCCTTAACAACCTTGGCCTTTGCCTTTGCCTTTGCTGCAGGGGCCTTTCTGCTAGGTCGCTTCTCGGCCTCAGACTTGACCTTGCTGGTTTTGCCCTTTTGAGTCTTCCTAGCTCTGCCACTGCTGACATGCTCAGAGTCATCCTTGCATTCATCCTTCTCATCCTCATCCTTGCTTGCATCGTGTGTCAGTTCATCTTCATGTTCATGTTCATTGTGTTCCGGTTCATTTGCATCACCCTCATATTCTGCAGTGTCATGCTCATGTTCCTCTTCTGCTTCTACCAGCGCACGCGTAGAACCTTTCCTCTTGCGCTTTGTTGTCTTGGCGCCCGCTGTTGACTTGGACCTGGGTTTCTTTGCTGCAGGCTTTGCTTTTGCTTTGGGCTTGGACGATCTAGAAGCTCTACTCTTGGCTTTTGCCTTTGGTGCCCTAGTGGGTGGACGTCCTCGCCTTTTGGGATTGGCCTGCTTCAAGGCTGCCATCTGTTCAGCTGGGGAAAGACTGGGCTCCTTGTCTGCCGGGGTCTGCTCAGAATCCTCATGGGGGGCTGGTGCCGGGGCTGCTGCCTCTGCAGGTTCTGTCTCTACTGGGTGACTGTTCACCTTTTCGTTCATACCCTTGGCTGTGTTTGCGCGCTCTCCATCTGAAGGTGCAGAGCCCATAACTTCAGTTTCTGACAAACGCTGACCCTGGTATTTGGCCCTCAACTCTTCAGCTGGATCATCAACGGTGATTGCCTTTGGTAACTTCTTCGCTGCCTACATGTGCCAATACATGAGAACATGGAGGCAAGAAACTTATATAGAGAGGAATCATGGGTTGTCTTCGAAAACACTGCTTGACTTCAAGACTTTGTTTTTGTTTGAAATCTATGAGCCTCAACTGCCGCTATGTGTTGGATCTCCTCCTCGCACATCGGCAAAGTATCGGTGACATCTGGGCCTCAGACGCGTTCAAGAACGATGTTGATATGGATTGGTATTAAGTACTGTGATTCGGATTGAAATTCGCGGACATTGTATATAATGATATCATGCATCATTACTTTTGGGAGGGGTACTTGATGTTTCGTACACCAGCCATGCGTGAATTGCCAGCTGCACCTGAAGTAACAACACTGGTATTTCAATCTTTGCAAACAAGAAACAACTTTTGTTTTTGCGTGCAATGAGTGCTGCTAAGCGATCCCTTTCCTCGGCCATAGCCTTCAGGAGCTGCAATCGCTTGAGTTCCTTATTCGCCTTTTCCATCTCGGAAATGACATTCGAGGCAATCTGGGATGGAGTCTTTGTCACTGGCAAGGGTGTCTCACATTTCTCAGTTTTCCCACTTTCTTCGGTGAACTCAAGACGCTTGGGGCATGGTGTGTTTTCCAAACTCTCCACCGTATCACTCAACTGGTGGCAAAACTTGCACATGGCACATGATTCTACCAACCTGTGTTTTGTGACTTCATCCTTGCACTGCGCAAACTCGAGAACCTTTCGATTCTGATGGTAAGATTTGCAGTAGATGCACACCCAAGCACACTTGATTGGTCGATGGCAACTCTCTTTGGTCCCCGTCTTGGGGGAATCGTTGCCTTAGATTTCGGCATATAATGGCATAGATATGCATAGATCATATACCATACCAATACGATACAAAAAGTATCTACTACTGTAAAAAAACACGAATATATAAGCACGTAAATCTTAGTGAAGCACGATTTTGAAACAACGTAACGCCATTGTTTGCCAAAGCGACTCTTGCGAGGCGGCGGTGTCACCAGCTTCTCCGAAGGTGACACGCTGGTGCTCAGGCTCGGTTTCCTGGTTTCTGGACCTGGGCGAAACCCGGAAAGAACCAGAAAGAATCCAATACTTTGCGGGGATATGGTGCATATTGTCTTTACGTATGTATATGATTGTATTTTACGTATGTATATGATTGTATATGCAGGTATCAGGTCTCATCCAATCCCAAAAGTCAAGACAAATTAGCCAAAGAACGTGGGTCACATGGTTCCTTCTTCAAAGTTGTAGCCAACGAAGGTGAAGTCGCAGTCTTGTCCTTGAGATCTTTATGTAAAAATCAAAATCAAAATCAAATGGGCTATTAGACATAGTGTGATTATGAAGGATTGCAGTCCTTAACTTCTACTTCTTCTGGCTCAACCACCTCATCGTCAGAGAACTCCATTTCGGTGTCTTCACCTTCCAAATCCTCCTCGAAATTTTCACCAGGTTCTCCTAGCCAACAAATGGGGAAGATAGAGCTAAATCAGAATTGTGAAACAGCATGGAGTATTGTGGTGTATGATAAACCTTATGAACTGCACATACTTGGTCCTTCATGTGTTTCTGCAGTCTCATCAGCTTCAACGGAACCGAGAGTAATCCCAACAGCACCATAGAGGTCTCGGAGGCCTTTCTCCCGAGGGGTATGGGGCCTCCTTGCCACAGCAGAGAACATACTCACCAGGCGACGTAGAATCCACGCCTCTGTCTTGATAGCACCACCTGGGATAAAGAATGTTGAGGGACAAAGTAAAGGATTGATATGGATGGATATGGATAGATATGGATGGATATGGACGGATACATTCAATCAATGATTGTTTGCAATCTATACTTTTCCTACATTTTTTCCTGTCTAGGAACTCTTTGGAAGGGCCTTCCCTCTTGGGCGTGCAAGATATAGAAAGCGGGCAGCCACATCGATCATCTGGTGGATGCTAGGTCGTGTGCCTGGGATGACTGCGACCGACATACTCTCACAGAGGCCAGCCTGATCACAGTAGAGGAAACAGGTGGATTTACATATGGATATATTCTTTTGTATTATATATGTGTGTGTTGGCCCCAAATTTTGGATGAAAAATTACCACATGGCGAATTTGCTATATCAAAGAGTCCCCAAATTGAGCCACACCCATATTAAGAGATTGAATACAGTATTTAAACCAGCTAAGGGGCCGAAATGTTCGATCACAGGGTACAGGACTTCAGAGTTGTCCGCGACAGCTTCACGCGTCAAAGGAAGTTTCTTAATGTCACAGATTTTCCCATCCCCCCCGCGCGTCACCACAGCATCGAGTGTCAGCCATCGCTGAACCACAGGGCATTCTACACACCCCTTATTTGTCCAATCGTCACCCAGGGATGAGTTGGACATCCAACCGGCTAGGCTACCCTGGGCAACCAGCCGCCAACTACTTTGAAAACTTGAAGCCAGTGCTGTGAAGGTAGGTAAATGTAAAGAGGTGAAAGTGTTCAGGGATCAAAGTGTGCATTGAACTGTCTGGCTTTGCCAGGCCTCATTATGGAGATCGATGAAGCATCAAGGGCAGTACCTGGAAAGGGCAGTGGACTGCGTACACCTGAGCAAATACACAACTAAAAACATTCACACATATTCACACTATGTGTAAAGACTTGGGGGCACGTTGAAGAAGGCCACAATTTGTGGTTCTTGATGTTGAAATGGCAGCGGGGGCTCATGCTGGCCCGAATTTCTAGTCGTTTCCTGAAAAGTGGTCGTTATTCCAATTTCCAGTCGAATTGCCAATTTGTGGGTGCTTTCTCAATAAGTACTACGAAAGTGGGGTCTACCACAAATTTATAGTACGAATGGCGACCCAGGTATATATATATAAACATCTCAAAACCTCTATTTTTCCCACTCAAACATGGTGATTTTCATGGTGATTTTCCAGCTATTGGCTGGGGAAATTTCCCATGGTCCGACTGTCTGTCTTAGGTGAACTTGAATCTGGGTGGTGACGAGGTGCCCGGCCACGGCAACGGCGGCTTGCTCTGGTGCGGCGAAGTGGCGAACGGCGGCGCGCCACGCTGGGTGCCCGCGCCAAAAGCTTCGGTGATGCTCGGGTTTTGCTCGGGTTTAGCCATGGAACATGTCCCATTTATAGATGGTTTACCTGGGTTTACCTATTATAAATGGTGATTTTCCACAGAACATTGGGGGATTTCACTGATTTCACCCAGAAAAGTGGTGTTTTTTTTTCCGCAAGAAAACCATTTGGGAAGTTCAACTGACACCGTTTTTTCGGGATGAAATCCCTGCGAAAGTGGGATTTTTTCGCAAAGCTCAAAAAATTTCACCAATGTTTTTAGCGATTTTTTCGCAAGCAAAACGATGGTAGAATTCCCATACAATGAGAACATCATGGGCATGTGATGGGACAAAGCCAACAAGAATGGGAACGTCATGCAACCAACAATAATGTTTTTTTTGGGGTTTCCTACAGTGGGTGACCCCAAAATCATCCAAATGTGTCAACATGATTTTCGGAGGGGCGCCTCAATCCAGCTAAGCCACGGCCATATGGTTTAATACATGATTTTCCAAACATGATGAGTGCCATTTGGGGTGATACCCCCCCAAAATTGGGCAAACCCATGTTGTTTACCTTGGTTTGCCCATTTTTTTTAAAGAAGCAAACCACGTCTGATTTGACTCATGGTTTACTATTTTGTTTTGGCAAGAACATCTTTTTTGTTTCTTGAGGATTTGAATGATTTGTATATTTCCATGTCCATTTTGGTAACGAAAATTGAAATTTGCCATTTTTCTGGGTTTGTCATAATCCCGTCCCCGCAAAATTCCACATCCCCCCAAAATAGGTTTTTTCTTGAGGATTTACATGATTTACAGCTGGTTGGTGGTTTCAAACATTTTTTTTTATTTTTCCATAATATATGGAATAATCCTTCCCATTGACTTTCATATTTTTCAAGATGGTTAAAACCACCAACCAGACAGGATTTACATATTTAAGGGAGCATCGAAGGTGAGTCGGGTGGCACTCAGGATTATTTTCCGCATCAGCAATCACTCCTGGCACGCAGTGAGTCCTGGACGTCGCGAACCCACAGGTGTCGGCGAGACTGGGGGATTGCAAAGAGGGCTGGACTGAGCTAAGCGGTACAGAAAAATGATGGGAACAGCCAAAACTAGGGACCCCAGTCATCCACATTTCCTAGATTTCCTAGATCCATATCCACAAAACTAGGTTTTTTACAGAACAGGTTTCCCAGAAAAGTCACCTGGTTTGATAACTCGGAGATGTCTTCAGGTCGCCGTTCCCATGCGATAAGGGGCCCTGATGGTTGGTGTTTCCGAAATCTCGGTGATCAATATCCAATTCTGCTTGGTGAATCCTTCGATTCCTGTGGGTGAGAATTATATATCTATATATATATATCTATGCACGCATATATATATATATACACACAGATATATATTATATATATATATATCTAATATCATACTCGTATATATATATAATATTATATATATATGTAAAATATCTTTACCTTTTGCTAATTTCCCCGTGCTCGGCAAGACCGCTGTTTTGCCGCTAAGTCACACTTGGTGGAGAACCACTCATCAGCAGGTTTGGTTTGGTCATAGCCTTTTAACGAAAAGTAGATCTGGCAAAGCCACTACGTGCAACCAGGTCATTTTTCTTGGGGAAACCCATGAGTATAGCAACCTTGAATCCAGCCATTCATCATCATTTTCTCATTTTCCCCGTCTGTCACTTTTTGCAGCCATATTCAGATACACCGACATCATATTCTTATTCGTTGCATCACCATTAACGATCAGGATGATATCCCCGTTTCAATGGTTAATAGTGGTTTAATAACCCCAATATCTCCATTTCAGTAATAATTTTGTTATGATAATAACAGTAATTATTATGATATAACTGATACCAACAATCACAATAATGACAAAACCTATAGCATTAACAATAATAACACTAATCATAGTAATAGCAATAGTGATACAGTAACAAAAACACACACACAGCAATGATAATGATAATAACAAAAATAACAAACATAACACATAATAATCGCCACTATATGGGTTAGTAGCTTGTTATATCGCCATTTTACCCTTGGGCCCTTAAGCCGGTTCCCAACCTTCGATACGGCAGGCGTGCGGCTTACTCTGCAAATTGTTTACGCTGGCAAAGTGGCCCGGGCAGGCGCCAAGATCGAACATTGAAACGACATAGAACAAGATGTATGACGTGTACTATATCTCTATCTCCTGAAATACACATAATTGACATTCTGGTGATTCTATATGTGGTGATTCTATATCATATTGTATATATATACATATATATATATATATATATGGTGCATTTTTTTATTGTCCGGCATTTCCTGGACCTTGAGGCGCCCCAAGAGCCATGGGTTATGATCTGGGACAAAGACTTCCTGAGATCTTCGAAGGACGCGCGGTCAGTAATGGGGACATATGAGCTATGGTCAATACTCATGGTTAATAACCATTAATAGGGGCTAGTCATCCAATGGTTCATAGGGATTTATAATAACCATTAATAGGGGATCCTTATTATGGATGGGATGACCATCAACCATATAGTGAGTATTGACCATGGCTCATATACCATATGGATCAACATGGATTTGATACCCGCCGGAAACTCATCTTGATGAAAGATATGAAAGGTGCTTGAATGGGAAACTCATCTGCAAATGGGTGATAAATTTCCATTGCTAGTTTTTGGATTACCGGAGGATAGTCCTTGTTTACAGGGGTTTCAAACATCACACATGTAGGGATAACAACCTGATACATGATGGATGGTTGATGATGCAAACGCCGCTGCGCCTGGAGTTTTGGGTTGCTATCAGAGGCGTAAAGCCAAGAGAGGAAAAGCAAAGACATGGCCAGTATCGGTCAACAGGGAACCTTGAAGTCTGAGAAAAACGTTATTAGATGGGTATGGGTCAAAATTGGGTACCCCAATAATTAGATGGTCAATAATAAATATATACTTAAATCTGTGGTCCCTTCTGGGGCTTTAACTTTGACCCGTACCCAGATACCGCAGCAAAAAAGTTGGTCAAAAGTCGCCTGAAGACCTGACAGGTGCAAAAACCTCCGGAAAAAACAGCTGTTTTCATGTGAAAACCGGTCTACCGGCTACCTCGGGCATGATCGAACAACGTGAAAAACCTTGCAAAGGAATTTGGGTTCATCATTGGAAAAAGACACGTTGGTTCGCAACCGTTGAACAAGATCGAAGAGTCATTTTCTAATCACTTACTAATCACTTACCCAAAAATTGGAATGGGATTTCCAGGGACTTCCACTTTTCGGCGCATTTGTTGGGAGTTGCGACATGGCGACGCGAGAGAGCGTTTTTTTTGCTCAGGAGAAAGTCCCGAACTCCCGCCGACTCCGAGTGCGTCGAGTTGGGAGGACCAGAAGTGCCATGATATGCTGCCAACGAAAGGTGGAACGGGGCAATGGAAGCTGGTGGGATGTTGCACAGGATTCTACAGGATACATCGTATTAGAAATCAATAGTTGTGGATATTGTGGTGGTTTCCATAAATATATAGCTGGATGGTTTAGTGAAACATCCAAAATAACATATAGGATTTGGGGGTACCCCCATAGAAAAGCTCCATATCTCGACGGCGCGACAGACCACAACTGCGAGTTGATGTTCCTCAGCGCACGCTCAAGCCTGGACGGGTGTAGCAAGGATGCCCTTTGGCAAAGTGCTCCTTGGTCGATGACTGAAAAACCCTTGACATCAATGAAGGAAGATGCTGTGCAAATGTATATTGACATATTCATAAATGACTATCATGATTGTTTAAAATTCCATTTATGGTCTTTTTTCTTATAATGACTTATAATGACAGTGATTATATATATATATTTGGTTGGTGGTTTCAAACAGCCGTGACAGCCCAAGCCCTTACCAGTAGTGCGGCCGTTTCTTAACTGATCGCTGGGCGGTTCTGGTACCCCCTTTTCTTGCCATGTCTTCGAGCTACCCCATGGCCATCGGTACGACTGCTTCTGGTTCCCAGATTGACATCGTTTGTTCCATCAAGGTTTTCGACATTGAGCATTCAGCACACCTCATGATAGGAAGGGACGGGACTTCTTTTCTGCTTGAAGGTTTACTGAGTGATGAGTTTCACTCCTTCACTGTTTGGGGTGGCGTTTTGAAACAGCAATATCCCATTCCTGTGATTGTTTCTACACGTGACACTATTATCATGGGCCACCGACGACCTTCATGGGACTCATTGTTGTCCGTGGTGGACCTTTGCTCAGGGTTCGGAGGTTTGGCACAAGGTGCAGTGGCATCTGGTTTCACAGTGCAAGTTGCCGTGGACCAGAACCAACGGATGTTGGATCTCTACTCCAAGGTTGGAGAGGCCCATTTGATCTGTGGGGACGTGGGAGACAGAAATGTTGTGAGTGAGATTTGGCGCCATTCCAGTGGTGCTGCAACCGTTACCTCGGGATTCAGTTGCCAGCCCTTTTCCACTTTGGGCGATTGCAAAAGCCATGAGGACGACAGGTCTAGTAGTCTCACCAAAACCCTCAAAACGGCGTACTACTTGCAATCTCAGTTGATCATTTTGGAATGTGTTGCCCCAGCTTCACAAGATGGTTTCGTTCGCAATGAGTTATCCCATTTCATGAAATGCACTGGTTTCCATTGCGCACAAACTGAACTCAAGCTTGACCATGTATGGCCCTGCCGTAGACATAGGTCGTGGTGGATCCTGTCATCCCCAGACATTGGACCGGTAGAGCTGAAAGCCTGGCCAGTTCTGCAGAATATCCAGGAAGTGCAACAGGTTATTCCAGACATTAGATTGTGGGCTTCCAATGATGAACATCAACTTGCTCTTGATGAAATCGAACTTGAGGCTTTTGGGGTTAATGATGAAAAGCATTTCAAATATTTGCTCAACGGGAAGGGAAAAGCCCCATGTGCTCTTCATGCTTGGGGATCTCAGACCAGAGCTTGCCCATGCGGTTGCAGGAAGTCGGGTTTTTCACATGCTCGTTTGGCCAGCAAGGGACTCCATGGATGTCTCACTCGCAGTGCTCAATTTCCAGATGGATCGTCCGTCATTCGACACCTGCACCCAAATGAAGTGATGTGTTTAAACACGTTTGATCCTGTGATTGATTTTGGAACCGACGTTCGTCTCACCCTTTCGGCAGTCGGCCAGATTGCTTGTCCGTTGCAGGCATTATGGGTCTTCGGTGCCATATTGGAAAGACTTGATGTCATGAGAAATTTTCCTTCATTTGACTCAAACACCCAAATCCAGGCTTACAGGTCATGGCTCCTCATGAGATGCAGACAGGTGTGGCCAACGGATGCATGTTTGATTCAAGATCAGAAACTTTGCGACATGATGATGTTTTGGAAGGAACTTCAACACCTATCGCTCCTTGAACTGGTCTTTCCACTTAGATGGGAGGGGAAAATTGATGGCACTGTCAGTATTGCTTCCATTCTGGACTATTTGATCCGAACCCATATGGAAGTCAAACCCACGGTGGTTGAAATTGATGGCAAGTCTGAAGAAGAGGAAATTCCAGTCTTTGACTTTCCTGCCATTGTTGATGACCCCAACACAGTTGGTTGCATGTGCGCCGACTCATGCACGGTGGTATTCAAGGGCAGTGCTGACCCGCCAATCCGGTTTCAACTCAAGTGTGGCTCAACAGTTGAGCAGTTCTTGCAAGCCCAATTTGGTCTCACTGAGCATGTGGATATTGATTACATTTCCCTGAATGATAAGTGTATCAACCGTGATCATGTGCTTGAGGTGGGTCAATTGATCGTCATTCATGTGAGTGAGAATGTTCCCCCAAGAGCCACCCATGAGATTGCTGTCTCTCCAACTGCGATTTGGTCTCAGCCGGCAATTGAAACACCCATTGCTTCTGTACCGCAGAAAGTTTCAAAATTTGATGTGGGTGAGTGTGTCACACCAACCATGGTTCTGCCTGATGATCAAACTTGGCTCGACGCGTCTGCCTTGCAAGGCCTTACGGGTGACCAATTCCTGAAACTGCAGGTTCCATGCGTGTTGAACGCACAACAGCTTTGGTCGCTGCGTCACCAATTCCTGCGCACGTCAGACAGAATTGCCATCCTTGAGAGCCAGATGCAATTTTGGGCCGACGATGAAACCAGGTTTCACTTGAACGCCACAGTACAAGCATGCCAGGATGCCCGTGTCAAGGCTGGAGGTACTTTCCCTGAGATTTGTATGATTGACCCCCTGGTTTTCTCTGCGTGGGTTCAGAACAAGGGATTTGATGTTGCTTTGTGGGCAAGAGATCATCCTGAAATCTCTACCAAAGGGGTGCCTATTGTAACGGTTGTCCTCCTGGCTGGTCATTGGGTACCACTGTTCATGTCCCCGGTGAAAGGAGTCCTCAACGTCCACACCTGGGACGGAATGAATGCCTCACATGATGGTCTTGAGGGGGTCATCACAGCCCTTTCCGATGCTTTGGGTTTCCAAGAAGCAATGATTTTACGTGAGCACCGATTGTTCTTCACTACTGAGCTCTGTGGGGCTTTGGCCATTGCTTTCATTCGGCACGTGCTGATTGGGACGCAACTTCCGAGTGACTGCACCGATGCAACGGTCATCCATGCGCGATTGAAAGAGGCATATACCAAAGAACTTGTAAGATGCCAAATTGCCCGTCGCCCATGGATCTGGGGTGCGGGCGACAAAACCGCAGGAACCCGAGTCGCAGCTAATGATCTGCAACTGGCGGTGAATATCACACGTGACCAAAGAATTGATTTGATTAATGAAAAGGGTTTCGCCATGGGTGATGATGAAGTCAGGTTTCACCTTTTGAACCTTGTGGATAACCAGCCAAATGCTTCTCTGCCTATTCATGAAAGGAAATTTGTTTCCATGGAACCCCTGGTCTTCAGTTGCTGGGATTCTATCGGGCATATCATTGCGAGTCAGTGGTGCTTGAAGAACCCACAGATCTTTGCACATGGACAGAATGTGGTCACTGCTGTTGCGGTTGATGATCATTGGTTACCCTTGTGGATGGTCCCTGACGGGCAAACCCTCCAGGTTCACACATTCCAATCAGACGTTGACTTCACTCCGGTTGAAGCCATCATTTCCACATTGGCCGAAAAGCTGGGCTTTAGTGCTCATGTCATCCACAGGATCCCACAAGGACTGCCGGAGCATATGATGTGTGGGGCCCAGGCCTTGACCTTCATTGCACATGTGATCGTCCACATGCCCCTGCCTGAAGATTTGCAAGAACTGAGGACTGTTCATACCAACATGAGGGCCTCATTTGTTGCACACCTGTACTCCATTGAATATACACCCAGACCTGTCGTGTGGGGTAATGGTACGCCACGGGAATCCGGGCAACTCCCTATAATGCCCGAGGAAGACCAAGCTGCTCTTGACCAACGACGACAAGATAGGAGTGCGATGTTAGTCTCACACAGCTATGCTATGGGCAATGATGAGATTGAATTCCATCTCCGACATATTCTTGAATGCCATTCCCAGGGTCCTCGTGTGGTCGGACCAGTCCGCAAGTTTGCCATGATTCCACCACTTGCTCTTGAAGCATGGAATGATGGCGACCAGACACTCATGCAAGATTGGTTCAATATCCATTGGATTCACAACCCCAGAGATACTCAGGTCATTGCAATTATGTTGGTGGATCAGCATTGGGTCCCATTTTGGCTTTCACCTCAAGGAGATTCTGCGCACTGCCATACTTTGGGGGATTTTGCAAATGATGACCAAGTTGTCACTCAAATGTTGGGGGACCTTGCCCACTTCCTTGGTTTCACTGATGTTATGATCCACCGAGTGCCACATGGTCTGGATGTTTCACGGTTGTGTGGAGCGATGTCCATCAGCTTCCTAGCACACATCGCATTGGGAACGCGCCTGCCAGTTGATGTCCACCAGTTGCGCACCAGATGTTGGAACATGAAGGAAATCTTTGCTGAAGCTATCCAACACTCCGATGTTGTATTGCCCACCAAGTGGGGATGGGGCGCCCCAGGGGAATCCAGGCTACTCCCTATAATGCCTGATGATGAGGATACATTGGTGTCTGTACCCATTGGGCTAGGGGACAAGTGCACGTACAGGTTTGGTAGCATGCGAGGTATGAGCCATCATGAAATGAAATTTCACCTTCAGAGGCTGGCTACTATGTTGCCTTGTACATTTGCCCTGGGCATTGCCCTTGACAGTTTGTATCATGTACATGCACTACTTTGCTCATTTTGGACATCGGAACGCCATTTTGGGGGATTTGCCGTCCTCTTTGATTTTCACTGGATTCCGATTGTATGTTGCAAAATTGGCCAGACGCTCTGGGTATGGATTGAAGAAAGTCCTGTTGCCAAGTTCCTTTGTGATTCCTTTTTAAATTGGAATTTCTCCCTCATGCCAGCCAGTGACACAATCTGTTGCGGAGCTTACACTTGGACTGTCCTTGCGTGGGCAGGCGGGCTTCACGCATGTGTCGATTCATGCATCCGTGCATGGCTGCACCTTCACTATGTTGGGGAAGGGTCTCCCAAAGCTGATGCCCTTACCGAGCGCTGGGGTTTTGGTCCTCAAGGACAGTTGACTAAGTCACTTGTGCAAGAGCTTCTGAAACATGGTATTCCTGAAAATGTGGTTGAAGACCGGGCTTTGGCAGCCATTCGTTCCCTTGGTAGTGAACAAGTCGCTACTGCCCTTGCACACAGACAGCCATGGAAACAATTGAAAATCTTGGGTACCAATTCCAAATTTCAGTTTGTTTTGCCAAGTGAGCTTGCTGTTGCTGTTGAGTCCAATAAAGGCAAAGCCGTTGGCTCGAAAGGGAAGGGAAAGGGCAAATCATTCCCTCTGCCCAGTGAACTTGACCCAGCTAAACTTCAGGTCATTGAAGGCACGTTTCACTGTGCAGGTAAACCCATCCCCCAATTGAACATGAAACAAATTGGACCTGTGAGCAGCGGTTTCATCCTTATTTCACTTCATGATGCTGAGCCCTACCTCAGAGCTGGAACCATTGTGTCTCGTGAACCACTTGCACTTTTGATCCTGCAGAAGGCAGGTACTGATGTCCAGACTGTGCTCCCGCACACGCCAGTCACTGTCCCATGCCGATGCACAGTCAACAGCGAACCCGTTTTAGCTGATGTCCTCGTTGTACAGCTTGGAACTGGTATTGTTGAGAAGGCCAGTGGTAATGCCATGGTTACGGTTGAGACCCCTGAAGTTGCCACCCTCAAAATCATGGTTTACAAGGATGAACTGAAAGGTGATTGGGACGACTTCTGTGCAGCTCCCATTCGATGTTTAGTCTCACTCTTGCCGAAACTTAAGAGATGTTTCACCACAAACTGCCAGTGTCAGGCATGGCACAATACCGAAAACGTCCCACTGCGAGATCCAATCCTTGATGTGTGGCGCCGCCAATTTCTCCGGACTGGGTTCAAGCCGTGCCCGGCATCCAAAGCTGAAATCTTCTCGGTGTGCCTTAGGATTCCTATGTGCATTTTGGAAGCCCTGCTTGCAGCCAGTGGCACTTCAGGAGCCTATTGTGAACCAAGGACTGCTGACGGCAAAGAGATCTTGGGAGACTACACGGTGGTGTGGACCCAGAAGCATACACCACAGGAGATGCAACATCTCATGCAAACCAATCCAGCAGTGACAGGATTGGCACGCTTAGGTGAACGCCGGGGGTTGAGAGTGCATGTGAACCAGGCAAAAGCACTTCACCAGCAGGTCCGACCAGACACAGTGTTCCTTCCGAATGGTCCTAAGAACTTGTATACTGTTGGCCCGTTTCCCTATGGAGCGGATAGACAGGCGGTAGCCAAAACCCTGCAGCAAGCTGGCTGGGAAAGCCGGCCACTCCAGCCAACGGCCCCTTGCCCGGGCCGTGGTACCATGTGGTCAGTGCAAGCAACGGATGATCCAGACCATCCAATTGTGGTCACCACTTGTGGTGAAATTGTCATCACACGTCAAAAGCCGGAACAGCAATTGCCAGCCAGAAGTCCCACTACAGTTGGGTCCGCGGCCACTTTGGCCCTGTGCGGTGCTGACAAAGCCTCCAAGCCGGACCAGGATCCATGGGCCACCAATGATCCCTGGAAGCAGTATCACCCTGCAGGTAATGCCATTGCCACTGGACCAAATGAAGGTCTACAACAGATTGAGGAACGTATCCAATCGGCTGTTCTCTCCAAGTTGCAACCTCCGATGGAAGATGACTTGCCAGATCGAGTCCACGCACTGGAGGGCCAAGTGCACCAATTACTTGCAAAACAACAAGGGCTTGAATCACAGTTTCACGATTTCAGTGGGCAACACTCCCAGCAGATCAATGCCTTACAGAACCAAGTCACGGCACAAGCACAGCAGTTGCACGGACACCTTGAAAGCCAGAACCAGAACATGCAATCATTGTTCGAGCAACAGATGCAGCAGATAAGAGGCCTGTTGGCCAAACGTCCACGTGACGACAGCCTGGAATGACTGCATGGCCAGGGATTTGGGTTTAAGCTTTGCTGCGGTGTTTCACTTTTGTTGGCGTGGCTTGTTTTCCGAATCCTGGGCCTCATGTCTGCTTGTTTCACAAGTTTGAGGGGTTTGACTGTGTGTCAAGGTACGTCGCTCCGACGAACTCCACGTTTATGGCCGTATGTTTTTGCCTTTGCCTTGATGTGTAGAATTGGTGAAGCCGCTAACCCAGGGCCTGTCAATCCAGATTTTGTGCTTGGGGCATGCAACCCATCCGGGTTGAAGGGGAAAGCCCCTTATGTTGTTTCACAGCTCGCTCATGGGGATTTGTGGGCATTTTCCGAAACTCATTTGTGCAGCCAGGCTATACATGCCTTTCGTTCCAGTTTGCATTTTGCAAGAAGCCCCTTTCCTTATTGCATTGGTGGACACCCCGTCCCTGCGCAAAACAACCGTGTCTTCCATGCCGCTTGGAGAGGTGTTGCTGTTTTATCCAAATTTCCGACACGTGAAGTACCACACATGATGCCGACACCCACTCATGCTTCATCCCGTACACTCATCACCACTACCCTGGTAGGAGATGTGTGGCTTACTGGAGGCACTGTTTATGGTGAACCAGAGAGTAGCACTTACCCGCACTATAAGGTTCATAACGAAGAGCTTTTACACCATGTTGCAGGACATGTTTGCCATTTGGCCAGTGGTCCGCGTTTTCTTGCAGGTGATTGGAATTGTGAGATGGGAGCACTGCCAGTTTTTGACGTGTTGGAAGCAGCAGGTTTTAAAGATTTGCAGGATCTTGCTCACGATATGTGGGGCCAGCCGGTAGCCCACACGTGCAAACACAGCACGAGGAAAGATTTCTGTTTCGTGTCCAAAGAATTGCAAGTTTTATTGAAAGCTGTTCATGTTTCACACGACATTTTCCCTGACCATGCTGTGCTTTCTGGTACCTTCGCAGGTTTCAAGCAATTGGTGCCTAGGACTATTTGGACCACACCGAATGATATGCCATGGCCGGCACATTGGGAAGTAGATCCAACGTTCTGGAAACAGTGTGACTTTGACCCTGACACGAAATACCAATTGCTTTGGCAACATATTGAAGATACTGCATGTAAGAGCCTCCCTTTTGAGGTTCCTGACAAATCCAAAGGTAGGGCTGCCACAAGACTTGTTCAGAGAAAACTTGCCGGCAAAGTGCCCCCGCCTAAGAAGGCGAGGCCTGGGGATGTTCAGCCTCACTATGTGTGTGCCTCTTTTCGCCATTCGCAATGGCTTAGACAGACGCGCCGGTTGCAGGCGTACATGCGGCATGTCCAAGCACAGAGCGAGCATACTGAACATGCTAGGCAAATTTGGGGTTCCATTTTGAGAGCCACTGGGTTCTCTCCTTCCTTTGTTGAATGGTGGCCCCATAACTCTCATGTTGTCCATGGCACCGTTTCAACTATTCCGCTGGTCCCACCGGAGTTTGCAGTTGTGCTGAATATTTATGAGTCCATGGTGATGGCCTTTCGAGCTTTTGAAAAGGAACTGCACCAAGCTTCTCGTGCGTATGCTAGGCAGCGGCGGGATATGGACCCCAACGTGATTTTCCACGATTTGAAAACCTTTCAAAATCGAGGCATCAATGTCCTGCTCAAACCGCAGCAGGCACAAGTTGAGCAGGTACACCCTCAAACATTGGAAATCGTTTTGGATAAGCCAGTTGCCTTTGACCTCAGCAAACCTGTATTCTGCTCTGGGGCGCAGCTTGACATCATACATGCTGAGGCAGATGCGCTGTGGGTCAGCCAGGTAGATTCAATTGAAGTTGGTTCCACTGTCTCACAACTGCAATGTAAAGGAACTGACGAAGAGCTTTTCAAGATGTTCCTTGAAACGTGGAAGGTGATGTGGGATCGTCATCGTGAGGTTTCACCAGGACGTTGGGATGTCATTTTGCAATTTGCTCGTGACAAGCTCAGGCGTCAATCTTTGTCTTGGCCAGCCATTGATGTCAATGCACTTGCGTACTGCATCCAGCACAAACGCAAGACCACGTCTGGGGGGCTAGATGGCGTGTCCCTGCACGACCTGCAAGCGTTACCGGTTGCTGCCCTCCAAAACTTCATCTACATGTTTGAACAAGCTGAAGACGAAGGCCTGTGGCCAGCCCAGGTTATTGCCGGCCGTGTCTCTTGCTTAGCCAAAACTGCTGAACCCCAGCATGCTTTAGATTTTCGACCCATAACCATCTTTAGCATCCTCTACCGTTGCTGGGGCACCTTTCATGCGAGGCATGCAATCCGTGCCATTGACCAGTGCCTGCCATTAGGCCTATACGGTAGTAGACCCCAAAGATACGCAGGTCAGATTTGGTCACAGATGCTTTGGTCCATAGAGATGGCGTATGAGCTCTCCACGCCATTGTGCGGGATCATTGCGGACATACAAAAAGCGTTCAACTTTTTGCCTCGTGCAGTGGTCATTGAAAGTTGTGCCCTGTTGGGAATCCCCTTTTCACTGCTGAGAGGTTGGTCAGGTGCTCTTTCCCTGATGTCACGCCGGTTCCAGGTGAATGGAAGCATTAGCCCCCCAGCCTACAGTAACTGTGGGCTCCCTGAGGGTTGTGCTCTTTCATGCTTGGGAATGATGGTTATTGACATCCTGTTCCATGAGTGGATGGTACACTTCTTTCCTCTCTGCCAACCCATGTCATATGTGGACGACTGGCAGGTCATTGTTGCAGATCCGCACAGTTTGCCTGGGGTGTTTCACTGCCTGGAACGTTTCACTGAGGCTCTTGACTTGCTTCTTGACCAGCGTAAGACGCATGTCTGGTCTGTCTCAGCTGATGGTAGGAGTTTTCTTCGCACACAAGGGTTTGGCACAGTGGCATTTAGCAAAAGTTTGGGTGCCCACGTACAATATACACGCCAGCACACCAATAAATGCCTCATGGACCGCATACACAAAGCAGGGCCGTTGTGGTCTAAATTGAGACTTTCTGCTTGCCCTTATAGGCAAAAGGTCCGTGCCATCAAAAGCGCCGCATGGCCCAGATGTTTGCATGCAGTAGCAGCCACCACCGTTAGCACTGCAACGTATACTTCTTTACGGGCAGGCGCGTTGAAAGGGCTCAAGTCAGATGCGGCGGGGGCCAATGCAACGGTTCACCTTGGCCTAATCGAGGACCCCACCAATGACCCGCAGGTGTGGGCAATCATTCAGACTTTTCGTTTGGCACGTGATTGTGGGGATCAACATAGGGTGGAAGAGGTTTTAGCAAGTTTGGCTTTGGGCCGCACTGACCTACCAGCCAACAGTATCACGCATACGTTGCTCACCAGAATCCAGAGCCTGGGGTGGCACGTGAATGAAAGCGGTCATATTGTTGACATGGTGGGAAGCTTTTCACTCTTTTTGATTTCCACTGCAGAACTGCAGTATCGTGTTGAAATCCACTGGCCTTTGGTCGTCCATGCTCTAACGGAGCACCGCCCGTGTTTCCAGGGCTTAGATCGTGTCGACCCAAGAGACACGAGAAGCTGGCTTAAGTCCTTGCCTGTCTCAGACCAAGCTTTGTTTCGGAAACTCCTCAATGGTACTCACATAACCCAAGATGGTAAACAATATTGCCAGGAAAGCAATGATGATGGGTGTAGATACTGTGGGAACAGCGACAATCGTTTTCACCGTTTCTGGCTCTGTGAACATTTTGAATTTGCGCGATCCGATATTCCGCCTCATGTGCATGCTATGTTGCCTGATCTTCCTGAAGCAACGACGTGTTCAGGGTGGTCCCTTGCGCCTACCACCCAACATGAGTGGAACAGCTATTTTGCCCAGCTTGTGCCTACACCCATCCCTAAGTTTGATTTGCCATGTAAGTTGAACTTTTTCACGGACGGTAGTTGTCATCTGCAGCACTACCCCAACAGGCGTTTTGCGGGTTGGGCGATCGTGTTTGGAGACACAGATGCAGTGCATGATTATTCTGGCAGTACGATCGTTGACTCAGGAGTCTTGCCAGGTCTGTTGCAGAGCTCTGTCAGGGCGGAGATCTTTGCTGTTCTTAGAGTCATGCAAATTACACGATTTTCACCCCAACCCGTCATGATTTGGAGCGATAGTGAGCTTGTTGTGAAACGGTTTCGCAAGTTGCTTCTGGGGGGTGTCCAACAAAACTCAGCTCATTCTGACCTTTGGAATGAAATTTTTGAATGTTTGCAGGATAGGGTGGCAGCCACTGCCATTACTCATGTTTCGGCTCACAGGCATGAGGGTTCTGCTATGAATTTCCTGCAGGAATGGTGTTTTAGGCACAACGCGCTGGCAGATAAGCAAGCTGTCAGAGCGAATTTCCATAGGCCACAACATTTCTGGGAGCTTTTTGATCGACATGTTTGTGCCTGCATCAACATTACTGAGATCAATCGCATCATCCAGAGAGTTTTGCTTACCATTAGCAGGGAGGTTGTACGCCAGGAAAGTCCTATGCAGGATGACCAGATGCCACAAGATGCCACATTGCCTCCGCCTCAGGTTTGGAGACCGATTCCGACGTTTCACCCACCTGACAAGGCGATTCGATGGTACGGTGACCCGTTGGTAAGAACCATAGCCAGCTGGTTTTGGCAAGTGGTGCATGGTAGCAGAGAAGATTTGATTTGGGTTTCACATTTTCAGCTCTATGTGGACTTCATGTTGACGACGGGTGAGCCCGGGCCGGTGCACCAGTCCAAGTGGAGAAACGGCAAGGACATCCAGGGCATCCGCCTCCTGGGGTTTTCCTTTCGCCAGAGAGCACGTTGGTTCACAAAATGTTGGAAAGAAATTTTGAGACATGCTGGAATTCAGGTTGAATTTGCATACGGCAAACCGTTTTCACAAGTGGTGCAAATGTATACAGGCTGTGCAGCCCTACCGTGGCCTTTGGAGAGACTTTCAATTGCTGATGAGTGGATGCTCAGCAAATGTCACACCACATTTCGAAGACAGGCCCGAATCATTGATTCTTTGCCCTTTGCCGATGCCGATGACCGATTCCAGCCTTTTCTTGTTACAACTACGGTTGCTTGAGCGCCCAAGACGGGCAGCAGTCGAGACTACTGCTGGCCGCAAAAGAAAATGGGAAAATGGTGGTTTCAAACATATAATTTTTCAAGATGATTAAAACCACCAACCATATATTGCGCTCATCCCAGTGGGGGAAACCCTTTGGAAAGCCGAAAGGGGATGGGCCCATGGGCCCGGATCCGGATTGAATGAAAGCACTGTTGGAATATGAAAACAGCAACAGTGAAGTAGCTTATATGGCTTATATATGGCTTATATATGGCTTATATATGGCTTATATATGGCTAAAAAATGGCTTATATATGGCTTATATATGGCTTATATATGGCTTATATATGGCTTATATGATATTCTATACATATGAAGCAAGAAGAAAGCTTCGTTGCAGTGGGGAATCTCACTTCTTTCACCGGAAGAGGACTACGCAACATTCCGCTGGGGACTCTGAAGCGTGGCTAGTCTGTTGAGGCTAACTTAGATTCCCCGGAATCTATGGCTTCGAATTTTTGGGTATAGGTCACTTCAATTTGGTAATATTTGGTGTGTATATATATATCCATATATATATATATATCCATATATATATATCCATATATATATACACCTATTTTTCAGACAGAAATCGATGATTGCAGGTTTAATGAACATCGATGAAGTGCTTCCGTTTTTTTCAAGTTCTAATGAACATCGATGAACATCATACGTCCGTTGGTGATTGCATGTTGGATAGGATCCCGGGGAACTCCACACGTGGATTCGCTGAGGCTTGTTGTGGAAGTTGTCAGATGCCAAGCTGCAATAGAAATTCAGGTTGCGGCAGTTTCCGTCACTTTTGATGTTTATATAACACATACAGTAGTTACAAATCGTATGATATATATATATATATATACGTATATATATATATATACCCTCTGGTTATTTAACATAGCCATGGTATAGATGGCCCATTTATAGATGATTTTCCCATTGATACCTCCATTTATAAGGGATTTTCCATGGCTATGTTAAATAACCAGATGGTATATATATATTTATACAAACTGATAACAATACTGATAACAATCATTTTTTTTGCCATCCGTTGGGTCGTCCCTGAGTGCCTCAGGAATTTGTGGGCGCAGCGTGCAGCGCTGTTGCAGAACTTGCGGCCGATTCAGGACGAGATTGCAGGCAAATTCCAAGGATTTCTGGGTGAATTTGAAGGCAAAACCAGGATGTCTTGAGTAGATGATCTACCCTCTGGTAAATAAACATAGACCCTGAAAATGACCAATTTTTAATGGAAACTAGTCTTCCACCCCCTATCTGCCAGGGTCTATGTTAATTTACCAGAGGGTAAATTGATATAATATTTGATAAATCTGATAAATCATGATATAGAATGTCTAGAATCATGATAGATCCGATATATCCACATCTAGAATCCAGCATCTTGGGTGATTCGAATATCGCTATGAGATGCTATGAGGATGTCACTGTTTTTATAAAACCCGTCGGGACCCCGGCTGATGGGACTGTCATTCCCACAATCTTCCAATATCTTCCAATACTAAGCCACAGTTTCTATGGGTTTCTTATGGGTTTCTATGGGGGTGGTGGGTCACCCTGGGTCCCTAGCTCCACGAATGTGCGGTTTGAGGTTGGGGCCGATGGGATGTTTTTGAAGCTTTGTTGCTGGCCTTAGGTCGGCTAGATATCCCATGATAACCCATTTTTTGCATCCCATAAAACATCCCTATTGTTGCTGGTATACCTTAACGGGCGGAGTTCCGATCTTCGGTAGGGCCCCGTACAAATAGCTGTGTCGCTGGTGCATCTGATGCTTGACATATGGGGGGTTTCCTAAATGGGGGTACCCCTAAATCAACAATTTTAATAGGATTTTCCATTCTAAACCCATCCATTTTGGGAATTCCCAATTGATGGAAACCTCCATATGTTGACATGTTTTCCTTTGTATGTAATTGCATATGTGCGGACATACAGACATAGATGCCAGTGCATGTACATATTGGGCATGTGTTCATGGATTTGGATACACCTGTGTTTCTAGTCATTCGGTGAATCTGTCTGTCGGTCAGTCAGTGAGTCAGTCAGTGTGTAAACTTGTAAACGTGTAGATGTGTTTCTATGTTTGCGTGCGTGTGTGTACATGTAGTTGTATACATCCGCATGTATATGTATATATATATATATGCTGTATATGGTATATGTATACTATGTCGTATATATATATATATATACATACACATGTGTATTGTATGTAAAATAAAAGTATGTCATATCTAAAATGTAGAAGGTAGATACAAGTATATAGATAGTACGTAATATGTGATATGTAACAGGCAAAATGTAATAGTATTAATATTGTAGTATGCAATATGCGATATGCGATATGCAAGTTCAACGTGTACTATGTACTATGTACTAGGTACTATGTGCACGTGAATGTGTATGTGCTCACACATCAGCGAATGCTTGTCCACGCTTTTTGCGCGCTCGGAAGACAGGCTTCCTGGCCGTGGCCAACAAAGACTTCTCCAGGTCGGAGCTATGAATTGAGCAAATCCCAACATTCTTGAAAATCGCCAGGATGTCGCTATTGAAAATGGCTATTTTTAGTGGATTTTCCCATAAAAAATGGTGATTTTCCATAGTTTTTTGTATGTTTACCAGAGGGTAGCTATGATAGTGAAGTGGCAAACAATCCAATTTTTTCTCTGTCGAAGTACACACGACCAATGATTCAGACCAATGATAACTGCTCGATACTTCGACTCTTGCTGCTTTTCTTGCTGCTGTTCACGAATAATAGCATAGTTATAATTGTCAGTCAGCACTATCAACCACTATTAACCATTATTAACCACTATTAGCGACTAATGATTATTTACCCTTATCAACCATTACTTGCAATTATTAACCATTATATTAGCCATTAATCATGACATCAACCGCATTCACCACCTTCAGCGACTGAGGCGCTTGTCTTCCGGGCAGTGGATGCCTTTGTTGGCCTTCGGCACGGGAGGTTTGTCGGGACAACGCGCCAGTGCCGCGTGGCATGGTAAGATGATTGGGTAAAAGCGGGACTACCATATGAGGGTTTCCATAAATGGGGGATCCCTAATAGCTGGATGGTTGATTTCCATGGGAAAATCTCGTTAAAATGATTTGGAGGTACCCATATTTCAGGAAAGCACCATATGTCCTATTAGTCTTACATTTGAATAGGTGGTATGATGGTATTTCCATATTTCTTTAGCTAGGTAATCAAAGGAAGTTTTAGGAAGGACACTTCCGAGTTCCGAAATTGGGTAGCCTAATAATGTAAGGTCTGTACCCATCATATAGATGGTTAATACTAAACACAAGTCCCAAAATTTGTGGTCACTTCTGGGGCTTAATTTTTGACCCTTCTCTCCATACGATTGTATTTTCACGTCATAATATAAGATAGGTAATATTACGGACTATTAAGGGAAATAATAACGACAATGATATTACAGTTGTGGGATGGGTGCTCAACCATCAACCAGTTGACGGTTTTGGTTTATATCGTCACTTTCGTTCAGTAGCCTTTGATATCCCTATGCTGATTACATCCTTTTTTACCCCGAGTTTTGAAAATCTTTCCCACGATCGGGGATTTATATAAAGCTCCTAACCTTCTGATACCCGTGTTTTTCAGCAACGATTGACAACCATAGCGGCCATAGTGTAACAATAGGTATTTTCAAGTACTTATATGGCTACCCGTACTTCTTGGTATCGTAAGTGGGTTGGTTCACCCCAGTAACTGGACTTTTCCACTACTTTGCCTAGTGGATGAACTTTCGGTGAATCCCTATGTCAGCCCTATGTCTTCTCATAGAGCTACCGGGAAAGAACCAGTTTGCGAACTGGAAAATGGTGATTTTAATTCGTGGATTGATCCATTTTCATAGCATGGTGGATCTTCCTCTTCGTTTTTTGGGACTTTACCAGGCCGGGTAGTTGATTTTTTGTAGCGTTAGACCTCGCTTTAGGCATTTCCCCACCTCCATGATGAGACATTTCTTGCGGGTAATCCTCAATACATTGGATAGACTCATCATTGGTATCATCCAGTTTTATACTAAGAATCATTGGATTATACAAATGAGTATTTTTCCAAGATATGATTTTTTCAGAGCATGAAGCCAGTTTTATACATTTTTTCAGTATTATAGGGGATATCATATCATAACACTGATCAACACATCATAATCCCATGATATTTGAAGAGTCTCATCCCCTGTCATCAGCCCCTTAGACTTCCCGAGGACGTCATCTCTTACGCCCTGAAGACCGGCTACCGTCACCTCGATTCGGCCGCTTCGTAGGGACCCCAGTAGAAAAATAGCTGGTGCTGGATGATTCTCCCAGTCATATGGTAATCCCCATATTCTCCATATGTTCATATGATTTCATATGTATATCTAATATTAAAAAATAGATACTGCAGATAGATGCATCTCTGTATCTGTCATATATGTCACATGCCATACTGGATGAGACGCATGATTGCCGACATCCATGATGTTGGAGTTTTTGTGGCGATTTTTGAGGGGTTTCCGTTCAGCAGATTCAGATTCAGCGAGGTATCCCAGCTTTCCGGATGCCTTGCTTTCGGGCTTCCTCCACAGCGCTGTCCCACGAGAGGAGGTCTTCATCTCCACCAAAGTGCCCACCAGCGCCATGGGATTCGATGCCACGAAGAGATTGTTGGAACGGATGAAAGATGAACTGCTAGGGAACTATGCCGATCTGTGCATGGCCGCTTGGCCGATGAAAATTGGGAGGTAACAATTCAAATACCATCTGGTAAACGTTTACATAACTATGGAAAATCACCATTTTTAATGGGAAAATCCACTATATAATAAATGGTCATTTTCAATAGCGAACTGTTAAATTACCAGAGGGTAGGATTTGAGTTCAGGATTTTGACAAAAGGGTAACCACCGCAATGAACAGTCGAGGTTTATTAATCCGGGGTTGACATGAATTGCCGTGGATTTACTAGCCTCAAAACTGACATGAGCCACATGGCAGTGGCACCCAAAAAAGAAGCTTTGGAAGACGATTTTCTAGTGGAAATAGCAACTTTTCGATTCCACGCTTTGAGCTAGTATTATTTCCCAAACAACTAGTACAATCAAGTACTTTGTTGACTCAGATTCCCAATTGATACCCTCTGGTTATTTAACATAGCCATGGAAAATGGCCCATTTATAGATGGTAAACTGTTAAATAACCAGATGGTAGAATATGTTAGAACCAATTATTTGGATTAATGGAATATTAGAATCATTTTTGGGAATATTCCAATTGTTGAAATATGTTCGAATAGTTGCAAATCCGACTATATGGGAATCATTAGGACATGAATGGATTCTAGTATAGCAGAGTAGTTCCCAGTCCATTAATGAGTACGCCATGCAATTAAGGTTCAAACAAGTTCATTAATTACCCTCTGGTTATTTAACGTAGCTATGGGACATCACCTTTTTGAATAGGTAAATCATCATTTTTATCATCTATAAATGGGCCATTTTCATAGCTATGTTAGATAACCAAAGGATAAAAGGATCCAATTTTAGGATGAACTCCCGCAGGAAAAAAGTCACCGCAAAGTCTCAGGTGCACTGGCCCCAGTCGGCGGTGCCTTGCCAGAAATTTTAGTTGTATTTGCAAATGATGAGTTATAAAAAAGATATTTTTAAACATAAGTATTGGATGTGTTCCATAACTTTTTATGATAACAGATTATGAAGATAATGTTCCCATCTAATCTGGTTGGTGGTTTGGAACACGAATTTTATTTTTCCAAATATATTGGGAATGTCATCATCCCAACTGACGAACTCCATCATTTTTTAGAGGGGTAGGGCTCAACCACCAACCAGAGAAGAGGTGGCGCCACCTGAGAACGTGGATCCCAAGTGGTGGCTCACCTTGGAACGCGCTGGCACCTGGCAGGCGACGTAAATTTTTTCAGCGGAAATGGGGGGGTGAAACGGTTCAACAACCAGCAAAAACTTACCAATGTCATCCTATTTCATGCTATTTCCTATGGTTTGCCTAGATTGTTTCATTGGGAAACATCCAGCATCAATGGAGATTTCTGACATCAACTATGATGAATTTTCCAGCACATCATGGAGCTGATCCTCTTTCAGAGGACGGGTTGTTACTCTGAGCTTGGGCTTTCCATCGACAAGAACGCACGATCCGGAGTAGTTTTGAGGTGGATTTCGACGACGATGAAGGAAGGAAGAGATTGTACAATTCATCACAGCCATTTCTATCACCAGTTCCAGTGATTTTTGACCACCTGCATCCACATATTCCTCCCTGCAGGCGCTGGAAGCAGCCTATGACAGGGGGATTTGTAGGTCCTTGGGGGTCAGCAACTATTTGAAAAAACATCTGGAGGAGACTCACGGAGAGGGCCAAGAGATTTGCACGGTTGATGTTGATGTTGGTTGATGTTGGTTGTGGTTCTGTGACATACTAATGTTTCTATACTTATATAGGTATGTAAATACATGATGTTTTTGTATCCCAGTTTTGATTTGAGAATTCTTTGTTGACATTTCAACATGAAGCCCTTCGAAAAGCCTTGTTAAAGCTGTTGATGCCAAGTGGAGACGCCTGGAGTGGTCATTGCTGACGCGCCATCTGCGGGATGATCCTCCAAGTGTCATGTCAACAAGGCCTACCAGTTACCCTCTGATAATTTAACAGTTCGCTATTGAAAATGGCTATTGAAATAGTGAGTTTTCCCATTAAAAATGGTGATTTACCATAGTTATGCAAACGTTTACCAGAGGGTTTTTGCATGGTCATCCCAGTGAAGGGCTCAGGGCTCACCGATCCCATGGGAACTTGGGGAGACCATGGCCCAAATGGCAGCCATGGCACCCTAGGAGCTCTGGAAATACGCGCGAGTGAAACCATCTGTGAACCAGCTGGAGCCCCTTGGCCCTCGAAGCTGCGCGTATCGTGGGCATGGATTGATCATCGCCTCCTCAGGGGGTGAAACAAAGATCACGAAAAAAGCCAAAGCCAAAAACCTGGTTTCGGAGAATCCCACAAAAAAGTGTGGGTTATACCTTGTTCAAACTCATTCAAGATATTCATAGTTTTTCCTTGGAACGTTTTTTTCCTGACATTAGCCCTTCCCCCTGGTAATCAGCTCCATGGCTTGCTGGAAATCTCCCATTTATATAGATCGATGATGATATCATATGGAGGTTTCTTAAATTGGGGGTACCCCCAAATCATCCAAATTTCGTCAATTTTTGTATTGAACCCTATGGTTTTGGGGACCCTCATTTAAGGACCCCCCATATTTTCCCACTAATACAGCTTGTGGTTAGGGCTTGTCAGCCATGAAGCTGATGAAACTGGAGACCACAACTCACCAAGTTCTGTGAAGACAAAAACATCGACGCCCTGAGGTACACCCCCATGGCCCCTCTTCAAGATGCGCGGCAACCAAGTTGTGGGATAGACCCAAGGTTATCATGGCACCTCATTTTCCCGATGAAAAGGCCCATTTTTGGGGTTTTATTACCATACATGAAATTTTCAGAGAGTTTCCATACATGAGTTTCTGTAGCCAATCGGGTTTACGAAATCGTAGTCACTGACTGTACAGGATCACCCTGAGGAACTCACCCTGACTGTATCTGAGAGTCGGACTGGCTGTCCTGGCTATGTAATCTAAATCCAGTTGTGTAAGTTAATGCACATCTGCATTTGGATCGATATTATTCATGTAGATACTACATATTGTATATTTCTATATTTATATATAATTACTATATATATGCATAAAAAGCAAGGATAAGCCAAGAATCCTTGGTCCTGACCATGTCCGCCAAAACACAGGTTTTAGCCTTCTGCGACCAGCATGATGTGGCCATCTCGGTTCTTGGGCTGTGCATTGGGAGCCTTTTTTTCCAGGGCTGGTGATGTTCAGGGCCACCCGTTCCTTGGTCCCCGTTCATATTAAACACCCTCTAAATGGTCCCAATCTGTCCCAATTATCTCTAAATAAATCAGCATTTTTTTTGGGTGTTTGATATGGGAAAGGATTCTTCAAATGAGGCATAGCTTGGGAGGTTTCACTATTATGTCTCTCAAATCTGTGCAATTGGAGCTTTAAACCTTCAAGGGTGGGGGGGTTGAGTCGCAATTGTCAAGGCCTTTGCTTGGAATCGACCTCATGTGTTGAACCAAGAGGAGCCGCTTTTTTTTTGGGGGGGGTTTCGGAACGCCAAGGTAATGTCTTGAACCTCAAGACCTTCCAAAAACGCAAGAAACGGATTTTGATCTTCACATCTTGTTTCCTTTTTTTGCTTGTGGTTGATTCTTGAGATTCGTGCCATTGGACAATGGCTTCAAAAGAGATAATCGATTGCCACAAAACTCCACTGATTAGATTGGATTTCATCCTCGCGAGCGCACACTTTCAGGAGTTGCACGACTTGGCCAGAAGTTTGCTACCGGAGAAAGACTTATCTCGTGAACTGGTGATGAAGGCCCAAAAGTTGCGGGTCTTATCGATGCGGGTGTGTCTGAAGGTTGGGGTATACCTACAACCGGTATACTGTCGGTATACTCATTAAAATGGGTCATTTATTGGGAAGGATTTTCAGACACACCTAAATATCATATTGTTGGTGAATGTTCGTGATATATATATATATATCTATATCCCATTCTATTCCTATCCCTATCTCCATTCCAATGGTTTTTTTAGTTGATATGACCCGACGACTATATGCCACTATGGATAAAGATTTTGTGTAGTTCACAAGAAAAATCCCCTGATTTTCCCAATGACATATCACCATCGATGATGATCCCACCATTTTGGTGTTTAAATCCCCAAATTGGACACAGGAAAATCCTCTTAAGCTGCTGAAAAATCCCCCATTTCTTATTCCCATGAAATCCTGTGACTCATCCATATCGCTGATGGTTACCCTCCTATAAGCAAGCAGTTCGATGTGGAAATTCACAATTTTTACTCTAGCTAATCATATATCTGGGCAAATTATAACGACCTCACTGTTCTCCCGAAACCTGGAATCATGGTTTTTATATGGGGAATCATCCCTCACTAGCTGGCCCAAGATTTCAGGTTAGTGAATTATTATCATTTGCCCAGAAATATGGAGGTTTCCTGAAATAGGGGTAGCCTTTTTTATCATCCGTGTATAGGTGGATTTTCCTTTATAAACCATCATTTTCCCAGCATTATAATAGTAGATAACCCTCTGGTTATTTAACATAGCCATGGAAAATGGCCTATTTATAGATGGTTTACCTATTAAAAATGGTGATTTTCCATGGCAAACTGTTAAATAACCAGATGGTAACCCTTGAACCCCCTTTTTTTGGTATTGGATCTATTTATGTTGGTATCCCATTGGTATCCGATGATTCCCGTCCAGGTCTTGATGCGTTGGTTCATGGCGCAGGGCATGGCTCCCCTGTTCCGCAGCAGTCGCGAGGCAGGGGCCGTTGTGGTTGTGTTCTATCGGAAGTTCCATGGGAATGCCCATAGACATGTTTTTTTCATATATATATATTCCCAATACTATTCCATAGAAAAAACTATACATGATATATATATATATAAATAATTATTTGGGAATGTATTTTTTTCTGTGGATATAATGGGATATTCATAGGATCATGGCCGCTTAGATATGTTTTTTCCGTCTTTGAATGTTTGGACCAGCCTTTGGTCTTGTTTGAAAATGCGGGATACCCCCCACAACAGCAATTTGAATGGGGAAAATGATGATAAATCGAATTTAAACAGATTTCAAGGTTTGAGGTGTTGCAGAAATGTCGAACAGAACATTAAAAAAAAATCCAATAAGTTCATGGAGGTTCAACCATTTGTTTTTTGGGGTCGCCTGACTAGGGGGTTATCTCATAAAATATTACCACAAACAATCTCATGAAATATCCAATTGAATTCTATCTATCTATCTATCTATCTTTCTATCTTTCTATCTTTATCTATCATTCTTTATCTATCTATCTTCATCTATCTATCTTTATCCATCTATCTTTATCTATCTATCTTTATCTATCTATCTTTATCTATCTATCTTTATCTATCTATCTATCTACCTATCTTTATCTATCTATCTTTATCTATCTATCTTTATCTTTATCTATCTATCTATCTACCTATCTTTATCTATCTATCTATCTACCTATCTTTATCTATCTATCTTTATCTATCTATCTTTATCTATCTATCTATCTATCTATCTATCTATCTTTATCTATCTATCTTTATCTATCTATCTTTATCTATCTATCTTTATCTATCTATCTTTATCTCTCTATCCTTATCTATCTATCTTTATCTATCTATCTTTATCTATCTTTATCTATCTTTATCTATCTTTATCTATCTTTATCTATCTTTATCTATCTTTATCTATCTTTATCTATCTTTATCTATTTTTATCTATCTTTATCTATCTTTATCTTTCTTTATCTATCTTTATCTATCTTTATCTATCTTTATCTTTCTTTATCTATCTTTATCTATTTTCATCTATCTTTATCTATCTTTATCTATCTTTATCTATCTATCTTTATCTATCTATCTATCTTTATCTATCTATCTTTATCTACCTATCTTTATCTATCTATCTTTATCTATCTATCTTTAACTATCTATCTTTATCTATCTATCTTTATCTATCTATCTTTATCTATCTATCTTTATCTATCTATCTGTATCTATCTATCTACCTATCTATCTATCTATCTATCTCTATCTATCTATCTATCTATCTCTATCTATCTATCTATCTATATCTATCTATATCTATCTATCTATCTACCTATCTATCTATCTCTCTATCTATCTATCTATCGATCTATCTATATCTATCTATCTATCTATCTGTCTGTCTGTCTATCTATCTATCTATCTATCTCTATCGATCTATCTCTATCGATCTATCTCTATCGATCTATCTCTATCTATCTATCTATCTCTATCCATCTATCTATCTCTATCCATCTATCTATCTCTATCTATCTATCTATCTTTATCTATCTATCCTTATCTATCTATCTTTATCTATCTATCTTTATCTATCTCTCTTTATCTATCTATCTTTATCTATCTTTATCTATCTTTATCTATCTATCTTTATCTATTTATTTTGATCTATCTTTATCTATCTTTATCTATCTTTATCTATCTTTATCTATCTTTATCTATTTTTATCTATCTTTATCTATCTTTATCTTTCTTTATCTATCTTTAGCTATCTATCTTTATCTATCTATCTTTATCTATCTATCTTTATCTATCTATCTTTATCTATCTATCTTTATCTATCTATCTTTATCTATCTATCTTTATCTATCTATCTTTATCTATCTATCTTTATCTATCTATCTTTATCTATCTTTATCTATCTATCTTTATCTATCTATCTTTATCTATCTATCTTTATCTATCTATCTTTATCTATCTTTATCTATCTATCTATCTATCTATCTATATCTATCTATCTATCTATCTATCTATCTATATCTATCTATCTATCTATCTATCTATCTATCTATATCTATCTATCTATCTGTCTATCTCTATCTATCTCTATCTATCTCTATCTATCTCTATCTATCTCTATCAATCTCTATCTATCTCTATCTATCTCTATCTATCTCTATCTATCTCTATCTATCTCTATCTATCTCTATCTATCTCTATCTATCTCTATCTATCTATATCTATCTATATCTATCTATATCTATCTATCTATATCTATCTATATCTATATATATATATATCTATCTATATCTATCTATCTATCTATCTATATATATATATCTATCTATATCTATCTATATCTATCTATATCTATCTATATCTACATCTATCTATCTATCTATCTAATCTAATCTAGTGTAGTCTAATCCAATCTATCCTATCCATCTAATCTAATCTATCTAATCTATCTAATCTATCTAATCTATCTATATAATCTATCTTATTAATCTTATCTATTTTATCTATCCTATCCTGTCCTGTCCTGTCCTGTCCTATCCTATCCTATCTAATTAATATAGGTATCTTCTGATAAAATCGTTAGTTTTCTACCCCCATTCCTTTTGTGTTGAAACTGCTATGACTGATTTTGCAGCCGTGACAGCCATGACTATTGGGTTGGTAGGTCATGTACGTCATCCCCATGAACTTGTCATCCAAGTTGCCAAAGAACTTCATCATCTTTGATACCCTTTGGGAATCAAACATGGCAATTGAAAATACTGTATCATATATTAAATTAGATATATTAAACATATATATGTATTAGAAAATACTGTATATATTTTAAATACCATTTGAAAATACTGTATCGATATACATACATAGGTCATTAGGTCATTACAAGTCGTTAAGTGTCTAATAAGTCTAATACATAGAATAGTCATCCTGGTGTAGATAGATCTGGACATTTCAAAAGATACTAAAATGCTAGTATCTTTCAAAGTTCCATGTTCTAGCTACTCCAGGATCAATACGTGTATCATATATTTGGATAAACATCACGTGCCCTCAATGCGACGTCAATGATGGGAATGGATTGCGGGGAATCATGCCCCGGCCCAACATGATAACAGCTAGTATCATTATGCGGCCGGACACATATGCTACAATGTTATATAGAAAATAAGTATGATGGCTATTAAGAATAGATATATTGTGTATTATAGATGCATATTATATTCTTTATGTTACTATCTGTTAAATGCGCATGTTGGGATCCTAATTTTCCAGGCTACCCCCCAGAAATTGTCCAGTTGCTATGGAAAGGTGACCAGTTAGTTTGATGATTTACACACAAAAAACACGTGATTTTCCCATGAACATACCAAGTTGGTGATATATCCCATCAACAATGCCCATTCAACCCCTTAGTAAAACCATACGGTTGATGGTTAAAGCACCATTTTTAATGCTTCAATCACCAATGTTAATAGTTCTGTTGGTGAAATCACCCATTTTCGATGGCTTTTCATGGGAAAGTCATCTATCGACGGGATATTTTCCAGCCGTGTTTGATGACACCGGAGGGCACGGGCACGTTGCAACAATCTGGATGGCACCCAGTTCATCTTGAGTGGTACTTCTCAAGAATCCCCTGAGACGAAGCATTTTTTCATATTTTTTCTATCCAAAGTGGTTGGTTAAATCACCATTTATAACCGTTTGTGGGGCTATCATACCCCATTCTATCCCATTTTATCCCATTACATCCCATTATATCCCATTCCATGCTATTAATTAACATGGTTCCCAACGATTCCCGTAGACTTGTATTTTTGGGCATTTTGGGGCAATTTATATGCAGGGGATCCGGGAACTCATCAGTTGTACATGGGATATTCTAAATCCTGCTGTAACCCTAGTTGGGATATGTTTTGCTATCAAACATTCCCTTCCAATATGATTTTCATGTCATGATCATTGGTACCCTCTGGTAAACGTTTACATAACTATGGAAAATCACCATTTTTCATGGGAAAACTCACTATTTCAATAGCCATTTTCAATAGCTATTTTGACATAACCAGAGGGTAGAGTTTATCTGGTAGAAAACTCCTTTTTCCATTGGGATTCGATCCTGGGAATCCCCCCTGGTATGACAAAACGATCTTGACCATTGTATTACCCGGCCTGGTAAACACACAAAACACGATGGACAATCACCATTTTTAATGGGTAAATCAACTATAAATGGCCATTTTCAATAGCTATGTTAGTCATTACCAGAGGGTATCCTATTGTAATCCTATTGTAATACTATCAAACATCGTATCCCATTGGTATCATAGGTGAAAGAATCACCTGGTATCCCTTTTTTTAATACTTCGATTCGGTCGATGTTTGATAATAAATCACTAGTATCCTATAGCCTCAATGGGAAATAGCTATGGAAAATGGAGGTTTACCCTCTGGTAAACGTTAACAGTTTGCGAACTGGAACATCGCCATCCTTAAGTTCAGTAAATCAACGAACTAAATGTGCCGTTTTCCAGTTCGCAAACTGTGAGTCATTACCAGAAGGTAATAAACTAAATCCTATTCCCCCAATAGAAGATCACCCTTGAAAGCCCATTGGTTTTTATATGGGGAATCCTTGTTTTTATATGGTTTTTATCATCCCAATAGCTGGCCCACCATTTGCCCAGATTCCAGAGGGATGACCATATATTCCAAAAAATCGGACTTTGAGTCCACAAAAAAAAAATAAGCCCAGAATGATAACCCTTGAAACTCCATTGGTTAATGTATTGGATCTATTCATCAAAAGGTATTTGAATAGTAGATAACCCTTGAAACCCCCTGTTTGGTATGTTTGGTATTGGATCTATTCATCAAAAGGTATCCGATTGGTACCCCCTGGTAATGACTAACATAGCTATTGGAAATGATCATTTATAGTTGATTTACCTATTATAAATGGTGATTTTCCATGGTTTTTTGTATGTTTACATGGCAGGAAGTGGTATCCGATTGGCAGGAAGTGATCCTCGACATGGCCTTGGGCTTGAGAGACATTCCAAAGCTCAGCCAGGTGGAACGGGGGTTTTCGGTGCTTCTTTGGTGGCTAAAACGCTTACATACACTGCGTGTATATATAATATTTAGATAGATATGTATATGTTATATGTATGTGTATATATATATATGATTATATGTTGTTATATACCATATATATATTAAATATGTACATGTATGTCTATCTATATATGTATGATTATATGGTGTTATATTATATATATGAGTTGCCTGTGTGTTTGAGATTATGAAATCATACGCAATAATGTTGGTTGTTGAGTTGAGAAGTCAACGGTAGCATGGCATTTCAGTTGTCGCACGACTTGCCCACTAAGAGCAGAGTTGAGAAGTCATACTGCCATGGATGGACTTGACATACCCTCTGGTAAACGTTTACATAACTATGGAAAATCACCATTTTTCATGGGAAAATCCACTATTTCAATAGCCATTTTCAATAGCTATTTTGACATAACCAGGCCGGGTAACTTCTACAATGGGATTCAACGACCCCGCTGAAATGGAGGTTTGTTGAATCCCCATTGGTCATGTGTGCCGTTCCTCGGAACATCCTCTAAAAATTCATGGTAAACATAAAAAAATAAACCATGGAACATCAGCATTTTTAATAGGTATATCAACTATTTCTATGGTCATTTTCCATAGTTTTAATGGTTGATTTTCCAGATTTGCAGTGTTTACCCTAGGCTACCTATCTGATGTTTCGTCTGAACCTGATTTTCAGCTCATTTTCCGTCACTTTTGGTGATTTGCCATTGAAAAAACATGGGGATTTTCCATTGTCATCGGAGCACCAGTGCTGAGGGCGCAATCGATTCCCTCCGTAAGCCCATTAGCGGGGCGCCTAGCGGGGCTGGTGGTTTTTCAAAAGAATCATCTATACATCTATGTATACATATATATATATATATATATGTACATACATATAAACCAAAAAAAGATTTAGATACAGTAATTACTTATATTTTTTATTTGTTAGAAGTACGTTATTCAGTTATTGTATATTATATATAGTTATTGTATATTATATACTATCCAATCTATAATATATATTATATTTATACTAGATTACATACTCAACATTATATATTATACAATGTATTATATATTATATGATATATATATATATAATGATATATATATATAATGATATATATATATATAATGATATATATATATATATAATGATATATATATATATATAATATTATATATCATATATTATATTTGAAACTTTATATCTTATATATTATGGTTTTATTATATATTATATTTGTTATATAGTTATATATTATACATTTATATATATATATTTAAATAATATAGCTGTATTATATATCTGTATATATTTGTATATTATAGATTATAATTTGCAAATTATATATTATATCTATATTTCATATTTCATATTACATAATAACATTTGTATATTATATATATATATTACATATATATTTTCAATTTAGTATTATATATGTTATATTATATATCCATTATATATTATATATTATATTACTTATTACTTATTATTCATTATTTATAATATACTATATATATCATATTATATTATATTATATTAGATATATTATTGTTTTTTTTTCTTATATATATATATCATATATTACACACTATATATTATATATATTGTTTATTCTGTATTATGTATTATATATATCATATATTACATATGTATTTTATTATTGTTTTTTTTGGTAGATATTTTATAATATATTCTACAGTATATATTGTCTATTGTAAATGATATATTTTGATATTTCGACCAGGTCAAACTTCCTGATAGGTTGTGGAAGAGCAGCTTTCGGGAATTGCAATCCCAAAACTTCAAAGAAAACTGGCCGCAAGCGGAGACATGAAGTCATTCCAACTGCAGACATGAGAATGCACCAAGAATTGAAAGAGAAAAACTTCCAGAGCCACGTGGCAGCTACATCTTAGAGCGTATCGGCTGGTAAGATCTGGTAAGTGTATGAAGGTTTACACCCTGAGGTCGCTGAGGTCTTCCCTCCCGTTGTGAGGTAAGTATCCTTGGGAGTACTATGATGGGGAGCGGCCTTGGAATGCAGCTGTGATTGCGTCAGTGGAATAACAAAACTGCGGCCGCCTGCACCGAGGGACAGGGGGGCGGACTGCACGGAACATGGGTCGGAAGTCCCCGGCGCGAGGTACGATTCGAACATGATGTCATCGGTCTTGCGCACGCGAGACACCCAGGGGCCACAGTACGATTTGGAAAATTGGGGGGGATGATTCCAGTAACTAGTTAGTAACTCTGGTTAGTAAGTCCCTAAGGTTATCCCACACTTTTCCATTCGGTGATTTTTTCCAAGTGGGCTGTGTTCCTGGCTGAAGGTTGCTGCCACCCAGTCCCTTGCGGGTGGGTGTACAGGAGCCACGAGTTTTGCCCGGGTTTGGGGCAGGTTTGGGGTTTTTCGATTTGTAGGAGCCAACCACAAAAATGCTGTGATTTAATCACAGAAAATCATTGGGATTGAAGCATGAAACACGATGATTTTGTCCGTGAACAAGCTTTGGCCACACGAATGGGGATGGCTTGGATGCTCATGGGACCAGTGGTGAAAAATGTGACCAGCAGGGCGGATGGCCAGGGTTTTGACACATAGCCATATAGCCTCTGGTAAACTAACATAACTATGGAAAATCACAACTTTTCATGGGAAAATTCACTATTTCTGTGGTGATTTTCCATAATTATGTTAAATTACCAGAGGGTAGCCATGTGAGTCATGATTGAAGAGTTCCTTCTTGGGAATATATTGGGTATATATATATAGCAATCCCCCAAGAGATAGACCAGTAATTTATCACATATTTTCATCACTGTGAAAAAGTGGGATCCCCTGGAAATCAACCATGGTATGGCCATTGCTTTTCCAAACCGCTTTCGTTTGGTCAGTAGGACATATGGCTTTGTGGTGTTGGTCAAAACTGGGCATAGTGAATATGATAATTATGAGATAAATAAGATAAATCTCGAAATGGGAGAAACCAGCAATGACTTGCTCCTTGGCGACCAGCATTCTTCAAATCTTCACTTTGCTAAGATCATCCCATTTACCCAAAGACATGCCAATTTATTCCCTTCAACATGTCGAATTTTCCCCTAAACCACAAAAAACCATGGGTGAAACTGACTCTTTCAGGGTATTTTTTTAATGAAGATCATATGAACCTCACTTTTTTTTTTCATGGCTTTTAAACCATCTTCCATTTTAACCATCATTTTCTGGTGGAAAACATGATGTTAGTGGCAAAACTGCAGTTTTTAAAAACTTGATGGGATTTTGAGTGATTACTCGACTCAGATCACTAAAAATAAGTCATTCTAGGGATGATTCAACTCAAATCACGAAAACGTGTCGTAAATGTGGATTATTGGATTTAAAGATTCTAATATCGTCATAGTAACTATGAAAAGACAAGCCATACTAGATATATATATATAAATATCGCTCACCCATTTGCCATATCAAAAAAAAAGATCTACCATAAACCAGATGATTTTTGGTAATCGAAAAAACACCACCATCGACAGGAGAAGTTGCGGTCCCTGAGTACCTTCCCCGTAGAGGTCGGGCCAAGGGTCGGGTCATACGGGTCGTCTCTTGGAGACCGGGAACGTCTTGGATGGCCAGAGTTCAAAAAAGCAACAGAAAAAGGGAGGATCTATATGATTTTATATGATATTTATATGATTTTATATGATTTATTTATATGATTTTGTATGTTCTATTCATGCTGGATCTTTGACAATTCCATATTCTATGATATTTTTTAATCATATTTTCATCTGTCTTCAGGATGATGACAGATGATTGAGATGAGCGCGAAAAACTGGCTGTGGCGAAGAATTCGGCAGAAGAATTCGCCCCAATGGGAGGAGGTTACCTGACGGGGTTATCTCATTATATCCCATTATATGTCATATTTCCCTATAAAATATATACACATCTTGTACATGTTACATCATCCTGAAGTAGATAGAAAATGGCATTTTCAATGATATTCCCTTTTTTAGTTGTGGTCATTGAAATCTACATCTAAATCTACATCTATCTACATCCAGGACTATTACTTTTCGACCAGGTGGTGGATGCAATGACCAGCGGCTTCAACCTTTCTGCTTGGTGGGAGCAACACGGGGATTCAGGGTAAGCCGGGCTTTTTCGATACCATGAGTTCATAGGATGTACTTATATCATATATCACATGTATATATATAATCACATATATCATATATATAATATATATAATCATATATATATAATCATATATATAATCATATATATAATCATATATATATATAATCATATATATCATATATACATATAATCATATGTATGTATATACATATGATATGTCTCGGATATAGTAAGGCTAAAAAAGATGCAGAACAGCTTCACTTTACCACGGACGAGGTGAAGCTCGCTAGGGGTGGTTGGGGTCAATGCCATAAACAACTCCCCATTTTATGGGGGTGGTTTGAATCCCACCCATCTATGGCATCGAGCCGCAACCAGATGCTGATCATTGTTGCTTGGGGCTTGTACTCCCATTCACCGGGGAATCTGTTAAGTAGTCGAACCATTGCAGATGTCGTTTTTTTCTTTAAGCTTGTTGAGAATTCATCATTCGATTCTTGAAGAAGAACAACCTCAGTACAAGTGGGGTTATATCCCAACTTATGGGGTTTATAACCAAGGTTATACCCATAAAAGTAGTCGATCAGTGTGATCGCTCTTCAGACTCGATCGCAGCTGAAGACTTGGTGTTTGCAATGATATCTTTGCAGCCCAAGTTTATGAGTATCACACCTTTCGGAAGCAATATATTCCAACTAATCCATTTGCAAATATCATCATCATCATCATCATCATCATCACCATCAGCATCATCATCGTCATCGTCGTCATCATCATCATCATCACCATGATCACCATGATCACCATGATCATCATGATCATCATGATCATCATGATCATCATGACCATCATGATCATCATGATCATCATGATCATCATGATCATCATGATCACCATGATCACCATGATCACCATGATCAGCATGATCATCATGATCATCATGATCATCATGATCATGATCATATTCATCATCATGATCATGATCATCTTCATCATCACCACTCCACTTCCGCCTTCTTATTGTTTGGCTTGCCACGTAGCTATGCGGGTAGGTACTTGGTCCTCACTGGGCTGTGGGCCGCCTTTTTCCTCTACGTCACCATTGAAGCAATCGCTTTGTCTTCACTGATGCAGTATGGCCTCCTAGGCACGTCTGCAGAGGGTGATCTGGAAATGATGGGGATGAATATGGTATAAAGTATAAATGGGATATATAATAGAGTAGTTATATATCAATGAGGAAAATCTATGGTGCTTTCCATAGTCATGGGGGATCACCAAGCTCGCTGCATGTTTTTTTCATGGACCATCTGATTTTTCAATGGATGAGAACTAGGGATGCCCCGATGACTTAGGACACCTCCATTTTTTTCGCCAGTCCGAAAATCGGCGATAATCGGAGAATGGTGAGCATCGGTATATCCCTTTCGATGGCAAATTTAGTAGGTATGATGATAAACCCATGGGTTCAGGAGTATCTATTCTCAAACAAACCCATTTAATGGTCATTTAAATTAGAACATTGATGATCGACCATGAGATCTGGGGGTAATTACTCAAAAATCCCGGACATAGCCTTATGTTGGTACGTCTGAACGACATGCCCCAAGTGGATATTTTAGTTTTTTTTTGCGGTTTTCTTTGAGGTTTCGACCCATGCTTCACTTTGTGGATAGCTTTTGGATGGACTTGCTTCACCATGGAGAAGCATCATCCAAGACTCATGGTCCATGTTTAGAAATGCTCTGCAGGAAAGAGCTTAGAACAAGATGTTCAACATCAAACCGGAACCCCCAAAGACAAAAACCATCGATGGCACAGCGATCTTTTTCACCTCACAATTCCCAGGTTACGCAATTAACGATCGAATTTAGAGTTGCTACTAAGTGATGCTACCTACAATGACCTACAATTAGCAAGTTTTTCTACCCCATCTAATTGTAGGTATCGCCAATTTCCCTAGTTGACCCACTACCAGCGGCTCATTCCAGTGGCGGCTAATTGTCCGGATTTTTGGGACCGAACAACCGGCACTAGCATTCATTCTTCAGTATGATTTTTTCAGCTGTTAAATTGTTAAATCATATTGAACCGTATTAAATTATATTAAACCATATTGAACCATATTAAACCATATTAAATCATATTGAACCACATTAAACCATATTAAATCATATTGAACCACATTAAACCATATTAAACCATATTAAACCATATTAAATCATATTGAACCACATTAAACCATATTAAATCATATTGAACCACATTAAACCATATTAAACCATATTAAACCATATTAAATCATATTGAACCACATTAAACCATATTAAATTCATGTTAAACCACATTAAACCTTAATTAAACCACATTAAACCATATTAAACCACATTAAACCATATTAAACCATATTAAACCATATTAAATTATATTAAACCATTTGAAACCATGTGAAATTATATTAAACCATATGAAACCATATTAAACAATATTAAATTATATAAAACCATATTAAATTATATTAAATCATATTAAACAGTATTAAATTATATTAAACCGTATTGAATTATATTAAACCATATTTAACCATATTAAATTATATTAAACCATATTAATTCATATTAAATCATATCAAACCGTACTAAATTATATTAAACAGTATTAAATTATATTAAACCATATTAAACCATATTAAATTATATTAAACCATATTAAATCATATTAAATCATATTGAACCATATTAAACCATATTAAATCATATTAAATCATATTGAACCATATTGAACCATATTAAACCATATTAAACCATATTAAACCATATTAAATTATATTAAACCATATTAAACCATATGAAACCATATTAAACCATATTAAACCATATTAAATTCATTTACACCATATTAAACCATATTAAATTATATTAAACCATATTAGATCATATTAAACCATATTAAATCATATTGAACCATATCAAACCATATTAATCCACATTAAACCATATTAAACCATATTAAACCAGATTAAACCATATGAAACCATATTAAACCATATTAAACCATATTAAACCATATTAAAACATATTAAATTAAAATATTAAACAATATTAAATCATATTAAATCATATTAAATCATATTGAACCATATTGAATCATATGAAACAATATTAAACCATTTTCAATTATATTAAACCACATTAAATCATCTTAAATTATATTGAACCATATTAAACCACATTAAACCATATGAAACCATATTCAATCATATCAAACCATATTAAACCATATTAATCCACATTAAACCATATTAAATCATATTAAACCATATTAAACCATATTAAACCACATTAAACCATATCAAACCATATTAAACCACATTAAATCATCTTAAATCATATTGAACCATATTAAACCATATTAAACCACATTAAATCATCTTAAAACATATTGAACCGTATTAAACCACATTAAACCATATTAAACCATATTCAATCATATCAAACCATATTAAACCATATTAATCCACATTAAACCATATTAAATCATATTAAACCATATTAAACCATATTAAACCAGATTAAACCACATTAAACCATAATAAACCACATTAAACCATATTAAACCACATTAAACCATAATAAACCATATTAAACCATATTAAACCATTTTAAACCATATTAAGCCATATTAAACCATATTAAACCATATGAAACCATATCAAACCATATTCAATTATATTAAACAATATTAAACCATATTAAACCATATGAAACCATATCAAACCATATTCAATTATATTAAACAATATTAAACCATATTAAACCATATGAAACCATATCAAACCATATTCAATTATATTAAACAATATTAAACCATATTAAACCATATTAAACCATATCAAACCATATTCAATTATATTAAACAATATTAAACCATATTAAACCATATGAAACCATATCAAACCATATTCAATTATATTAAACAATATTAAACCATATTAAACCATATGAAACCATATCAAACCATATTCAATTATATTAAACAATATTAAACCATATTAAACCATATTCAATTATTTAAACAATATTAAACCATATTAAACCATATTAAACCATAATAAACCACATTAAACCATATCAAACCATATTCAATTATATTAAACAATATTAAACCATATTAATCCACATTAAACATATTAAATCATATTAAACCATATTAAACCATATTAAACCATATTAAACCACATTAAACCATAATAAACCACATTAAACCATATTAAACCACATTAAACCATAATAAACCACATTAAACCATATTAAACCATTTTAAACCATATTAAGCCATATTAAACCATATTAAACCATATGAAACCATATCAAACCATATTCAATTATATTAAACAATATTAAACCATATTAAACCATATGAAACCATATCAAACCATATTCACTTATATTAAACCATATTAAACCATATGAAACCATATCAAACCATATTCAATTATATTAAGCAATATTAAACCATATTAATCCACATTAAACCATATCAAATCATATTCAATTATATTAAACCATATTAAACCATATTAAACCATATGAAACCATATCAAACCATATTCAATTATATTAAACAATATTAAACCATATTAAACCATATCAAATCATATTCAATTATATTAAACCATATTAAACCATATTAATCCACATTAAACCATATCAAATCATATTCAATTATATTAAACAATATTAAACCATATTAAACCATATGAAACCATATTAAACCATATTCAATTATATTAAACAATATTAAACCATATGAAACCATATCAAACCATATTCAATTATATTAAACCATATTAAACCATATTAAACCATATCAAACCATATTCAATTATATTAAACCATATTAAACCATATGAAACCATATGAAACCATATTCAATTATATTAAACCATATTAAACCATATTAAACCATATGAAACCATATCAAACCGTATTCAATTATATTAAACAATATTAAACCATATTAAACCATATTAAACCATATTCAATTATATTAAACAATATTAAACCATATTAAACCATATTAAACCATATGAAACCATATCAAACCATATTCAATTATATTAAACCATATTAAACCATATTAAACCTTATGCAACCATATCAAACCATATTCAATTATATTAAACAATATTAAACCATATTAAGCCATATTAAACCATATTCAATTATATTAAACAATATTAAACCATATTAAACCATATTAAACCATATGGAACCATATCAAACCATATTCAATTATATTAAACCATATTAAACCATATTAAACCATATTAAACCATATTCAATTATATTAAACAATATTAAACCATATTAAACCATATTCAATTATATTAAACAATATTAAACAATATTAAACCATATTAAACCATATTAAACCATATGAAACCATATCAAACCATATTCATTTATATTAAACAATATTAAACCATATTAAACCATATTAAACCATATTCGATTATATTAAACAATATTAAACCATATTAAACCATATTAAACCATATTCAATTATATTAAACAATATTAAACCATATTAAACCATATTAAACCATATGAAACCATATCAAACCATATTCAATTATATTAAACCATATTAAACCATATTAAACCATATGAAACCATATCAAACCATATTCAATTATATTAAACAATATTAAACCATATTAAACCATATTAAACCATATTCAATTATATTAAACAATATTAAACCATATCAAACCATATTCAATTATATTAAACCATATTAAACCATATTAAACCATATGAAACCATATCAAACCATATTCAATTATATTAAACAATATTAAACCATATCAAACCATATTCAATTATATTAAACAATATTAAACCATATTAAACCATATTAAACCATAATAAACCACATTAAACCATATTAAACCATATTAAACCATATTAAACCACATTAAATCATATTAAACCACATTAAACCATATTAAATCATATTAAATCACATTAAACCATATTAAACCATATCAAACCATATTAAACCATATTAAACCACATTAAACCATATTAAATCATATCAAACCATATTAAACCACATTAAACCATATTAAATCATATCAAACCATATTAAACCATATTAAACCAAATTAAACCATATTAAACCATATTAAACCATAATAAACCACATTAAACCATATTAAACCATATTAAACCACATTAAACCATAATAAACCACATTAAACCATATTAAACCATTTTAAACCATATTAAGCCATATTAAACCATATTAAACCATATGAAACCATATCAAACCATATTCAATTATATTAAACAATATTAAACCATATTAAACCACATTAAACCATATTAAATCATATCAAACCATATTAAACCATATTAAACCACATTAAACCATATTAAACCATATTAAACCACATTAAACCATATTAAACCATATTAAACCACATTAAACCATATTAAATCACATTAAACCATATTAAACCATATTAAACCATATTAAACCATATGAAACCATATTAAACCACATTAAATCATATTAAACCACATTAAACCACATTAAACCACATTAAACCATATTAAATCATATTAAATCATATTAAACCACATTAAACCACATTAAACCACATTAAACCATATTAAAGCATATTAAATCATATTAAACCACATTAAACCACATTAAACCATATTGAACCATATCAAATCAAATTAAATCATATTAAATCATCTCAAATTCACCCATGTTTGATGTTTTGAAGAGTTTTTTTTTCTTTTCCAGCTAACAACGATGGAATTCAGCCAGGCCTTGGGGTGCACTATGGCTTGGACCAGTGGGATGAGGCCCAAGATTTTGGCAGATTTCGATGGGTGGAGGAGCTACAGCTACGACAGCTATACGATGATATACCCTCTGGTAAATTAACATAGACCCTGAAAGTCACCAATTTTTAATGGAAACTAGTCTTCCAACCCCTATCTGCCAGGGTCTATGTCAATTTACCAGAGGGTACGTAGAAAAAAAAAACATAAATAGATAGAAAGCACAAATAGATAGGACATATGTGACATATTGATGTCTGGATGGATGGATGTATGGATGGATGGATCGATAGATAGATACCCTCTGGTAAACTAAGATAGCTATTGAACATGGCCATTAATAGTGGATTTACCCATTAAAAATGGTGATTTTTCCATAGCTATGGTAGTTTACCAGAGGGTATATGGAGGTTTCCTAAGTCCGTTGAAAAGCCATCCAGCGAGGGGGTCCCTCACACAACGGTCACCTCCTTGGGCCCAGGAACTCAATCGGACGGCGTGGGGAGGCTCAACGCGCGGTAGGATGTTTCATGGGATTTAATGGAAATACTAATATAATATATATATAATATAGAGTATTATATATATACATATACATATACATATACATATATACATATATACATATATACATATATACATATATACATATATACATATACACATATACATATATATATATACATATATATATATTTATACACATACATATTTGTATATACATATGTATGTGTAATGGGATATCTTACCAACTTACCCGCTGGTAATCAAACATGACTAGCTGGGAACTTTTCCACGAGGGATTTTGATGTCCCATGGTTCGATCTACAGCAGCTGGGACGTCGTTGTTCCACCGTCTTCCAAGGATTCGGCGCAAGGTACAGAGTGGCATCCGCAGCAAATTCATGGACGATGCGTGGATCCCCTGACCGTGGAAAGTGGTGACCGTGGTGACCTGGGGATGTGGCATGGGCAGCACCAAAAAAACTGACATCTGGCAGTGTGTCAAAACCAATAGTACCCCTTTTTTGTTCACATCAAAATAGCTGGGATTTATGGATGTGAATAACCCACTAAAAATGGTATGTATAGGTATTGATCCATAGCCATCTGACAACACTGCCAACACATGTGATGGGTCTGATGGGATGTTCATCCATAGCCAAATCACTGCTACATCAATGCCAATTCACTGCACGAGTTGCTCGGATTTCAGGCAGCAACGAAAAAGAACTCTGGAGTCGATTCCCTTCAAAATTGCTGGTAATTCAAACTAAAACTACAGGAACTAACATCAACAACATCAACAACATCAACAACATCAACAATTGACTGTGCACACCTGTTGCTCTGCTGGGATGTGGATGCCCGCATCCAGTTTTGTCGTTCACAGAATTCCAAAGCGTACGAACTGGGCAGTGAGATGGTCAGGGTGGGTAGTCCAGTTTCGAAAAATCTCACTTTCTCATACTTTCTCAGTTATCATTTTATTCCATTTTTTGTCAAAATTTCCCATTTCCAATTTTTTCCAATTTGATTCCAGTTTCATCCACTTTTCCAACATGTTTTTTGGGTCCGTTGCACAAGGCGCAACTTCCGTTGAGCCAGGGGAATCACGTAGGCCGGTGGCAACAGGTGGAGGAAGCTAACACCAACAGATGAAGTGTGCAAGTTTGGATAGTTTAATCATCATTTACCCGGCCTGGTAAACATACAAAAAACTATGAGAAACCACCCTTTCCAATGGGTAAATCAACCATAAATAGACCATGTTCAATAGCTATGTTAGTTTATTGGAGGGTAATGGCTTAATCCATTGTTAACTTAATTTGGGTATAATGTTGGTAAAGCAATGTCAGAAGCAAGAAAATGGAGTATCCATAGCCGCTATGGTAAACTAACAGTTTTGCCAGGGAAAATCACCATTTTTGAGTAGGTAAATCATCGAACTAAATGGGTCATTGTCGCTATGTTAGTTTACCGGTGGGTAATCCATGATTTTGAATATAAGCAGTTTCACCCAAGCAATTTGATGAACCAGATTGAGATGTTTGGGTTGATGTGTAAAACACATTTCCTGACAAAGTTGAAGAGCGGCAAAAATCCTGCGCAGTTGCAAGCTGAAAAAGTCTTGGACAGCTATGACCAGCCATTTGTGGTGACAAGGCCCAGCATTTTTGTTTCGTATATACCAAATCCACGAGTTCATCATCATTTTCCCTATTTTCCCTATTAAAACATTGCCACTTTAAGGGCTTATCCTCGATTCTCAGATGCCTCAAATAATCCCAAATATCTCTGGTTCATTCATGGTCGAAGATATATATATATATACATACATATATATATATACATATATATATATACATACATATATATACATATATACACATATATATATTATATATATATATTATATAATATATATATAATATATATATATATGTAATGTACACATCCCATTCTATCCCCATTAATTTTTATACACATCCCATTCTATCCCCATTAATTTTTATCCTACATCCCTTGGCGATGTTAGGATCTGTGGCTTTGTGTGGGCCATGGATCCACTGGGACGAACCACCGCCATGATGCGCATGATGCGCTGAAAAATCCACCAGGTGGTTTTTGTTTGTTTTTTTTCCCATGAAAAACCATCATTTCCCCATAAAAATATCACAATCCCCCAATCCTATCCCAATCCTATCCCCCATATTTTTGATTCAATCTGGTGATTTCTCAGCATTTTTCATGGTCAAAATCGGTCATTTTACACCCAGAAAATTGTTGGTTGAATCAAGTTGAATCCCAAGATCCGGCAGGTCAGCTGTCTGCCTACGGCACAGTCCATGGTTATGGCCCAGCCTATTCGTCCTATCGAAAGGATGGCCCGTGGTGTTTGGATGGCCGGGGAATCCTCATCAAACATGGAGCTTCTAATGGGAAGATCATAGGAAGATGTCGGGAATAGATGGGAAAATATGGGAAGACCCGCTATTTTGATAGGCATTTAGCTGCTAAAGATGGTGTTTTGACGCCATGTTAAATGATCAGAGGGGTACCTAATTTTGACCCGTGTCCGACAGCTTGATGCTTTGAAGGAGTCGGCAGCGGACTACAGCATGCCGTCTACCAGATACGAGGCCCCACTGGGCGTGGCTGAGCCAAAATGGATAGACCCAGAATGATCGACCCCATCGAGGATCATCAAGGAAATAGCGGCAATAACGAACCATTTGCGCACAGAACATCATGGTGTCAGAACGCGCAGCATTTGAAGGAGCCTCCGATGCAACCTCTTGGATCCCCTTATTGGGGTCACCGTAGCATTACCAGCCAGGTAGAGATGGAAGAAGAAGAGGATGAGGCAGAGGCAATGGATACTGCTGGCTGGACCTGTTCGCTGGTCGATGTTTTTTCCCCTGTTTGTTTTTGGATATTTTACCATCAAAAAAAAGAAGGGTTCCAATGGACATTTCCCTTGAGCCAATTCTATTTGACATGGCACTTGTTTGAATGGAGGCAAACTGCTGGAAAAAAATTGAACGAACGATATAGTCGGCAAACTTAGCCGGCTACGGATTCTAAAACTCAGGAAACTATCTACCTCTCGTGGTCCGTGCTCATTTGTGCATCAAAACTGGAGGCCACCCTTTTTTTAAGGCACCAGAAAGGCACACCACCAGGACCCCAAATTCTACAATCCATGAAAACAATTGTGACTGTGTAAACATATGGTATATTGACATATGAATTCTACCTTGGGTGGTAGAAACATGGCCCACAAAAGTGGGCTTTTGGGTTTTTGGTCTGTTGCTCCACCAATCTTTTCCACTTGCAAAAAACATATGTGTGTTTGGACGTATTTTGTTCAAAAAACACACACTCCCCGACATCCCTTGATTAAAACGATTGTTTGCTTCATTCCCCTTGGTGAAATCCTGGTGTTGTTGATGAACTTCTTTTTCCCTGGCCAAATTGCGTTCTTTATCCATAAATTCTGTCAGTAAACTCCCATAAACTCCCCATTGTCATGGTGAACACATCCAGGTGGTGCGTCAGCTGGCTGAGAAGCTGTCTCAAGAGGAATCACCTGAGGCACCGGAAAGTGAGCTGTATACTACACATATTTTACCGCTAAATATTACTGTACAGGATGTATAATGATGTATGTATATATATATATGAATATATGATATATATATAATATGATATCACATATATATATATATACATGTTTATAATATTTTATGTAAATAAATAAATAAATATATATATATATATTAGTACATACACATATTTCTGTACTTATTGCTATACATACAAATGTATTTGTATATAGTTTAGTGACGCAGGGTACCAAATAAAACATTGCACCTTGACAATTGATGTAATAAACAATTTGCTATCGTAAATGAATAGGTAATCGAACTAAATGGGCCACGGCAAACTGTGAAATTTCGAACAGTCTTCACGCCCACAATATTTTCTGGATGAATTAATAATAATGATTACCCCATGTCATGACGTCACTGGAGTGATGGTTAGATTGCGGGGAATCATCTTCCAATAGCCCAACATTTAATCTATTTGTACAGCTTAGTGATGCTTAGTGAATGAATTATTACAATTTAGCCAGAATCCACTGTTTCAGTCCATATCACTTGTTATTTTGTTGGTGATATCTCTCCTATATCCCGATCATATCCACCATTTGCGATGGTTACAGATCCATGCTACATACATGCGCCTATTCCGATGTGCATCACCAGGCAATCCTGGACCGGGCCTTTTTCGAGTGAACCATCCCCGACGGTCTATGATTGGCTTCTAACTATCTTCTGGTCAGATTTGGTTCAGTTATAGGCACCATTTGGGATATCATGAACCACAGACCGAGCAAAAAGGGCTGGGATTTCAACCTCACATGGAGATTTCCTATTGGCAGCGTATGTTCTGCACATTCTCAGACTCTCAAACTTGCAGCTGGCGTACTGGGCGGCACCGCGACTGTCAAAAGGGGCGAGCGAGACGTTACGTCGCGGCATCCCGAAGGGCCGGCGTCACCGTTGAGTGTGGCAGCATCCTTTCTCAAGCTTCCAGCGTAGCCCTCGCTGTTCATCAAAATCGATCGTTCCATGATGTTAGGGTTCTTGATCCAGGGATGTTAGCTGTTAATGAATTTAATGAAATCTGTTAGCATTCACATGGTCACCATAGTCACATGATTTTTTTTTCGGGATGCGATGGTCAGAAAAACCAGAGATGTTTTCATGTTGTTTTCCAATGTTGGATCTTGGGTGATGTTTACCCATTAAGGGCGACCCAAGGAAAACACAAACCGAATCCCTTGATCAGGACAGCCCCCCCAGCCGTCGGGCCGAATCATGGCTTCATGAGCTCAAGCCATGCGGTGTATCCAAAGGCAGCTGATCCTCGGAAGCTTGGGCTGAAAAAGGTGGAGAGAAGATGCACATAGATGATTCATAGATGCACTTTTTCAAGATTTTTCAGATGCTTAGTCTTGTCCCCAAGCGCCAAGCGTTGCGGTGTTGTCGGATTTTTGTGGCCAGGAGGTTCATATCTAGTCTGCAAATTGTCCTTTTAGAAAATAAATTGGGTCTAATATCATCAAACATCAGAGTTTTTGATATCACCTTGCCAGGCAAAAGGTATTTTTGCGATCTGAATCCTTTTTGAATTCTCCATTTGGGATGTTTTTCTTTCCCTTAAGTCCCCACCATCGGGCTGTTTGCCATCAAGGTCGGAGCCCCTGGTGAGGGTAGAGGCGGCTCGGGAGCTAGTTCAACGTTAGTTTACCATACAGATATCATACAGGATGGGCCCCCCAGTCGAGCTCGCAGTTGGTTGATGTTTGTGGCTGAATTAACTCTGGTTTATGGATGTTTATGGTAGATATAAGTTGATATAACTGATGACATGCAGGAACAGTTGAGTCAAATTTGATTCATTTGATTTCCTTCCGCTGCCGTTGTTTCTCATAGGCCTTGAGTCATCCTGGCGCGCATCCATGTCAAGATCAGTGCGTTGCACTGCGGCCTTCATTGGCACCATCTGATCCTTTGGATTGGCGATTTCTTAATAAACCTCACCCCGACAGTGGTGAGCGGAGCGTGGTTGCGACAGATGAGTGACCCTTGGGCTGAGTATCGGCAACGTATGTCTGGAAACTTCGCTGGTCAACCCACTGGAGCTACAATTCCAAGTGCTGCCAATGCCGATGCATCAGCCAGGCTTCAACTATGTTTAACCCAGGTTTTTCAATTCCGTGCTCTTCGTCCTCTCGACCTGCTGGTTTAAGTTTTGGGAACCAACACAATCCGATGCAGGCGATGCAATATGGCCACCCTGGAGTTCAGACTGGACAACCAAGTATTCCAACTGGATTCAATGCTGCTTCATTCGCTTCTGCTTTAGGCAATGCTACTGGACAGCCTATGGGTGGTGATAATCGACCGAAGAGCTCAGCTTTTGATTTGCTTGGGGGTGCACGACCTTTTCCACCAAGTGGAAATACCTTTGGGGAGCTGGGGCCTGACGGCCAGCCTACAAACACTGCCATTGCTAGCGCTCTGCATCAGCTTGGAGAGAAGAAACCAATTCCGACGTGGAATGGAAATGCGGAAACACTGCGCTCGTGGCTCAAAGTTTTAGCTTTGTGGGAATTTGAGACGACCCTGCCAATGAACAAAAGGGGAATCCGTTTGCTGCAAAGTTTTCAGGAGAACTCTCAGCCGAGAAGGATAGCAGACACTGTCCCTACGCAGGTGTTGCTTTCACCTCAGGGCTATTCAGCCATTCTGACAGGTTTCTGTATGAGGGTGAAAGGCAGAAGTCTGAAACCTTCACCTCATATGTTGCCGCAAAACAGATTTCATTGCAGGAGATGGAGATGCAGATGGGCGAGAAGATTAGTGAACGTTTAGCTGGACGGGTGCTTTTGAAACATAGCAACGTGAACGATTTGCAAAGGGAGCTTTTGATGCTGCGATCTCCCATTTTGCGGACGTTTGAGGATATTGCTAATTTGTTGAGAACTTTGGACCGTCCGGAGATGCTCAATAGAGCTCAAGGGTCTATCAAGAACTATGCCACCTTCCATGACTCCAATGATGCTCAGGTAGATGGGGAGGCCCATGAATATGACGAGAATCATGTGGAGGGCGATACAGATGATGAGTGTCTTCACAGGATGAGCAGGGCAATCCTTTCATCTACTTCGAGGACAAGGACTTTTCTGAACAGGAGTCAATGGAAATCATGGAATACCATTCTGCTTACCGAGATGTTCGACGTGAACTGCAAAAACGTCGCAATGAGCGAGGCTTTGTGAAAAGAGGCAGAGATGGTGGTGGAAAACCAAGGGGAAAGGTTCCTACAAACCCTACCATGTTGGCAAGGGAAAGGGCAAATTCAACAAGGGCTCCAAAGTTGTGAAGTCATATGAAGATGATTTGATTTCAAGAACCAGGTGTTTCAACTGCGATGAGTTGGGCCATATCTCCAAAGACTGTCCTTTGAAACAAGATGGCAAACAAAAGGGTGGCTTGTCAACTATGGCCCCGCGCAAACAGTTTTTGATGACTTCAACGGGACCACAAGTTTTCATGTTTGCCTCCCAGGCAGCCCGGTTGGATGATGAATCAGTGCCATGCAGAGTGATGATTTTCCATGCAGTCCAATGCCAACCTTTCGAAGCTTTGGTTGACACCGCGGCAGAGGAGGCAGTGATTGGACATCGAGCGATGGAACGCTTGGAGAATGAGTTGGCTCAGAAAGGACTTTGTGTGCTTTGGCAACAACATGGACCTCTTCCTGGAGCTGGTGGCATTGGAGGTGCGGCAAAGGTGAAGGGGACAGCTCATGTTCCAATTGGAGTGGCCAAAACTAATGGGGCACTTCATTTCACTGTTTTGCAAGATGGAGCTGATCACCAAACACCACCCATGTTACCCATCAGTTGGCTGGAGAGCGTAGGAGCCATGGTAGATTGCAAGCACAACCAACTCATTTTGGAAAATGGAGGATCCACAGACATGCGGCGATTGCCGACCAAGCACAGGGCTATCAACATCATGGAGTTTGCTGATGAAGGTTGGGATTTGCCCCGAGACCTTCGCAGAGATCCAGATGTTGATCCTTTTCTACTGCCGTAACAAGCCATTGCCTATGCAGCTGACGTGGAGCAAAAGATCGTGAAGGTTTGGTTGATGGTGGGCGACACACTTCACCATTTGAAAGACCTGCCAGCCCAGCCTTGGTCTATGGTGATGCCTATGGAATGTGGAATACAAGATCCATCAGCACTGGAACCTCAGAGGGTGACGCATGCTTACCTTCGAAATGGTCGCCATTTGGTCATCCGAGATCTTTGGCAACATTCCTCTGGAGCTCGCAGTTTGGAGGGGCCTTGGAGTGGATCAGTGATCTTTGCTTCAGCTGCACATGTTCCTGTGCCACAAGATGGAACTCAAGGGATTTCGATGCCAGCAGATGACACTTGCCGGATGGCCTTCAATAGCCTTGTTTCAACCGCTTCATCGTCTTCTGGGTCAACAAGACCCTCATCGTCATGGGCAAACATTGCCAATCGACAGTGGAACAGCCGCAGTCAAAATGGACCGCAGCATGATGGGTCAGCCACTTTGACATCACAGACCGCAGTTTGCGATGAATGCTCTTTGAACCAATTTAACATCATCCATGATGTTGAGTTCCCTCCAGTTTCATGTACCCCACCTTCATCATCTTCTACCCAACAGCTGTTTTCTCCGTGCACGATGGTTCACTGCAGGCTTCACCAATGCCAGCCGTCAGCAGCCAACAGCAATTGCAGGTGCCATTGGGAACCACCGATGCAGGGCACAGAGTGCAACATTTTGATTTGAGTCGTGATGATGACATTTTGGTGGAATTTCATGATCAATCTCCAACTTTTGGTTTACAACTTCATGAACCAGTGCAGTCAAGTGTCGACAAACAGAATTTTGGGAAGGCAGTGCGATTTGAGAATCCAATGTTTTTGAGCGTTTTCAGCATTCTCCAATTTCTTCGTTTTGTTGCCACTTCATCCAATGCTTCGCCTACCTCGAAGCCTGCACAGATGCTCAAGAAGTTGATCCCGAGCATTTTGTGTCTCTGTGCTCGCCGGAATGCACCGCCTGCGCAAGACTTATGCCAACTTGGAGGAGAGCCCGGCTGGTGGTCGAAAGGCGGAGAAGGCACAGAGATCATGGCGAAGACTGATGATTGCGCTGTTTATGACTATCAGCTCAATTCGTCAGGAGATGGTCATGGAGTACCTCCACAAGCGCATCCCTCAGCCGGAGGACAAGGAGGAGATCAAAGAGCCGCCTTGAGTCATCCTGGCGCGCGTCCATGTCAAAATCAGTGCGTTGCACTGCGGCCTTCATTGGCACCATCTGATCCTTTGGATTGGCGGTTTCTTAATAAACCTCACCCCGACATAACGAACTAGATAGCTATGGTATTCATGGGGTGTACAAACCAAGGTTCACGTCACTGGGGGGCACCATCCTGTAACGAATTTTACACCCCAGATTCGGATCGATCAAATTTTGGCTCTAGTAGTTGCCCAGCCTGGCATGCCACGCAAAGTTTGCGCCACATATCTTTTGAGCTGCTCATCCCGATGTCTATCATTTGTTTCTCTATGTTTAGCCAAAAAATGGCTTACACATGGCTTAGAAAGTTCATAAAGGTCCATTAAGGTTCAGAAAAAATCATAAGTTTTGAGTTCGGCGTTACAAATGGCTTAGCGGCTTATGGGATCTTGCGCAGGACGACGTTGCAGGTTACACCTCTGGGAGCTTTGGCGGATTGGGGTGCGTGCAATCCATACCCAAGGTGCCGTGAAGCAGTGCAGATTCAATGGCCATTTGAGCAGTGTTCAAAAGCCCTGTTGGTTGATGATTGTAGGGGATTATACTACCCAATCTGGTTGGTGGTTTGGAACATTGTTTATTTTTCCATATATTGGGAATGTCATAATCCCAACTGACGAACTCATATTTTTCAGAGGGGTAGGTATACCACCAACCAGATTGGGGATTCTAATAATCCAATCGGAAAATGCCGAAAAAAACCAACCAGGATTCAATGGAATGATACACGGATTGATTTTGAACACTGCTCATTTCCGGAACCGAGGAAAATTGGAGGTACCTAGCACAAAAAATCCAGGCCAGCTTGTAAGGGCTAAGCACAGGAATATCCCCACGAAATATGGCCTGGAACATGGTACCGTCACGGACCATTTTAGGATCCTGAAATTCCCATTGACAGCTTGTCCATCTGAAAATTTGTTGATCCCTTCGCCCGTTCATATTAAAACCTGCCATCCAAGATCTTTTAGCATCATTTTTTCCTATCTAAAAAAGTAGAGAAGTAGCTACAGAAACAACCTGCGCAGGATTAATATCAAGAAAAGAAACTTCATTTCATGGTTTAATGGTTTACTTTACATATCTTTAGAATTCTTTAGAACCATGCGGGGTCGATAAAATATGAAGGGGGATTGGATTACTTCACCCCATGGCCATTTTCAACACACTGAAGTAGTGATGGAGTACTGATGGGATTGGCTCACAGTGCACCGGCTTGGATCACAAAATGCTAAATGAGTCACTGGCTCATTCTGAGTCCTACCCTCAGCTCCGGCCGGCTTGCTGGAAAGTCCAGGGTTTTACAGATTTTCCCATCAACAAAAACAACAATGGATAGGGGATTTTCCATTGCCATGTGTGATTATCATGCTAAATGGCCCTTAAATGACCAGCCATTGGTCCCGACTCATGTACCACTTGGTAGTTGTTCCCAACCACAACAGTAGTTGGGTTTGTCTGAAAATATGGCTCCCCCCAAAAATGAATGTTGATCATACGTATCCCCATGATTATGGCCTAAAATGGGGGTAGACCCAATTTTCAAGCACACCCAATTCACATCGCATGCCATTTTTTTGGTAGCATTTGAAGGTGCTTTCAGCAGTTTTCCCATGATTTTTTGGGGTTGAAGCTTGATCCCGACCCACTTGTTCTCTAGACTTGGCCAGGTCGGTGAAAGTTGCCGGCACTATTTGAATGAGGCGCGAATTTTGGCCGCTGATGTGGCTAGTCAAAACATGTCAAGACAATTAAACAAATCTGGGCTATGTTCAAGTTAGTTGGATTAGATTAGCCCATGATTTTTTTGGGGATGGTCATCAAAATTTCAATAGGGATTTATGCGCTCCTTGTTCTGACCATGGCACAAAAAAGGGTTTTGTGTTTAGAAAAATCAGGGACACACATGGGGGTTTCCTAAAATGGGGGTAACCCCTAAATCATCCATTTTAATGAGATCTGAGATTTTCCATCATAAACCATCCATTTTGGGGTACCCCCATTTATGGAACATACCACATCCATCAATTTTCCATCCATTTCCCTATATTTTCATGGCCAGTTTTGGGGTGCGTGTGTCGCACTGTTCGGGCGAACCTCTTGTTTTTGGCTATCGGCTGACTCGCCGCCCCAGAAGGGTTGTCAATTTTTGCTATAGTATACTGTATACTTCGATGTTGTGCAAG
>CAMXCT020002397.1:0-7500 GCA_947184155.2 Cladocopium goreaui
TGGCCAACATCGAAATGCGACCATGCTTGATCTCGGTGGCGCGACGTCGCTTGAAGTCCTCCACGCTTCCGTCGGCGGTAAAGCCGGCGGGATCCCAGAAACCCACGGGAGCTTGAACGCCCAGCTCATTTTCGAATGCCGTCAGAGTCGCCTGACACGAAAATGGAATTTTAACTGCCTTGCTTCACTCGGCGGCATTGCTGTTTTTTCTGTTGGTGTTCTGAAAAGATGGCGACTGTGACGAGGTCAGGATCATCACGATATCATCGCGCTGATCACGGTGAACACAACGATATTGATATCATGGTTAGCCTATGAACTGCTCATGGGGCTGGTGATGATAGCGATGTATAACCATGATGAATCTTGATGACGACGGTGACAGCAAGCGGGACGATGATGGCAGCGTTACTTTCTCTAGTGAAAAAATAACATGTTCAAAATGTCATGGTGATGATCGCAATGATGACAATGCTACTGAGATGACAACGGTAATCATGATAAATACAAGTGTGACGGATCATGACGACGATGACGATGATGATGGTGTCGGTGATGGTGTCATCCATGATAGTGATGGTGGTGATGATGGTCAGGAGGAAGAGAAGGATGGCGGTTCTGATCATGACAAAAGTCACGCGCGAACGCAACATGTTATGTGCATGTTTTCCACTGTAAATGTTCACACTTGTGGGTCCTGGGCCCGTGCAACACCCATCAAGCAATCAAACAACAAGGTCACATCTGGCCTCACATACGACATGTTCTATCCTGCCTAAAAAATAGACCGCTATCTAACCATCATAAATTGATATTTGGCAACCATCCGACATGTGGAAATACAAGGACCCCCCATCTACACCAGACAGATTGACAAACCTTGCCCCAATTCCTTGCCCGGCAGCGCACCAGCTGTGGCTTAACCACGCTAGCAAAGGCCTGACAGGCAGATCAGTCCACGGGAGCAGACCAGTGAGCAACTGGTTAATTGTAATGGTTATACCCCACTTACGTGTGCATTTACATGTAGATTAAAATGCACATATACATACATATACATATTATATATATATACACTAATGGTGCATAAATGTATGTGTATATATATATATATATTATGGGAAAATAGGTATGTAGATATAGGTATATGTGTGCGCGTGGCTAAATCATAGTTGCCCACCAACCAGAAACAACAGGAACCAACGAACCCGAATGCAGTCAGGTAAAATTCTTTTGTGAAACAAGTTATTTCAACCGTCTTGTACATTTTTCCCCTGTTCCCGTACAAGTGTAGACTGTGGAGTGTGGAACGGGGTGGAGTGCAGAGTGTGGAGTGTGAAGACAGTGAAGACAGTGGAGAGTTGAGTGGGGAATGTAATGCGAAGGGTATGAAATGGGGATTGTGGAGTGTGAAGTGTCGAGTGAAAAGTGCAAAGTGTGGAGTGTAAAGTGTGGAGAGCAGAGTGTACAGTGTAGAGTGCGGAGTGTAAAGTGTAGAGTGCGGGGTGTCAAGTGTAAAGTGCGCAGTGCGAAGTGTAAAGTGTGAAGCGTCGAGTGTGGAGTCTGGAGTGTGGAGTGTAAAGTGTAGAGTGCGGAGTGTAAAGTGCAAAGTGTAGAGTGTGGAGTGTAGAGTGTGGAGTGAGGGGAGTGTGGGGTGTAAAGTGCAGAGTGCAGAGTGAAGAGTGAAGAGTGAAGAGTGTGGAGTGTAAGTGTAAAGTGCAAAGTGCAAAGCGTGAAGTGTAAAGTGTACAGTGTGAAGTGTAGTGTGGGGAGTGTGGGGAGTGTGGAGTGTAAAGTGTAGAGTGCGAAGTGTAAAGTGTGGAGTGTGGAGTGTAAAGCGTAGAGTCTGGACTCTAAAGTGTGCTGTGTAGAGTGTAAAGTGTAGTGTAGAGTGTCAAGTGTTGAGTGTAAAGAGTAACGAGAAGAGTGTGGAATGTCAAGTATAGAGTGCGGAATGTAAAGAGTCGGGCTTAGTGTGTGGAGTATCAAGCGTACAGTGTAAACTGCAAAGTGTAAAGTGTACAGTGTAGAGTGTAGTGTGTAAAGTGTAGAGTGTGGAGTGTACAGTGTACAGTGTGGAGTGTAGAGTGCAGAGTGTGGAGTCTCAAGTGTAAAGTGTGGACTGTAGAGTGTAGAGTGTGAAGTGTCAAGTGAAAAGTGTGAAGTATAAAGTGTAGAGTGCGGAGTGCAAAGTGTAAAGTGTAAAGTGTAGAGTGCGGAGTGTGAAGTGTGAAGTGTAGAGTGCGGAGTGTCAAGTGTAGAGTGTGGAGTGTTAAATGTAAAGTGTGGAGTGTAAAGTGTAGAGTGTGGAGTGTGGAGTACACAGTGTAAAGTGCAAAGTGTACAGTGTAAAATGTAGAGTGTAGAGTGTAGAGAGTGAAATGTGGAGTGTAAAATGTACAGTGTAGAGGGTAGGGTGTAGGGTGTAGGGTGTGGAGTGCCAAGCGTAAAGTGTAAAGTGTGAAGTGCAAGGTGCACAGTGTAAAGTGTAAAGTGTAAACTGTAGTGTGGAGTGTAGAGTGCAGTGTGGAGTGTCAAGTGTCAAGGGCAAAGTGTAAAGTGTACAGTGTAAAGTGTAAAGTGCGGAGTGTCAAGTGTGAAGTGGAAAGTGGAAAGTGTATATAAAGCGTAGTGTGGAATGTGGAGTGTAGGGTGTAAAGTTTAAAGTGCAGAGTGTGGAGTGTGGAGGCAAAGTGGAGTGTCAAGTGTTAAAGTGTAAACTGCAAAGTGTGAGTGTCGGGTGTAGAGTCTCAAGTGCAAAGTGTGAAGTGCACAGTTTACAGTGTAAAAAGGGGAGTGTAGAGTGTAAAGTGTAGAGTGTGGAGTGTAAAGTGTAAAGCGTAGAGTGTGGAGCGTCAAGTGTAAAGTATAGAGTGTATAGTGCGGAGTGTGGAGTGTCACGTGTAAAGTGTAAAGTGTAAAGCGTAAAGCGCAAAGTGTAAGAGTAGTGTGTCCCAAATACTGCGCCTGCCACGCAAAATAGCATTTGCACACACGACGGATCTTCACCACATGCTGTGCCTGCCACGCAAAATGACACTCTCACAATCTCCCATGCCTGCCACGCAATTTGCACCTTGTCGCCACTTGACACAGCCCTGACAGTGCGATTCGCAAAAAACACGCAACACAACACGTCTAAAGTGCTGCGCCTGCCACGCAAAATGACGATGGACACGTCCAAAGTGCTGCGCCTGCCTTGAAAAATGCAAGTCATCTTCTGAAAACCTTGCAAAAGTATGACGCGCCTATCACACAAAAAGACTTTGGACACTTTTTCAGACACGTGAGACAGTCACTATAAATGCCACTCTTGCCACGCAAAACGACATGAGAACCTGTGTTGAAACCTTCGAGAATGAAAGGTTTTGCAGCTTCCAACATAGGCACGGCGATGCCACAAGAAAACCAGAGAATCGAGACTAGACATGTTGGAGCCTCAAAACGAGCATTTCGTGCGAGACCTCCGCGAACTTTGTAGCCACAAAATCGACGTTCTCCTGCGAGTGCTCATATGAACCCTCCGTTAATTTTCATCACATCTCACAAAATGCAACGCCTGCCATGGATTTGCAAATTGCCACCGCTTGACGCAGTTTTGACAATGCGATTCACAAAAAACACGCAACACGACTCGTCCAAAGTGCTGCGCCTGCCACGCAAAATGACTATGGAAGTCTCCAAAGTGCTGCGCCTGCCACGAAAAATGCACCTCGTCTTTTGAAAACGATGCGAAAGTATTGCCCCTATCACACAGAACGACTTCCGACACGTTGTGAAACATGTTGGAATGTCACGAAGTGCCGCGCCTGCCACACGAAACAAGGTTACGCAACGTTTGAAACCTCCTCCAAAAGTGACTACTTTTGCAGCACTACCCCAAACGAGAACCCTTCTCTACACATTCGGGAAAAGTGTTTCTTGGGTCGGTACCGCTACCAACCAACGAAATACGCTGTTGTCGTGGTCAAGTTGTTGCAATCTGACGAAATGTATCCAAAGGTATCCGATAACACCAGTGGGGAAAATCCATGAACCAACGGTGTCCATCGCATACTAAGTGGGAGGCTCATCAGGATCAAGAAACATCTACAGTGCGAAGCAGAAGTTGTTGGCAGTTGCGCCACCCGTCAAAAAAAAACGAGCGGGTGATCATTGCAGGGCAGAAAGTCGAGCGTGTTTCATAAGGACCTTCTGTCGCCGTCCGAGAGAAAGTAAAAAACGTCCACACCATGTGCCTATTCCAAGTCGACACCCTTCGAATTTCAACCAAGGTGATCAACATGCGAAACTTTCGCGGAAAAAGTGTGACTTTCGAGAACTCCGAATAGAACATGACCTCGGATTCCAAACATAACTCTTTAAAGGAGCTTGTGATCGACACCAATCCATGCATATGTTTATAATTCCCACTAAACAACAAAAAAATGAGTACATATGTACAGTAATAGCATGTTTTGCGTTTACTAATCCCATCTACTCCCTTTCTAATGTGGTAAACCCAACAAAACCAGCCCCAAATCCAGAAATGGATGGTATCCCATGGCCGGGTTCACCTTCCGGCTACCGGCGCTCAACGCCGCCACCGCAGTACCGGCTAATGCAAGGGAAGCGGTGACGCTGCTTGGCGCCTGCAGGCATAAAATTTGGGGATGTGGGATGCCACCAAGCAAAAACCATGTTTGACCCTCCGGTGATCAAAAATGGAAATGAACAAATTCCCGTGCAAATGGAAGTGTTAATGGGAAAACCAACTATATATGGTGGATGTTCCATTGCCATGTTTGATTACCGGAGGGTACCCAAGTCCCAAAATGAATTTCATCAATACGTTGAGAGTTTGGCCAGACCATGTCAATTTCTGGTCCAAAGTTTGAGATTTTAGAAGCAAGAACTAGGAAATTCACCAGCAAAAAGAGAAGCTTAAGCTGACAAAAAGTGAAGCAACCACAAAAGATGAAAATCAGCAAATGAACCGGATATGACCAAAAAGCAATGGGCATGACTGAGTAAAATCTTATGTTTCATCGTCAAGCTACAACACGTGGGACGTTAGCAGCAGGAATGGGGATGGGAATATCCTCCGCCAAAAATGGGAATACATCTCCACCCTTTGGGCAGGTTCCACCCCTTGTTTTGCTCTTAGGATATAAGTGGCGCCTTTCGAAAACAGTTCTGAACCCTGCAGAGATCATCATCTCACATGTATGTTTGTGCCTGGAGAAAAAAGTTTTCCATGTAATCCCCTTTGGCGGTGCGTTAGACTGGAACAAATCCACCCGACGTCTTTGCGCTCACTCATGTCGTTTTTCACTTCCAGAATTTTAGGCTAGCTGAAGCCATTTTGGACCCAGCTCGGCTCCAACTTTGCAATCTTTCAATGGGTTTTGTTCTGTTGTATTCGACCGTGTTCTTCTCAAGTTGACACTGTTAGTTGTTGTACTGGAGAATCTCGGAGATGTGGAATATCAGATAAACATTTTTTTCTGGAAGGCAGGCGGTAAAGAACACGGCAAATACCTGCGTTATTTTCGGGTTGCAAAACACAGCAAAGTGCTTGTGAATTCGCATGAGCTTGTATATGTTCGCTCTTTTGTACTTTCTAATCTAAAAACATAAAGGCACTGTCAATACATGAAACTACCAGCATGCCGTTTTTTCTTGGCCGTGCAAGTTCTGTGGCATCTGCAGCAATGTGTTGTTGCCATGAAATTGGAAGGCAGTCCCATTGGTGCGCAATGATACAAGATGCAGATTCATCTGGGAAATTTCATCTTGGAGATTACCGTGCATAGAAGGTTTCATCTTGCAGAAATTTCCAGAATAAAGAAAGGCATAGTGCCAAAGGACTGGCAAATACGTGTCTTCCTTCTGAAAAGGCTAGCTGCGTGTAAGCGCGACATGGAAGCTTGTACTTCCGCTACTTTCTTACCATTCCCGTGTCCAGGTCGACCCTCAACAATGGCACCGAGTCTCTCCAACTGAATGTGATACACCAGCACCCTGGTGCCAAACACACCATCCACATCATCCACATCCCGCCTGTGCAAGTGGTTTGCTGGCGCTGCTTGCCACCGCGCTGTTCGCCTTGTGAAGATCGGTTTGCAGCTGCAATGGCTGACTCTGACGTATCACTCTGATAAACTAATGAATGAGAGAGACATGCAATCAGGTGGGAAAATGTAGAAATTTGCGTGGGAAAACAAATCCCTTATCTATCAACAGACCTTCAAATTCTTGAATTGGAGAGGGTCCGCTTCGAAGGCAAGAGCCATCAATTTTGGAAGGTCCTGCCGCCCTGCCCTTAAGAATTACCCAAAGAGTACTGTATTGACCTGGGGTTGACATCGGCACTTTGGGGCAGATGGGCCGCTGGCTGCTGATCTGGAGACACAGCTCAAGAAGCTCAATCCCCATGTATTGTTGTTTTATGGATCCTTGGTCTGTGTGGATCTTGTCCAAACAGCATGATTTATCCCACATCAGCAGTGGTTCCCAGACATGGCTTAGAAAGCCAAACGTTTACAGGAAAACCTCAACAAATCTGGATGGTTTTGATGCAGATTTTCTTCGCAACTTGCAACAATGATGTCTTCACTTGTCCAACCCATAATCATAATAATGATAATACTAATACTAATAACAGATTAATACAGTATACTATATTTGGCGATCAAAAGACATTTACGACACCACTTTTCAACGCCTGAAACTGGGATGACCTTTACGAAATCGGCGACGCCAAGCGTCGCGAAGCTTGGGCGTGCTCGACGGAGCCGAAACAAAGGTCGCGCCAGTGAAAAGAGCCGCACCTCGATTTTTATCGTTCTTCACCGTGCGGCAGTGAGGCGAGTACAACCATTGAAACTGATGGTAAGTGAAAAATATCAACACTTTAGTGATTCCCCCTGTAAGATATTTTTGGTAGGATTCGTGGGCTTGGGTTATTGCAATAACTTTGCTTGTTATCTACTTGTCAAGTGGGATGATACAAAACTATGTTTAATCCATATATATATATACATATAAATATAGAGAGAGCTAAAGATATTCCAGATATCACTGGGTAATAATTTGGTTCTTGCCCACTTACGACATAAGTTCAACAACGGATTAGTACACTTTCTTGATTAATGAGGGAGTGTTCCCCTCAAAAAAGTGATACATATATATATATATATTATATATTTATATATATATATTATATATTTATAATATATATATATATTATATTATATATATATATTATATATATATTACATATATATTATATATTATATATATATTATATATTATATATATATATTATATATTATATATATTATATATATTATATATATTATATATATTATATATATTATATATATTATATTATATATATTATATATATTATATATATAGAGATTCCTCTTGCACTTGGTACCTCCCATTAGTAAACTCTGGTTTCTTGAATCTGGGTTAATATTATCTGGAATGCACGTCAATGACAAGTGGTAAATC
>CAMXCT020002397.1:10000-50000 GCA_947184155.2 Cladocopium goreaui
ACTTGTCTCTTAAAGCGTATGATACTCCTCACCTGCACCCAGTTGTGTCAATGCAACTGCAAACAAGCAACTGAACTATGCCAAAAAAAAGGAATCGGCCAAAAATGGGAGCAGCTTTTGCTCACACAGCCAATGCTTAAAACAGATATCTCGAGCCATCCGTTGCGCCAGTTTTTTGCAGTTGTGATGAAAAACTGATCAACAAGCTACAAGCAGTCAGCAATCAAAGAATATGCCATCGATTGTACCATGCGCAGCAAAACAACTTTCTGCAGCGAAATGCATCATTATCATCATTCTTCCAAGTCAAATCACTTCATCGAGTCAAAAAGGTTGACCAATCCATGATTCGCCACCTTCCAGGCCTACCTTGACCACCCGTTTTGCAAAGTGGTGACTTAGTGCAGTCACTCCCACAGATGGCATCTCGTTCCATGAATGACCAGTTCCAACAGTGGATCAACAGGCCCTTTTCTCCTCGGTTCGGCAGGTCCGATCCAAAATGGTGGCACCTAAGCGGACTCGGCACGCAAAGGAGATGCTGTGTAGTTGGCCCAGTCTCCCCAGGCGCTTCCGGTCAGACCATCCTGGGACATGGAAGTTATGGCAGAGATCAAAAGCACAGGGTGGCAGCATCGAGATTGCTGATGATTCTAGAAAATCATGGTATGATAATATGTGATAATACAATATGCTTCTGATATGATATGATATGATACGATATGATATGATATGATTTGATTTGATTTGATATGATGTGATATCATATGATATGATATGTTTTGATATGATAGGATATGATATGATATGAAGTGATATGATATGTTATGGCGCAATATGAAGTCTGAAATGTAATCGCAAACTGTGTATGCATTTCCTTTAGCAAACGAATGAATAGCATCATTTCTTTGTGCATGTTTCGACGGCATTATATCAATTGTACAACCTGTTCATGTCACATCATGAAACTATTCATTCCCGGTACATTCTACAACTCACTTTTTGGGCAAGCAGTAGTAAGTATAGCGGTGACATAGCGCTGTACTGCGCAGTATGTTGAAACAGTATCAAACAATCAAACAATGCGGTGTGCTGAAAACGTGGCTGGCAAGAAATAAACTTCAGAAACTCAGAACACACCATGCGAATTGACACAGAATTGTGTTTCTTTCTTCAATGATGTTGATTCCGTTGTACTGATGCTCTACATTGTTGCACTCTTTCAGCCACGCTCTTTGTGGTGTTTCTTTTCTTGTGGAGTTGTAACAAACAATATGCGCGCAGGATCCTATCCCCGCCTGGAAAAACATGCCGATGATGGCCATCATCGCAAGTCTTCCGTTAGCGATTTCGGCATTAAGCTTTTTGGTCTTTTCAGCCGGGTCAGAAGAGGTCAACACCTTGAATCCAAAGTCTCCAGCATACGCAGCACTTCCTGGGGTCTGTTCCTGGGAGACCTCGCAGAAAGCCATGTAGGCCAAGATCTGACCCCATCCTGCAGGGTTGGCATATTGGGCCTCTTAAAAACTACATAAATCAGCAAAGCAACATGTTATACTGTCATAGTTATAATAGTGTGGGTTTGGAGATAATGAATTGTATAACATCATTTAAGTACATCTATCTTATATCCACAAACAGATCAACCACATTTAATGGATGATATATAAATCTAAATGTGCATATGTCTACATATTACAGGATATATATATATATACAACAACTCTATATATATACATGTATGTTATAATATACATATATACATACATAAAGACATGTATTTATATATCTATATATGGTTTTGATTTTCAGATGGATCCAGTTGTTTCAACCCCGTCCTGCGGCTGGGACCTTTGAGATGGCAGCCAAACCATTAGGCACATCGGCGAACTTCAAACCGGCGGATGGAGATAAGTAGCCAGGGAATTTGCCAGTGATCTCCTGGGGATTGTTTCATCGGAATGCATTCAAGAAAAAACATTGCCAGATATTGCCAGTGCCAGTAGGTTCACCTAACTATATTGGAATTGCAAAAGGGAAACACTAACAAATAACATACTTTATTGAAACGATCTCAAACGATCTTAATCTCAGCTTCAGCAAATCCAAGTCACTGGAGTGATGTATCCCATGGTAGCCAACATCGAAATGCGACCATGCTTGATCTCGGTGGCGCGACGTCGCTTGAAGTCCTCCACGCTTCCGTCGGCGGTAAATCCGGCGGGATCCCAGAAGCCCACGGGCGCCTGCACACCGAGTTCATTCTCGAATGCGCGCAAAGGAGATGCCGTGTAGTTGGCCCAGTCTCCCCAGGCGCTTCCGGTCAGACCATCCTGGGACATGGAAGTTGATGATTCTATAAAAATAATAATAATCATCATCATCATCATCATCATAATGGTCCGAAATTATGTGATACAATACGAAATGATATGATACAGTATCAATATGATACAATATGACATGTTATGATAGATATGATATGCTATGGCGCGATATGATATGTATAAACAAAATGAATGGTATCAAATCTTGAAATGGCATGTCTTTGTGCATGTTTTGACGGCATTATATCAATTGTACAATCTGTGCATGTCACATCGGACACATCATGAAACTATTCTTCATTCCAGACACATTCTACAACTCACTTTTTGGGCAAGCAGTAGTAAGTATAGCGGTGACATAGCGCTGTACTGCGCAGTATGTTGAAACAGTATCAAACAATCAAACAATGCGGTGTGCTGAAAACGTGGCTGGCAAGAAATAAACTTCAGAAGCTCAGAACACACCATGCGAATTGACACAGAATTGTGTTTCTTTCTTCAATGATGTTGATTCCGTTGTACTGATGCTCTACATTGTTGCACTCTTTCAGCCACGCTCTTTGTGGTGTTTCTTTTCTTGTGGAGTTGTAACAAACAATATGCGCGCGGAATCCTATCCCCGCCTGGAAAAACATGCCGATGATGGCCATCATCGCAAGTCTTCCGTTAGCGATTTCGGCATTAAGCTTTTTGGTTTTCTCAGCCGGGTCAGAAGAGGTCAACACCTTGAATCCAAAGTCTCCAGCATACGCAGCACTTCCTGGGGTCTGTTCCTGGGAGACCTCGCAGAAAGCCATGTAGGCCAAGATCTGACCCCATCCTGCAGGGTTGGCATATTGGGCCCCTTAAAAACTACATAAATCAGCAAAGCAACATGTTTTACTGTCATAGTTAAAATAGTGTGGGTTTGGGGATAATGAATTGTATAACATCATTTAAGTACATCTATCTTATATCCACAAACAGCTCAACCACATTTAATGGATGATATATAAATCTAAATGTGCATATGTCTACATATTACAGGCTATATATATATATGCAACAACTCTATATATATATGTATGTTATAATATACATATATATATATACATAATGACATGTATTTATATATATATATATGTGGTTTTGATTTTCAGATGGATCCAGTTGTTTCAACCCTGTCCTGCGGCTGGGACCTTTGAGATGGCAGCCAAACCATTAGGCACATCGGCGAACTTCAAACCGGCGGATGGAGATAAGTAGCCAGGGAATTTGCCAGTGATCTCCTGGGGATTGTTTCATCGGAATGCATTCAAGAAAAAACATTGCCAGATATTGCCAGTGCCAGTAGGTTCACCCAACTATATTGGAATTGCAAAAGGGAACACTAACAAATAACATACTTTATTGAAACGATCTCAAACGATCTTAATCTCAGCTTCAGCAAATCCAAGTCACTGGAGTGATGTATCCCATGGTGGCCAACATCGAAATGCGACCATGCTTGATCTCGGTGGCGCGACGTCGCTTGAAGTCCTCCACGCTTCCGTCGGCGGTAAATCCGGCGGGATCCCAGAAGCCCACGGGCGCCTGCACACCGAGTTCATTCTCGAATGCGCGCAAAGGAGATGCCGTGTAGTTGGCCCAGTCTCCCCAGGCGCTTCCGGTCAGACCATCCTGGGACATGGAAGTTGATGATTCTATAAAAATAGTAATAATAATAATCATCATCATCATCATAATGGTCCGAAATTATGTGATACAATACGATATGACATGGTACAATATCAATATGATACAATATGACATGTTATGATAGATATGATATGCTATGGCGCGATATGATATGTATAAACAAAATGAATGGTATCAAATCTTGAAATGGCATGTCTTTGTGCATGTTTTGACGGCATTATATCAATTGTACAATCTGTGCATGTCACATCGGACACATCATGAAACTATTCTTCATTCCAGACACATTCTACAACTCACCTCATTGGCAAACATATGTGTAAATATAGCAGTAAGAACCATATCACACAACCAAACATGCGGTGAGCTGAAAACGTGGCTGGCAAGAAATAAACTTCAGAAACTCAGAACACACCATGCGAATTGACACAGAATTGTGTTTCTTTCTTCAATGATGTTGATTCCGTTGTACTGATGCTCTACATTGTTGCACTCTTTCAGCCACGCTCTTTGTGGTGTTTCTTTTCTTGTGGAGCTGTAACAAACAATATGCGCGCAGAATCCTATCCCCGCCTGGAAAAACATGCCGATGATGGCCATCATCGCAAGTCTTCCGTTAGCGATTTCGGCATTAAGCTTTTTGGTTTTCTCAGCCGGGTCAGAAGAGGTCAACACCTTGAATCCAAAGTCTCCAGCATAAGCAGCACTTCCTGGGGTCTGTTCCTGGGAGACCTCGCAGAAAGCCATGTAGGCCAAGATCTGACCCCATCCTGCAGGGTTGGCATATTGGGCCGCTTAGAAACTACATAAATCAGCAAAGCAACATGTTATACTGTCATAGTTATAATAGTGTAGGTTTGGAGATAATGAACTGTATAACATCATTTAAGTACATCTATCTTATATCCACAAACAGATCAACCACATTTAATGGATGATATATAAAACGAAACGTGCATATGTCTACATATTACAGGCTATATATATATATATGCAACAACTCTATATATATATATGTATGTATGTATGTATGTATGTATGTATGTATGTATGTATGTTAAAATATACATATATACATACATAATGACATGTATATATTTACATATCTAGTCTATATATGGTTTTGATTTTCAGATGGATCCAGTTGTTTCAACCCTGTCCTGCGGCTGGGACCTTTGAGATGGCAGCCAAACCATTGGGCACATCGGCGAACTTCAAACCGGCGGATGGAGATAAGTAGCCAGGGAATTTGCCAGTGATCTCCTGGGGATTGTTTCATCGGAATGCATTCAAGAAAAAACATTGCCAGATATTGCCAGTGCCAGTAGGTTCACCCAACTATATTGGAATTGCAAAAGGGAAACACTAACAAATAACATACTTTATTGAAACGATCTCAAACGATCTTAATCTCAGCTTCAGCAAATCCAAGTCACTGGAGTGATGTATCCCATGGTGGCCAACATCGAAATGCGACCATGCTTGATCTCGGTGGCGCGACGTCGTTTGAAGTCCTCCACGCTTCCGTCGGCGGTAAATCCGGCCGGATCCCAGAAGCCCACGGGCGCCTGCACACCGAGTTCATTCTCGAATGCGCGCAAAGGAGATGCCGTGTAGTTGGCCCAGTCTCCCCAGGCGCTTCCGGTCAGACCATCCTGGGACATGGAAGTTGATGATTCTATAAAAATAATAATAATGATAATCATCATCATCATCATCATAATGGTCCGAAATTATGTGATACAATACGAAATGATATGATACAGTATCAATATGATACAATATGACATGTTATGATAGATATGATATGCTATGGCGCGATATGATATGTATAAACAAAATGAATGGTATCAAATCTTGAAATGGCATGTCTTTGTGCATGTTTTGACGGCATTATATCAATTGTACAATCTTTGCATGTCACATCGGACACATCATGAAACTATTCTTCATTCCAGACACATTCTACAACTCACCTCATTGGCAAACATATGTGTGAATATAGCAGTAAGAACAATATCACGCAACCAAACATGCGGTGTGCTGAAAGCGTGGCTGGCAAGAAATAAACTTCAGAAACTCAGAACACACCATGCGAATTGACACAGAATCGTGCTTCTTTCTTCAATGATGTTGATTCCGTTGTACTGATGCTCTACATTGTTGCACTCTTTCAGCCACGCTCTTTGTGGTGTTTCTTTTCTTGTGGAGTTGTAACAAACAATATGCGCGCGGAATCCTATCCCCGCCTGGAAAAACATGCCGATGATGGCCATCATCGCAAGTCTTCCGTTAGCGATTTCGGCATTAAGCTTTTTGGTTTTCTCAGCCGGGTCAGAAGAGGTCAACACCTTGAATCCAAAGTCTCCAGCATACGCAGCACTTCCTGGGGTCTGTTCCTGGGAGACCTCGCAGAAAGCCATGTAGGCCAAGATCTGACCCCATCCTGCAGGGTTGGCATATTGGGCCTCTTAAAAACTACATAAAACAGCAAAGCAACATGTTATACTGTCATAGTTATAATAGTGTAGGTTTGGAGATAATGAACTGTATAACATCATTTAAGTACATCTATCTTATATCCACAAACAGACAATGAATGATATAAAAAAGACATGTGTATATTTCTACATAATATTATTGGTTATATACAACATATGTATATGTATGTATACATATACATACATACGTATATATATATATATGTGTGTGTGCTATGATACGTGTATGTGTATATATATATATATCATGATATATACATATATATATAGTAATATACATATATATATATGGCTGTGATTTTCATATGAATCCAGTTGTTTCAACCCTGTCCTGCGGCTGGGACCTTTGAGATGGCAGCCAAACCATTAGGCACATCGGCGAACTTCAAACCGGCGGATGGAGATAAGTAGCCAGGGAATTTGCCAGTGATCTCCTGGGGATTGTTTCATCGGAATGCATTCAAGAAAAAACATTGCCAGATATTGCCAGTGCCAGTAGGTTCACCCAACTATAGTGGAACTGCAAAAAAGGAAACACTAACAAATAACATACTTTATTGAAACGATCTTAAACGATCTTAATCTCAGCTTCAGCAAATCCAAGTCGCTGGAGTGATGTATCCCATGGTGGCCAACATCGAAATGCGACCATGCTTGATCTCGGTGGCGCGACGTCGCTTGAAGTCCTCCACGCTTCCGTCGGCGGTAAATCCGGCGGGATCCCAGAAACCTACGGGCGCCTGCACGCCGAGTTCATTCTCGAATGCGCGCAAAGGAGATGCTGTGTAGTTGGCCCAGTCTCCCCAGGCGCTTCCGGTCAGACCATCCTGGGACATGGAAGTTATGGCAGAGATCAAAAGCACACGGTGGCAGTATCGAGATTGATGATAAGTGATACCGTATGATACGATATGATACGGTATTATATGATATGATACAAAATGATATGCTATGGCGCGATATGATATGTAATCGCAAACAATGTGTATATACAATTTGGTTAATTGGTTAATCAACAAAATGAAAAGTATCAAATCTTGAAATGGCATGTCTTTGTGCATGTTTTGACGGTATTATATCAATTGTACAATCTGTGCATGTCACATCGGACACATCATGAAACTATTTTTCATTCCAGACACATTCTACAACTCACCTCATTGGCAAACATATGTGTAAATATAGCAGTAAGAACAATATCACACAACCAAACATGCGGTGTGCTGAAAACGTGGCTGGCAAGAAATAAACTTCAGAAACTCAGAACACACCATGCGAATTGACACAGAACTGTGTTTCTTTCTTCAACGATGTTGATTCTGTTGTGCTGATGCTCTACATTGTTGCACTCTTTCAGCCACGCTCTTTGTGGTGTGTCTTTTCTTGTGGAGTTGTAACAAACAGTATGCGCGCAGAATCCTATCCCAGCCTGGAAAAACATGCCGATGATGGCCATCATCGCAAGTCTTCCATTAGCGATTTCGGCATTAAGTTTTTTGGTCTTCTCAGCCGGGTCAGAAGAGGTCAACACCTTGAATCCAAAGTCTCCAGCATACGCAGCACTTCCTGGGGTCTGTTCCTGGGAGACCTCGCAGAAAGCCATGTAGGCCAAGATCTGACCCCATCCTCCAGGGTTGGCATATTGGGCCTAAATCAACCAAGCAACATGTTTTACTGTCATAGTTAAAATAGTGTGGGTTTGGGGATAATGAATTGTATAACATCGTTTAAGTACATCTATTTTATATCCACAAACAGATAATTGATGATTTAAAAAAACGAAAAGTGTATATTTCTACACGTAATTGGTTATATGCAACATATGTATATATATATAGAGATATATATATGTATATACATTGTATATATATATATATCTCTCTCTACATGATTATACATGTGTTTGTATATACCAGTATCAATATATATATATATATATCTGTGTGTGTGTGTGTCATGGTACGTGTGCATATATATATATATATATATGTATATATATATATATATCCGCCGACCCTGTCCTAGCTGTGGCCTAGGCAAGGCGGCGCCTGGGACCGCCTTTGGTGTGGGGGCTAACCCTCCGCAGCGGCTCCGCACAGCTTGCAAAAGCCATGCCGTGGCCACCAACTGTGCCGGCAGAATCTTTTCTTCGGGCTTCAAGCTTGCCTTTGGCAGGCATGACAGGTGTAAACTCTGCGCAGCAGCTCCGCACAGCTTGCACTCGCGCCGCCGTGGCCACCACTTGTGCCGGCAGAGTTCAAGGCCGTTTGGCCGCCTTAAAAGGTGTAAACCCTCCGCAGCGGCTCCGCACAGCTTGCAAAAGCGCTGCTGTGGCCACCACCTGTGCCGGCAGACTCTTTTCTTGGGGGTTCAAGTGTGCCGTGGCCGCCTTAAAAGGTGTAAACCCTCCGCAGCGGCTCCACACAGCTTGCAAAAGCGCTGCTGTGGCCACCACCTGTGCCGGCAGACTCTTTTCTTGGGGGTTCAAGTGCCATTTGGCCGCCCTAAACGGTGTAAACCCTCCGCAGCAGCTCCACACAGTTTGCAAACGCGCTGCTGTGGCCACCACCTGTGCCGGCAGACTCTTTTCTTGGGGGTTCAAGTGTGGCGTTTGGCCGCCTTAAAAGGTGTACACCCTCCGCAGCGGCTCCACACAGCGTGCAAACGCGCTGCCCTGGCCACCACCTGTGCCGGCAGACTCTTTTCTTGGGGGTTCACGTGTGCCGTTTGGCCGCCTTAAAAGGTGCACACCCTCCGCAGCGGCTCCACACAGCTTGCAAACGCGCTGCCCTGGCCACCACCTGTGCCGGCAGACTCTTTTCTTGGGGGTTCAAGTGTGCCGTTTGGCCGGCCTAAAAGGTGTAAGCCCTCCGCAGCGGCTCCACACAGCTTGCAAACGCGCTGCCCTGGCCACCACCTGTGCCGGCAGACTCTTTTCTTGGCGGTTCAAGTGTGCCGCTTGGCCGCTCTAAAAGATGTAAACCCCCGCAACGGCTCCACACAGCTTGCAAAAGCGCTGCTGTGGCCACCACCTGTGCCGGCAGACTCTTTTCTTGGGGGTTCAAGTGTGCCGTGGCCGCCTTAAAAGGTGTAAGCCCTCCGCAGCGGCTCCACACAGCTTGCAAAAGCGCTGCTGTGGCCACCACCTGTGCCGGCAGACTCTTTTCTTGGGGGTTCAAGTGTCGTTTGGCGGCCGCCCTAAAGATGTAAACTGTCCGCAGCGGCTCCACACAGCTTGCAAAAGCGCTGCTGTGGCCACCACCTGTGCCGCCAGACTCTTTTCTTGGGGGTTCAAGTGTGCCGTTTGGCCGCCTTCCAAAGTGTAAACCCTCCGCAGCGGCTCATCTAATCTAATCTAATCTAATCAAACCTAACCTAACCTAATCTAATCTAATCTAATCTATCTAATCTATCTAATCTATCTAATCTATCTAATCTATCTATCCATCTATCTATCTTTCTTTCTTTCTATCTTTCTTTCTTTCTTTCTTTCTTTCTTTCTTTCTTTCTTTCTTTCTTTCTTTCTCTCTCTCTCTCTCTCTCTCTCTCTCTCTCCCTCTCTCCACAGGACCCCCCAAAATCGGGGGGTCGGCGGCACCCGGGCGCTAGCCCATTCTATATTTATATATATATTATAGATATGGCTTTGATTTTCAGATGGATCCATTTGTTTCAACCCTGTCCTGCGGCTGGGACCTTTGAGATGGCAGCCAAACCATTAGGCACATCAGCGAACTTCAAACCGGCGGATGGAGATAAGTAGCCAGGGAATTTGCCAGTGATCTCCTGGGGATTGTTTCATCGGAATGCATTCAAGAAAAAACATTGCCAGATATTGCCAGTGCCAGTAGGTTCACCTAACTATATTGGAATTGCAAAAGGGAAACACTAACAAATAACATACTTTATTGAAACGATCTCAAGCGATCTTAATCTCAGCTTCAGCAAATCCAAGTCACTGGAGTGATGTATCCCATGGTAGCCAACATCGAAATGCGACCATGCTTGATCTCGGTGGCGCGACGTCGCTTGAAGTCCTCCACGCTTCCGTCGGCGGTAAATCCGGCGGGATCCCAGAAACCCACGGGCGCCTGCACGCCGAGTTCATTCTCGAATGCGCGCAAAGGAGATGCCGTGTAGTTGGCCCAGTCTCCCCAGGCGCTTCCGGTCAGACCATCCTGGGACATGGAAGTTATGGCAGAGATCAAAAGCGCAGGGTGGCAGTATCGAGATTGTTGATGATTCTATGAAAATGATGGTATGACATTGCGCAATACAATAATATGATACAATATGATATGATACTACATGATATAAAATGATATGATATAACAAGCTATGGCATGTGATCGCAAACAATGTGTACATACAATTGGGTTAATCAACAAAATAAAAAGTATCGAATCTGAAAATATCATATCTTTGTGCATGCTTCGCAGGCATTATATCAATTGTACAATCTGTGCATGTCACATCAGTCACATCATGAAACTATTCATTCCCGGCACACTCTACAAGTCACCTTACTGGCAAGCATATTTGTAAATACAACAGAAAAAACTATATCAAACAATCAAACATGCGCTGTGCTGAAAACGTGGCTGGCGAGAAATAAACTTCAGAAACTCAGAACACGCCATACGAATTGACACAGAATTGTGGTTCTTTTTTCAACGATGTTGATTCTGTTGTGCTGATGCTCTACATTGTTGCACTCTTTCAGCCACGCTCTTTGTGGTGTTTATTTTCTTGTTGAATTGTAGCAAACAACATGCGCACAGAACCCTGTCCCCGCCTGGAAAAACATGCCGATGATGGCCATCATCGCAAGTCTTCCGTTAGCGATTTCGGCATTAAGCTTTTTGGTCTTCTCAGCCGGGTCAGAAGAGGTCAACACCTTGAATCCAAAGTCTCCAGCATACGCAGCACTTCCTGGGGTCTGTTCCTGGGAGACCTCGCAGAAAGCCATGTAGGCCAAGATCTGACCCCATCCTCCAGGGTTGGCATATTGGGCATCTAAGCAACCTACATAAATCAGTAAAGCAATATGTTTTACCGTATATCTAATCATCAACTAGATATCCTACTACAATTATCATTTTATCATACTGCATGCACAAACATATCAACCGTGTTTAACGGATGCGATATGAATACATATATATATATATGCAGATATATATGGCTTTGATTCTCAGATGGATCCAGTTGTTTCAACCCTGTCCTGTGGCTGGGACCTTTGAGATGGCAGCCAAGCCATTAGGCACATCGGCGAACTTCAAACCCGCTGATGGAGATAAGTAGCCAGGGAATTTGCCAGTGATCTCCTGGGCATTGTTTCATCGGGATGCATTCAAGAAAAGAACACATTGCCAGTAGGTTCACCCAACTACAGTGGAATTGCAGAAGTGGACATTAACAAAAAACATACTTTACTGATCTTTACTGAAATGATCTTAAACGATTTAAAACGCAGCTTAAGCAAATCCAAGTCACTGGGGTGATGTATCCCATGGTGGCCAACATCGAAATGCGACCATGCTTGATCTCGGTGGCGCGACGTCGCTTGAAGTCCTCCACGCTTCCGTCGGCGGTAAATCCAGCCGGATCCCAGAAACCCACGGGCGCCTGCACGCCGAGTTCATTCTCGAATGCACGCAAAGGAGATGCTGTGTAGTTGGCCCAGTCACCCCAGGCGCTTCCGGTCAGACCATCCTGCAAAATCATCAGAATGGATTCACGAGCCGCAACTTGTTTCTCTATACGCCCCAACGACCATGGAGACATATATGGACATATGTTTGATTAACGTTGGCAAACTATGATGGTATGACATAGGTTGGTCACTTCACCATGCTAAGCGCCTGAAAGAACATGCCGATGATTGCCATCATGGCCAGTCGGCCATTGGCCAGCTCTGCTGAAAGCTTCTTGGTTTTCTCCTCAGGGTCTGAGGAAGTCAAGACTTTGAAGCCATAGTCACCAGGAGTGCCAGTCTTGTAATCATCGAAGCCACTGCTGAACTCGACAAAGCCAAAGTAGGCTGCGATTTGCGCCCATCCTGCCACTGGCACCTTGGCGATTGCCGCAAGTCCATTGGGAATGTCGGCGAACTTCAAGCCTGCTGATGGGGACAAAAAGCCAGGCCTTAGATCAATGATCATCTGTCAATCAGTCCGAAACAATGGGTGACATCAACCGAACGTCGTCCTAAATCATTCAACGCTCAAGGCGCTAAAGGCACGCTCATGTCCGTTGCCAGTGACGTGTGCCTATGACATCTCTTTTGAAGAATCTGAAACTCATATGCACGGAGTCCCGGGCAGCTTGCCAATGACTTCTGGAGTGATGTATCCTCGCGAAAGCGTCAGCGCAGAACATGCCAACATCATGCAACATCCAATTTCAGAGATCTCTGCTTCCATGGAAAACAAAACAGCAGCACAACAACTGCTCGAAGGAAAAACCAAACACAGGTCATCACACGTATTTGTTGCAACGATCATGTCATGACACAAGTATGCTTGAACTTTGGACCCGCTTTTGGAGACGTGTTTGTTGCATCTTCTGTTGCATCTTCTGTTGCATCTTCAAACACATGAATCAGAAGTGCATCCAAGTCGCCCATGGTTGCCATCATGGAGATCCTTCCATGTTTGAGTTCGACAGAGCGACGGCGCTTGAAAACAGCCACATCACCGTCCGCAGTAAATCAAACGGGATCCCAAAATCCGACGGGGGCTTGAACGCCCAGCTCATTTTCGAATGCCGTCAGAGTCACCTGGCACGAAAATGGGGTTTCAACTGCAGTGTTGCACTCGGCGGCATTGCTGTTAAGTTCTCTTGGTGTTCTGAAAAAATGGTGACTGTGACGAGGTCAGGATCATGATGATATCATCGCGCTGATCACGGTGAACATGACGACGATATTGATATCATGGTTACACCTATGAACCGATCATGGGGCTGGTGATGATCACGGTGTATAACCATTGTGAATCTTGATGACGACGGTGACAGCAAACGGGACGATGATGGTAGCGTTACTTTCTACAATGGAAAATGATATGTTCTAATGGTCATGGGTGAGGGTCACAATGATGACAATGATGCTACTGAGATGACAACGGTAATCATGATAAATACAATTGTGACGGATCATGACGACGATGACGATGATGTTGATGTCGGTGAGGGTGTCATCCATGATAGTGATGGTGGTGCTGGTGGTGATGGTCAAAGGATGGCAGTCTTGATCATGACAAAAGTCACGCGCGAACGCAACATGTTATGTACATGTTTTCCACAGTAAATCTTCACACGTGTGGGGACCTGGACCACAGCCGTGCAACACTCATCAAGCAATCAAACAACAAGGTCACATCTGGCCTCACATACGACATTTTCTATCCTGCCTAAAAAATAGACAACTATCCAACCATCATAAATTGATATGTGGCATCCATCCAACATGTGGAAATACCAGGACCCCCATGTACACCAAACAGATTGACAAACCTTGCCCCAATTCCTTGCCCCGCAGCGCACCAGCTGTGGCTTGGCCACGCTAGCAAGGGCCTGACACGCAGATCAGCCCACGGGAGCAGACCAGTGAGCAACTGGTTAATTGTCATGGTTGTACCCCACTTATGTGTGTACTTATATGTAGATCTACATGCACATATACATATACATATACACATACATATACGTATACATGTTTACATATACATGTACATATACATATACATTTTTATTTGTATGTATATATTGTGTTTTTTATTTGTTCGTTTATTTATGTATATATATATACATATATCTATCTGTAAATATATGTGTATATATATATATATACATATTGTGATTCCCATCGTTGCACCTGTCATGACCATGATGTTGCCCACCATCAAACCGGTTTACCTCCAAGACATAGAACATGACTTAGCACTGGCTCAGGGTAGCCCTTTTAGGCGTGGGCGGGAGAGGATTGCTTGCTTGGAGCCATTTGGTGGAACGAGGCGTTCCAATTTGAGCCCGGGAGCTCACTGCTTTGGCCTCTAGGCCTTGTTGGCAATCTTGCCACGCTGGAAGACTTGAGACTGTTGCTTGTGGTCGTGCCAAAAGGGATCGACCGCTTTTGCCTGGAGGTTGAGGGTCTTGGTGTTGGAGCTACCAGTGTTGGTCTGGCTGTTTGCCAACCACACTGGTAGCGGAGCTCCGTTGCCAAAGAAGACGGAAGGATCCAGGGAGGAAAGATGCCTGAGACTTCCGATGGAACCGAAAGCTCCAACCTCAATGTCAGCAACCAATTAGCCACTTTGGTGCCCAGTTTTGATCCGAGTAAGGATGATCTGCAGGTGTATCAACAGAAAGTTGCCCTCCTTTTAGAAGCTTGGCCCTCTGGAAAATACACGGAACTTGCGACCAGATTGATTCTGAATTGTGCTGGTTCAGCCTTCAAGAAGCTGCAATTGCATCAGGCCGAATTGATTGAGAATGATCGTAAGTCGATCCAACGGATCATTGAACTGCTTGGTGGCCACTGGGGCCAGATCAATTTGGAGAAGAAGTATGAGTTCGCTGAGCGAGCCCTTTTCAAGTGTCTGCAGAAGAGTGACGAAAGTGCCGACTCGTATTTGGCGAGGGCAGATATCATGTGGACCGAGCTGAACAGCAAGAAGTTTCAGCTTGGCGACTTGCAAGCGTACGTGACCTTGCGAGGATCCATGCTTTCTGCCGAGGACAAAAAGAGGGTCCTCATAGATGCCGATGTCAGTGGAAAAGGAGAACTCACAGTTGCCAGTGTGAGTGCAGCCATTAGGATGCTTGGTGCCGGTTTCTTCCAAGAGATGACTTCTGGGAAAAGGGTATCCAAACTGAAAACCTATGATCAAACCGCTTTGATCGCAGATGATATCGATGAAGGTGACAATGATCAGTATGCAATGGCTGCCGATGGGTTTGAGGATGATGCTCAAACTGTTGAGGCTCTTGCCCAAGAGGGTGATGATGACGCATCTTTGGTGATGGACTTTGAGGCGGCGGCCACAGAAGTTCTGCAGAACGACGAGGAGTTAGCCTCGGCGTTTACGGCGTACACAGACGCCCGGCGCCGGCTCAACGAAAAGGTTAGATCAAGAGGATTCTGGCCAATTTCACAGAAAGGCAAGTCAAAGGGCAGCTGGAAAGGGGTGAAAGGAAAGTTTTCCAAGGGACATCCTTCATCTCGCAAATCGCTACAACAGAGGATTTTAGAGTCGCGATGCCGTTTGTGTAATCAAATGGGTCACTGGAAAGCAGAGTGCCCAAACCGTCGTGATGCAGCAGGCACAAGTTCCAAACCATCGCAAGCTCCGACAACCTTTGCTCAAGTGATTCAGCCGTCAGGTGCCAGCCCAGCCGATGTTTTGCCTATGGAATTCCTGAATCTGCCTTTGCATCCTGAGCCGACCCTAGACGTGACTCAGCATGGACCAGAAGTGATTTTAACAGTTCAATCAACAGGTTCAGATGAAAAGGTTTCCCATAGAACCAAGGATAAACTCCGAAAGACCCTCCTTAACTGGAAAAGAAATCACTCCACCGTGAGCCTCTCTGCCAGGAATGATGAAGACGCCGACGATGTCCGGCAACGACTTCGGAGACGATTGGCCAGCAGTCCAGAGCACAGCCAGTGTGAGACCTCCGACCCTGAACCAACGCATTTTGCATCTCATGGAAGTTTTGGCATTGTTGACCTGGGGGCAACAAAGACTGTCATAGGCAGTAAGCTAGTTCCCGAACTTCTCAACAATTTAGATCCCAAAATCCGTAGTCAGGTGACCCGATGCCCTTGTGTTGTCACATTCAGGTTTGGTAATCATGGAATTTTGCAGAGCCAACAAGCCATCGTAGTGCCCATTTCGGGGCTGCTGCTCAAAGTGGCAGTGGTGCCGGGATCAACTCCGTTTCTTTTGTCAAACACCTTGCTGAGAGCTCTAGGAGCCACCATCGACACTGCTCAGCACATGTTGCATGCATCAAAACTTGGAAGAAGTTTTCCTTTGAACTTGACCAGCAAGGGGTTATTCCTCCTCGATCTTAATGATCTTGCACAGCCGGTCCAGAAAGCCGACGATTTTTCCAAGCCGACTGAGACTCATGCATCCGTGTGTGAATCGAACGATTCAGCAGCAGCCGTGTCCAAAAACCAGGTGAGTCTTTCCGAAATCGTCAATGAGGGAACTCCAGACACATCACATGCACATAACCCTGTAAAGCCAAATGTCCATGTCCAGGAACACCATACAACTCAAACATGTCATGATGAACATACCAACACAGATGCGGAAGATGAAGTTACATCCGACCAGGAGCCCGAATGCCACAGCTCTCTCAGGTCCAAAACCGTGCCCAAAAGCTTTCAAGTGATTCGACGCAGGTGCAATGTCGATGTCGACCTTGTCAAAGAGACTGCAGAAGGTTCAGGCATCTCCACCGATGCCAGAGTACGATTTCAGCCACATGTCGATGGACCAGCTCGAGGTCACCAAGATTCAGTTCGGGAAAACCCATGTGGGAAAGACGTTCAACCACATGTGGTGCAGGGAGCAAAAGTGGGTCATGTGGTTCACCCAGCACTACCACAGCAGCAACAAGTGGGAACACAGGATCTTCCTGTACTACGTCGAGAAGAAGGTCGAGAGATGCGAGTTGACAGGATTGAAGATGCCGACCCACAGTGCCTCAGACCAGGCCACAGAGAGGGAGAACCGGCCCTCATCCCAGGCTCGGGGAGCCATGCCGAAAGCCAAGGCCATGGTCGCCCCGGGGACCGAAGTGGCCGAAGTCCCGAACGATCCCTGGGACTTGGACGACGACCCAGAGTTGTTCGATGTCCTGCAAGAAGGAGAACTGATGCCACAAGTCGAGTCGATGGTTCCAGATCAGACTGTGAGCCAACTGGAAAATCGTATGGTGCAGGTGGAACTGGCCCTGAACAAGATCATCAACTACATCGAGCAGAACACCACGACGCTGATCACCGAACAGTGAGTCCGGCCGAGGATCCTAGTCTCGTAACAGCCCTACAGGCAGGTGATCTCTGTGCTGATTGCAATTTTCAATCCACCATCAATTCCACTCCTGAGAGCAATCGTGAAAGAACACACTTTCAGAAACTTGTTCAACAATACACCAAAGAACTTCAGACAATTTGTCAACAACATGAACAACATGCCGGAGTAAAAGGGCCGAGACTAGATGTCCTAGAAGTGTTCTGTGGACCCCAGAGCCAACTGACTGCTCAAGCACAAAAGCTTGGGTATCGTGCTGAACGTTTTGGTATGTTGCAAGGAGACTTACAGACCCTCCAAGGGCGCGAAACCCTGTTCCAAAAGATGGTTGTACATAGACCCCGTCATGTCTGGTTTTCACCAACTTGCGGACCATGGAGTGGCTTCTCATGTCTCAATGGCAGCCGGTCTATCGAATCGTGGGACGCTTTGCAGCAAGACAGGATGAACCATTTGGGTCAGCTTGCTCTTGGGGTAGTGATCCTTCGATTTCAACGTCAGCATTCAAATCACATGCACTGGGAACAGCCGAGAGGGTCTCTCATGTTGAAAGTACCATACATGCAAGAGGTCCGGTACTATATGTTGTCCGTTGACATAGATCTGTGCACTGCCGGTAATCTACAGGATCCCAACAATGGTTTGTTCATCAAAAAGGCTTTGACGATAATGTCCACCTCTGAATATATGGTAAGATCGTTGCATGGCCTCCGATGCCCCGGAAATCATCAACACCAGACCATTGAAGGTCAAGTAGTTGTAGAAGGCCAAAGAATCAATCGATCTACCTTCACTGAGAACTACCCCCGAAAGTTTGCGAGAAAACTGGCTTTCATCCTGGGCCGGGTGCAAAAGCCATCCGAAGCACCGTATCGCAATGAGTTTTGGCCGATCCTTGCTGCAGAGGAACATCCGGAAATGCCTGGTCCCAAACGACCGAAGCTGCAAAGATATGCATCTGCCAAGCTCAGCCGCACTCTGACGGTCTCGCAGCTGCCATGGGGTAAGAGACAGAAATGTAGTACAAAGACCAAGCCTCTTGATGCCAAAGCTGCCTGGCAAACCATCTTTGACCAGGTCCATAGTTTGTTGCCAAGAGTGGGAAAGCGATGTTTGGACAATCCTGAAATTATCCAACTGGTACAAAATCTGGTCCCCGATAAGGAAATCATGTCCATCGTAGCCTGCCGAGGAGCCAGCCGCACTATTGCACCTCCAGCTCATATCTTAAAGGGAATGGCACCCTTAAGAAGATGTGTGTTTACAGAAAGGGGTTCAGGGGAAATTCGTGCCGAAGATGAATGGGAACAATGGGAGACACTTGCCAAACGAAACCTGATAAGACCTTCGCATGCCACTAGGATCAACATCACTTTGTTTGCTCGTGACAAGCCTGTCCACATGCAGCCGACCGAGAGTGCCAATTCTCCATGCATGACAAGTTCCCGTGCCTCTGACAGCCAACAGCCGCTGCCAGAAAATTCTGGGGAGAGCGAAGACAATCTCCAGAGGTCTAATCCCAATTTGGCCGAACCCAGTGCAACAACAGAACTGCCCAGTTCCCAAGTGGCTGATCTGCAGAACCCAAACCAATCGGCTCGATTCCGGTCTTTACCCAAGGATGAACAAATAGCCTTGTTGAGAGCACACAAGAACCTTGGACATCCTAGTGGAGAAAGACTAAGCACTCTACTCAGGTCACAGGGGTTTCGAGCCGAAGTAGCCCAAGCCGCCCTTGAGCTAAAGTGCTCCACATGTCAAGAAAATCAGCAACCGAAGCTGGCCCGTCCAGGAAGCATTCGAGATGAACTGGATTTCAACGATCGCATTTGCATGGATGAGTTCGATTGGACCAACAAGGACGGCACTCAATTTCGTGTATTTCATATTGTTGATTGGGCCACCAATTTCCAATGTGCTCGAATTGCACCTGATCGGTCATCGACAGCGATCATTCAACTGCTGATTGACATGTGGTTTGCCTGGGCTGGGTCCCCCAGTGAGGTTATTGTGGATGCAGGTAGCGAGTTCAACTCCGAAGAGTTTGCAACCTTTGCACAGGCAAATAACATAAAACTCACGACCATTAGCCCTGAAGCTCAATACCAGAATGGTAAGGCAGAACGACATGGATCAGTACTCAAAACGATGTTGACAAAATTTGAGGGAGACCATGACATAAACCAATACCTGGATTTGTCTCAAGCTTTGTACTGGTGTGTGAGAGCCAAAAATGCCAGCAGTCTGAAAAAGGGTTTTCCTCCAGAAATGTTGGTACTCGGAAAGCAAACCAGAATGCCTGGTGCAGTATGCAGTGATGAGATGTTACCTGCCCATTTCCTGGCTGACTCAGACACAGCTCAGGGAATTGCATTCCGCCGACAACTGGCCATGCGTGAGACAGCCCGATTGGCATTTTTCCAAGCCGATAATGATGCCAGCCTTCGTAGGGCTATGCTCCGACGTTCCCGGCCTGGGGGTCGTAGATATGCACCAGGTGAATGGGTAATGACATGGCGGCAGGGAAAGGGAGCCAACACCGGCCATTGGCTAGGTCCTATGAAGATAGTGGTACATGAGAATGATCAGACTATATGGACCACACTTGCCTGCAAACTGTATCGCTGTGCACCCGAGCATGTCAGACCAGTAACTGCAAATGAAGCCCGGGAAATTCCCATTCATTCCAACGAACCTTCAATATCAATTATCGCACAACAAATTCCCCAACTTCAATCCCAAGGTATCACTCGAGCCATTGAAATGCCAGAAGTCATCCCCATTGAACCACAGAATGCAGTTAATCCCAATCCAAATCCAAGAGTAAACACTGATTCCGAAGGCCAACCCGATGATGAACCTGAAATTCCATCACAGCAATCACCACACTCAAGTCAACCCGAAGATCCCCTTCAAGCTCATAATCCTGAACCCGATAATAACCCCATAAACTCCAATTCCCAAAATGATCCCGCCATTGATACACCGGTTCCCGAATCCAGTGATGATGACCTCATGTGTGACAGCCTGTTGTGCATCGACGATGACCCATGCATGTTCTCTTGTGAAGATCAGATGGCATGGCGATGCGAGATTCCGGTCCTGGAAAGGGACATTGAAGCCTGGAAGTCTGAACCGGACGCGTCTGAAATGACGTTTCTGGTTTCTGCGGCAAAACGGCAGCGCTCCGAGGTCAAATTTTCCTCACTGACAGCCACAGAAAAATCAGAGTTTCAAAAGGCCAAAATGGCAGAAGTTCAGAATTGGATCAAAACAGGAACCATTTCCAAAATACTTCGTGATCAAGTACCTCATGGCCAGATCTTGCGATGTCGCTGGGTACTGACTTGGAAGCCCATAGATAATCCATCCCCTGAAGACAAGAAAAATGGCAAAACATCCAAGGCAAAGGCCAGACTTGTGATTCTGGGTTATCTTGATCCGAAACTAGAGGAACTTCCGAGAGATTCACCGACACTGGGAAGAAACTCCAAAATGTTGTTGCTGCAACTCATAGCTTCTAAAGGCTGGCAGTTGAGATCTTTTGATATTCGTGCTGCTTTCTTGCAAGGTAAGCCTCAGTCCAACAGGGTATTGGCGGTAGAACCTGTCAGTGAACTTGTGGAAGCCCTCCAATTGGCCACCAATCAAGTTTGCAAACTTGAGAAAGGCGCCTATGGACTTATCGACGCCCCATTCCAATGGTACCAAGCAATATCAGAGGAACTGATTCGACTTGGATTCACCCAAAGCCCATTTGATCCATGCATGTTTGTACTCTATAATCATGACACTGGAGCTTTGGAAGGTGTTTTGGGACTCCATGTGGATGATGGGATATGTGGGGGTAGCCGATATTTCTCACAAAAGATTGACCTTCTTGAAGCCAAGTATCCCTTTGGTAGCAAAAAGTTGAAACAGTTTACTTTCACTGGAATTGAAATGGATCAACTCCCCAATGGAACAATCACCATGAAACAATCAACTTACGTACGAGCAATTGAACCTATTAAAATTTCCCTTGAACGACGTCACCAAGTGGATGCCCCTGTAACTGAGACAGAACGACAGGCCTTACGAGGTTTAGTTGGAAGCCTTCAATATGCTGCGGTACATACCCGGCCTGATATCTCCAGTCGACTGAGCATGCTACAATCCTCAATTAACTCTGCCACGGTAACCACATTGATAACAGCCAATCAAGCTCTACATGAAGCCAAGAAACATCATGACACTACCATCCAAATTCAACCTATCCCTGTGGAAGACTTTCGTTTCCTTGCGTTTTCAGATGCCTCATTTGCGTCAAAAAGTAATCCCAGCTCACATACCGGAAGTTTGATAATGGGAACTCATAGACTCATAAGTGAAAATGTGTCCTGTCCCGTATCACCTTTAGCCTGGGGTTGCAAAAAGATTCAAAGGGTTGTCACGAGTACGCTTGCGGCCGAAACGGTCTCCTTGAATAGCGTGTTGGACCATCTATCATGGATGCGTCTTGCTGGGCCTGGATGCTTGATCCCACAGTGAATTGGAAACAACCAAATTCCACCTTGAAAGAACTACCACAGACTGTTGCCACCGCCACCTTGAAAGCTCAAAGAATCCCTGACAGCGTTGCTGCCACAGATTGTAAATCTCTTTATGATCTTATCACTAGAACAGCCACCCCAAACTGTGCGGAATACAGGACCCAACTCAATGCCAGGGCCATTAAAGATCTGATTGCAGAAGGTGTCGAATTAAGATGGGTACACAGTGCTGCGCAATTAGCCGATTGCCTCACAAAAATCATGGAAACATCCTTCTTGAGAGAAACCTTGAAATTAGGTCGCTATCGCCTCAATGATGAGTTGGAAATCCTCAAAAATCGAGCATCATCCCGAAATCGTCTCCGATGGCTAAGAACTGCTGATACCAAAGGGTGCAACGATGAATGTTTTCTAAACATTGGAATTTTGGGAGTGTGATTCCCATCGTTGCACCTGTCATGACCATGATGTTGCCCACCATCAAACCGGTTTACCTCCAAGACATAGAACATGACTTAGCACTGGCTCAGGGTAGCCCTTTTAGGCGTGGGCGGGAGAGGATTGCTTGCTTGGAGCCATTTGGTGGAACGAGGCGTTCCAATTTGAGCCCGGGAGCTCACTGCTTTGGCCTCTAGGCCTTGTTGGCAATCTTGCCACGCTGGAAGACTTGAGACTGTTGCTTGTGGTCGTGCCAAAAGGGATCGACCGCTTTTGCCTGGAGGTTGAGGGTCTTGGTGTTGGAGCTACCAGTGTTGGTCTGGCTGTTTGCCAACCACAATATATATATATATATACATATATATATATGACTCTATCTGTAAATATATGTGTGTATACCTTATAGATATGTATATGTAAGTAATGGTATATACAAATGTATAAATATGGATTATCGAAATATAGGCACGTAGAAATAGAATGATATAGAATGGTATGGATACATGTGCGAATGTGGCTACATCTGGTTGTTCACCAACCAGAAACAACAGAAGCCAACGAACCCGAATGCAGCCACGCAAAACTCTTTTGTGAAACAAACTATTCCAACAGCCTTGTACATTTTTCCCCTGTTCCCGTACCAGTGTGGACTGTGGAGTGTGGAACGGGGTGGGGTGGACAGTGTGGAGTTTGAGAGCGTGAAGACAGTGAAGACAGTGGAGTGTTGAGTGGGGAATGGAATGTGAAGGTTGCGAAGTCGGGATCGTGGAGTGTAAAGTTTCAAGTGTAGAGTGTAAAGTGTGGAGAGCGCAACGTGTAGAGTGTGGAGTAAAAGTGTAAAGTGTAGAGTGCGGGGCGTCAAGTGTAAAGTGCGCAGTGCGAAGTGTAAAGTGTGAAGTGTAGAGTGTAGAGTCTGGATTCTGGAGTGTAAAGTGTAGAGTGCGGAGTGTAAAGTACAAAGTGTAGAGCGTGGAGTGTAGCATGTGTAGTGTCAAGTGTAAAGTGTGGACTGTAGAGTGTAGAGTGTGGGGTCCCAGGCGTAAAGTGTGAAGTGTAAAGTGTACAGTGTGAAGTGTAGAGTGCGGAGTGTAGCGTGGAGTGTGATGTGTAAAGTGGGGAGTGTGTGTTTAAAGCGTAGAGTCTGGAGTGTACCGTGTACAGTGTAGAGTGTAAAGCGTAGAGTGCAGTGTGTGGAGTGTCAAGTGTTGAGTGTAAAGCGTAAAAATTGAGTGCGGAGTGTCGAGTATAGAGTGCGCAGTGTAAAGTGTAGAGTGTGAAATGTGGAGTGTAAAGTGTAAAGTATAGAGTGTAGGGTGCAGGGTGTAGGTGTAAAAAGGAGAGTGTAGAGTGTGGAGTGTAAAGTGTAGAGTGTGGAGTGTACAGTGTGGAGTGCGGAGTGTCAAGTGTAAAGTGTAAAGCGTAAAGTGTAAGAGTATTGTGTCCCAAATACTGCGCGTACCACCAATGCTGTGCCTGCCACCCAAAAAGACGCCCTCACAATCTCCCATGCCTGCCACGCAATTTGCACGTTGTCACCACTTGACGCAGCCCTGACAATGCGATTCGCAAAAAACACGCAACACGACTCGTCTAAAGTGCTGCGCCTGCCACGCAAAATGAAAATGGACACGTCCAAAGTGCTGCGCCTGCCTTCCAAAAAATCAACTCGTCTTTTGAAAACGATGCGAAAGTATTGCCCCTGTCACACAGAACGACTGTCGACACTTTGTGAAACATGTTGGAATGTCACGAAGTGCCACGCCTGCTACACGAAACAAGGTTACGCTGGTTTGAAACCTCCAAAAGCGACCACTTTTGCAGTACTCCCCAGAGGCACGGCCATAGCGACCTCACGGCGGTTGCAAACAGTTGCGAACACAAAAGTAGCGTCGCGCGAACACCTCTCCACCCCCAGACCCCAAAGTAAAACGAGAACCCTTCTCTACGCATTCGGGAAAAGTGTTTTTTGGGTCGGTACCACTAAGTACCAACCAACGAAATACGCTGTTGTCGTGGTCAAGTTGTTGCAATCTGACCAAATGTATCCAAATGAATCCGATAACACCAGTGGGAAAATCCATGAACCAACGGTGTCAATCGCATACTAAGTGAGAGGCTCATCAGGATCAAGAAACATCTACAGTGCGAAGCAGAAGTTGTTGGCAGTTGCGCCACCCGTCAAAAAAAAACGAGCGGGTGATCATTGCAGGGTAGAAAGTCGAGCGTGTTTCATAAGGACCTTCTGTCGCCGTCCGAGAAAAAAAAACGTCCACACCATGTGCCTATTCCAAGTCGACACCCTTCGAATTTCAACCAAGGTGATCAATATGCGAAACTTTCGCGAAAAAGTGTGACTTTCGAGAACTCCCAATAGAACATGACCTCGGATTCCCGATGCATGCATATGTTTATAATTCCCAGGAAACAACAAAAAAATGAGTACATATGTACAGTAATAGCATGTTTTGCGTTTACTAATCCCATCTACTCCCTTTCTAATGTGGTAAACCCAACAAAAAACCAGCCCCAAATCCAGAAATGGATGGTATCCCATGGCCGGGTTCACCTTCCGGCTACCGGCGCTCAACGCCGCCACCGCAGTACCGGCTAATGCAAGGGAAGCGGTGACGCTGCTTGGCGCCTGCAGGCATAAAATTTGGGGATGTGGGATGCCACCAAGCAAAAACCATGGTTGACCCTCCGGTGATCAAAAATGGAAATGAACAAATTCCCGTGCAAATGGAAGCGTTAATGGGAAAACCAACTATATATGGTGGATGTTCCATTGCCATGTTTGATTACCGGAGGGTACCCAAGTCCCAAAATGAATTTCATCAATGCGTTGAGAGTTTGGCCAGACCATGTCAATTTCTGGTCCAAAGTTTGAGATTTTAGAAGCAAAAACTAGGAAAATCACCAGTAAAAAGAGAAGCTTAAGCTGACAAAAAGTGAAGCAACCACAAAAGATGAAAATCAGCAAATGAACCGGATATGACCAAAAAGCAATGGGCATGACCAAGTAAAATCTTATGTTTCATCGTCAAACTACAACACGTGGGATGTTAGCAACAGGAATGGGGATGGGAATATCCTCCGCCAAAAATGGGAATACATCTCCACCCTTTGGGCAGTGGAACACCCCTTGTTTTGCTCTTAGGATATAAGTGGCACCTTTCGAAAACAGTTCTGAACCCTGCAACAATCATCATCTCACATGTACGTTTGTGCCTAGAGAAAAAAGTTTTCCATGCAATCCCCTTTGGCGGCGCGTTAGACTGGAACAAATCCACCCGACGTCTTTGCGCTCGCTCATGTCGCTTTTCACTTCCAGAATTTTACACTAGCTGAAGCCATTTTGGACCCAACTCGGCTCCAACTTTGCAATCTTTCAATGGGTTTGGTTCTGTTGTATTCGACCGTGTTCTTCTGCAAGTTGACACTGTTAGTTGTTGTACTGGAGAATCTCGGAGATGTGGAATATCAGATAAACATTTTTTTCTGGAAGGCAGGCGGTAAAGAACACGGCAAATACCTGCGTTATTTTCTGGTTGCAAAACACAGCAAAGTGCTTGTGAATGGCGCATGAGCTTGTATATGTTCGCTCTTTTGCACTTTCTAATCTAAAAACATAAAGGCACTGTCAATACATGAAACTACCAGCATGCCGTTTTTTTTCTTGGCCGTGCAAGTTCTGTGGCATCTGCAGCAATGTGTTGGCTCCGCCGGGGGGGTTTGCCCGGCTTGGAACAAGGCTGACTGTGACTACATGTGATGAGTATCCGCAGCCGTTTGTTGTTCTTGTAGTCATGGTGTTGATTTTACTGTGTTTTTTCATATAAAATGTGGTTGTTCACAAGTAGACTTCATATCATGTTTTCAGATGCAATTGATCATTGAATGTTTTGACAATGTCCAAACTTGAGTTTTTTTCGCCAAATCTGGCGGAAAAATCAACAATAACCTGTAATTTACAGTGTTTCCATTTGACACGATTTGCATACATATATAGACAGACATGAAGTATACATACATATATATGTATATATCACATACACCAGAAGTAAACAGAAAGAGTCAGACAGAAAGGAGACACATGGCAAGAAGAAATACATTGAACGCAATCAAGATGAGGAAACGATGGACAATCAAACATGACACTGCGATTGCGTGATACGTTTGCACATGACACACCAGCAGCGTACCATGTGTACACATGAACACACCAGCAGCGTACCATGTGTACACATCAACACACCAGCAGCGTACCATGTGTACACATCAACACACCAGCAGCGTACCATGTGTACACATGAACACCAACGTTGACACACCCCACCCCACCCCACGTACTATGTGTACACATCAACACACCAGCAGCGTACCATGTGTACACATGAACACACCAGCAGCGCACCATGTGTACACATCAACACACCAGCAGCGTACCATGTGTACACATCAACACACCAGCAGCGTACCATGTGTACACATCAACGCACCAGCAGCGTACCATGTGTACACATGAACACCAACGTTGACACACCCCACCCCACCCCACGTACCATGTGTACACATCAACACACCAGCAGCGTACCATGTGTACACATGAACACACCAGCAGGGCACCATGTGTACACATCAACACACCAGCAGCGTACCATGCGTACACATCAACACACCAGCAGCGTACCATGTGTACACATCAAACGTTAACACACCCCACCCCACCCCACCCCACCACACCCCACCCCAACCCCCCCCCACCCCCACGTACCATGTGTACACATCAACACACCAGCAGCGTACCATGTGTACACATGAACACCAACGTTGACACACCCCACCCCACCCCACCCCACCCCACATGTTAAAATTCCGGGCAAACCCCCCCGGTAGACCCAATGTGTGTTGTTGCCATGAAATTGGAAGGCAGTCCCATTGGTGCGCAATGATACAAGATGCAGATTCATCTGGGAAATTTCATCTTGGAGATTACCGTGCATAGAAGGTTTCATCTTGCAGAAATTTGCAGAATAAAGAAAGGCATAGTGCCAAAGGACTGGCAAATACGTTTCTTCCTTCTGAAAAGGCTAGTTGCGTGTAAGCGCGACATGGAAACTTGTACTTCCGCTACTTTCTTACCATTCCCGTGTCCAGGTCGACCCTCAACAATGGCACCGAGTCTCTCCAACTGAATGTGATACACCAGCACCCTGGTGCCAAACACACCATCCACATCATCCACATCCCGCCTGTGCAAGTGGTTTGCTGGCGCTGCTTGCCACCGCGCTGTTCGCCTTGTACAGCTGCGATGGCTGACCCTGACGTATCACTCTGATAAACTAATGAATGAGAGAGACATGCAATCAGGTGGGAAAATGTAGAAATTTGCGTGGGAAAATAAGTCCCTTATCTATCAACAGACCTTCAAATTCTTGAATTGGAGAGGGTCCACTTCGAAGGCAAGAGCCATCAATTTTGGAAGGTCCTGCTGCCCTGCCCTTAAGAATTACCCAAAGAGTACTGTATTGACCTGGGGTTGACATCGGCACTTTGGGGCAGATGGGCCGCTGGCTGCTGATCTGGAGACACAGCTCAAGAAGCTCAATCCCCATGTATTGTTGTTTTATGGATCCTTGGTCTGTGTGGATCTTGTCCAAACGACATGATTTATCCCACATCAGCAGTGGTTCCCAGACATGGCTTATAAAGCCAAGCGTTTACAAGAAATTCTCAAAAAATCTGGATGGTTTTGATGCAGATTTTCTTCGCAACTTGCAACAATGATGTGTTCACTCGTCCAACCCACAATAATAATACAGTATACTATATTTGGCGATCAAAAGATATTTACCACACCACTTTTGAATGCCTGAAACTGGGATGACCTTTACGAAATCGGCGACGCCAAGCGTCGCGAAGCTTGGGCGTGCTCGACGGAGCCGAAACAAAGGTCGCGCCAGTGAAAAGAGCCGCACCTCGATTTTCATCGTTTTTCACCGTGCGGCAGTGAGGCGAGTACAACCATTGAAACTGATGGTAAGTGAAAAATATCAACACTTTAGCGATTCCCCCTGTAAGATATTTTTTTGTGGGATTCGTGAGCTTGAGTTATTGCAATAACTTTGCTTCTTATCTACTTATCAAGTGGGATGATACATAACTATGTTTAATCCATATATAGAGAGAGAGAGAGCTAAAGATATTCCAGATATCACTGGGTAATAATTTGGTTCTTGCCCAGTTACGACATAAGTTCAACAACGGATTAGTACACTTTCTTGATTAATGAGGGAGTGTTCCCCTCAAAAAAGTGACACATAGATTCCTCTTGCACTTGGTACCTCCCATTAGTAAACTCTGGTTTCTTGAATCTGGGTTAACATTATCTGGAATGCACGTCAATGACAAGTGGTAAATCCTAAAGCGTAGACATCATGAGCCATCCCTAATATTACCATAAATGGGATCCAAAACATCCCTAAATGTTTGTTATAGCTGTTCATTGTTATTATTTGGTTAATCGGTTAATCACATTACTGTACATCACATCAATTATAAATTTTCATCAACTCTAGGTGGGATATTCTTCTTCTCCCACTTGCGTTGCTCCGAACCGGCGCCTGTGGCGCCTGCGGCCAGGGCGGAAACTCGGCTGGTGGAAGCCATTGTCTATTACCTCGGTGTAGCAACATCAGCTGGTGCCGTGTGGGGGGAAAGTTTGAAAAGTCCCTTGAAATACCATCATTGTTGCTGTGTGATGCTCTTGAGGATCCTCAAAATGGGTCAAATAGATCTATTTGTTGGTGGGCGTCCATGGCTAGCCTTGGCTTCTGGATATCTTGAACAAAAGGATTGTCTTTACATGGGTAGTGCCAAATTCTGTCCAGGGGGGGCATTTTGGGGACAACTTTCATGCCACAAGCGCAGGAGCAAGGAAGATCAAGGAAGAACATCATGTCACGGATGGAACTTGGAGTAACTTGGGGATTGCAGCAGTACCAGGTCTAAGGGACATCAAAATGCCACAGGTTGCTTTAACCCTCAAACTAGGTACACGCTTGATAGACGGCCGTGGCACGAAATGGGATTTTCAGCAAAAAACTCAATGTTTTTTGAGGTTCCTCATTTTGCATTGTTCCAAACTACTGCGAAGCAGCACTTCATAGCCTTTTTTTCCTCATTGTTTCAAAAGTTGTTTCAGCTCTTCTAAGAAGGCAATGGGGGTGATAGGCCCTAGACTTTGTCTAAAGACCCATTGGTTCACCATCGCTTTGACGTCGTCTGACATCATGTATGTGAGGAAGTGCAAGACGACATGAAGTAGCGTAGCATCATATATGTGAGGAAGTGCAAGATGACATACAGCAGCGTAGCATCATGTATGTGAGGAAGTGCAAGACGACATGAAGAAGCGTAGCATCATATATGTGAGGAAGTGCAAGATGACATACAGTAGCGTAGCATCATATATGTGAGGAAATGCAAATGAACGTTATTACCCCACCCCACCCCACCCCACCCCACCCCACACAATAACGTAGCATCATATATGTGAGGAAGTGCAAATGAACGTTATTATCCCACCCCACCCCACCCCAATGAGCAAAAAAGCAACAAAAGTACGCGGCCGTCTACCAAGCGTGTGCCAACTACAGGAGGTTCCTGGCAACTCAGGGCGACTTGAGATGCTCAACCTGTTGACATTGTGATTTCCACGGGTAGACATGGTCTGACCACTGCATGAACACTCGAACCAGCTCACAACTTCAAATCTTTTTGTGGGTAGCAAAAAAACAATAGTCATAATGATAGTAATTGTAAGCTCAACAGACTTGTCTCTTAAAGCATATGATACTCCTCACCTGCACCCAGTTGTTTCAATGCAACTGCAAACAAGCAACTGAACTATGCCAAAAAAAAAGGAATCGGCCAAAAATGGGAGCAGCTTTTGCTCACACAGCCAATGCTAAAAACAGATATCTCGAGCCATCGGTTGCGCCAGTTTTTTGCAGTTGTGATGTTAAACTGATCAACAAGCTACAAGCACTGTCAGCAATCAAAGAATATGCCATCCATTGTACCATGCACAGCAAAACAACTTTCTGAAGCGAAATGCATCATTATCATCATTGTTCCAAGTCAAATCACTTCATCGAGTCAAAAAGGTTGACCAATCCATGATTCGCCACCTTCCAGGCCTACCTTGACCACCCGTTTTGCAAAGTGGTGACTTAGTGCAGTCACTCCCACAGATGGCATCTCGTTCCATGAATGACCAGTTCCAACAGTGGATCAACAGGCCCTTTTCTCTACGGTTCAGCAGGTCCGATCCAAGATGGTGGCACCTAAGCGGACTCGGCGCGCAAAGGAGATGCTGTGTAGTTGGCCCAGTCTCCCCAGGCGCTTCCGGTCAGACCATCCTGGGACATGGAAGTTATGGCAGAGATCAAAAGCACAGGGTGGCAGCATCGAGATTGCTCATAATTCTAGAAAAAACGTGGTATGATTCTGATATGAAATGATATGACATGATATGGCATGATATAAAATGAAGTGATATGATATGTTATGGCGCGATATGATACGTAATTGCAAACAATGTGTATATACAATTTGCTTATATAATAAACAAAATGAAAAGTATCGAATCTGAAAATATCATGTCTTTGTGCATGATTCGAAGGCATTATATCAATTGTACAATCTGTGCATGTCACATCATGAACCTATTCATGCCCGGCACATTCTACAACCCCTTATTGGCAAGCATATGTGTAAGTTGTAACAGCAAGAACAATATCAAACAATCAAACATGCGTTGTGCTGAAAACGTGGATGGCAAGAAATAATCTTCATAAACTCAGAACACGCCATGCCAATTGACACAGAATTGTGTTTCTTTCTTCAATGATGTTGATTCTGTTGTGCTGATGCTCTACATTCTTGCACTCTTTCAGCCACACTCTTTGTGGTGCTTCTTTTCTTGCTGAGGTGTAAGAAACAATATGCGTGCGCACACAACCCCTATCCCCGCCTGGAAAAACATGCCGATGATGGCCATCATCGCAAGTCTTCCGTTAGCGATTTCGGCATTAAGCTTTTTGGTTTTCTCAGCCGGGTCAGAAGAGGTCAACACCTTGAATCCAAAGTCTCCAGCATACGCATCAGTTCCTGGGGTCTGTTCCTGGGAGACCTCGCAGAAAGCCATGTAGGCCAAGATCTGACCCCATCCTCCAGGGTTGGCATATTGGGCCTCTCAACCCACATAAATCAGCAATGCAACATGTTATACTGTCATAGTTTTAGTGTAGGTTTGGAGACAATAAATTGCATATCATCATATCATAAGTACATCTATCGTGTATCCACAAACATATCAACCAGGTTTAAAGGATGATATATGAAAATAAATGTGTATGTAATATGAATATGAAAATGAATATGAATATTATCATTATCATCATTATTATCACCATCATCGTCATCATCGTCACTATCATTATCATTACTATTATTCTTAGTATTACTATCATTACTATCATTATCATTATTATTGTGGTTATTGTTATTTTCAATATTTTTATTATTGTTATTACTGGTTTTGATTTTCAGATGGATCCAGTTGTTTCAACCCTGTCCTGCGGCTGGCACCTTTGAGATGGCAGCCAAACCATTAGGCACGTCGGCAAACTTCAAACCGGCGGATGGAGATAAGTAGCCAGGGAATTTGCCAGTGATCTCCTGGGGCTTGTTTCATCGGGATGCATTCAAGAAAAAAACGCATTGCCAGTAGGTTCACCCAACTACAGTGGAATTGCAGAAATGGCCATCAACAAAAAACATGCTTTATTGATCTTTACTGAAATGATCTTAAACGATTTTAAACACAGCTTCAGCAAATCCAAGTCGCTGGGGTGATGTATCCCATGGTGGCCAACATCGAAATGCGACCATGCTTGATCTCGGTGGCGCGACGTCGCTTGAAGTCCTCCACGCTTCCGTCGGCGGTAAATCCGGCGGGATCCCAGAAACCTACGGGCGCCTGCACGCCGAGTTCATTCTCGAATGCGCGCAAAGGAGATGCTGTGTAGTTGGCCCAGTCTCCCCAGGCGCTTCCGGTCAGACCATCCTGGGACATGGAAGTTATGGAAGAGATCAAAAACACATGGTGGCAGCATCGAGATTGTTGATGATTCTATGAAAATGATGGTATGGAATTACGTGATACAATATGATATGGTATGATATGATATTATATGTTTTGATATAATATGATATGATATAAAATGAAATTATGTTATATGCTATGGTGGGATATGATATGTAATCGCCAACCATGTGTATATACAATTTGTTTAATCAACAAAATGAATAGTATCAAATTTGCAAATGTCATGTCTTTGTGCATGATTCGAAGGCATTATATCAATGGTACAATCTGTGCACGTCACATCATGAAAAACTATTCATTCCCGGCACACTCTACAAGTCACCTTACTGGCAAGCATATTTGTAAATACAACAGAAAAAAACTATATCAAACAATCAAACATGCGCTGTGCTGAAAACGTGGCTGGCAAGAAATAAACTTCAGAAACTCAGAACACGCCATGCCAATTGACACAGAATTGTGTTTCTTTCTTCAACGATGTTGATTCTGTTGTGCTGATGCTCTACATTGTTGCACTCTTTCAGCCACCCTCTTTGTGGTGCTTCTTTTCTTGTTGAGGTGTAACAAACAATATGCGTGCGCACAGAACCCCTATCCCCGCCTGGAAAAACATGCCGATGATGGCCATCATCGCAAGTCTTCCGTTAGCGATTTCGGCATTAAGCTTTTTGGTTTTCTCAGCCGGGTCAGAAGAGGTCAACACCTTGAATCCAAAGTCTCCAGCATACGCATCAGTTCCTGGGGTCTGTTCCTGGGAGACCTCGCAGAAAGCCATGTAGGCCAAGATCTGACCCCATCCTCCAGGGTTGGCATATTGGGCCTCTCAATAACCCACATAAATCAGCAAAAAAACATGTTATACTGTCATAGTTGTAGTGTAGGTTTGGAGATAATAAATTGCATATCATCATATATCAACTACGTTGGAAGGATGATATATGAAAATAAATTGAATCTGTATACAATATGATTTTATGATATTTATTCATACTGTTATTACGATTATTATTACTATTGTTATTTGTTATATATATATATATATCATTATATATAAAATATAAAATATGGATCGTGTATATATATATATATGCGGTTCTGATTTTCAGATGGATCCAGTTGTTTCAACCCTGTCCTGCGGCTGGCACCTTTGAGATGGCAGCCAAACCATTAGGCACATCGGCGAACTTCAAACCGGCGGATGGAGATAAGTAGCCAGGGAATTTGCCAGTGATCTCCTGGGGATTGTTTCATGGGATGCATTCAAGAAAAAAACACATTGCCAGTAGGTTCACCCAACTATAGTGGAATTGCAGAAATGGCCATTAACAAAAAACATGTTTTAATGATCTTTACTGAAATGATCTTACACCCCCGAAATCCAACGTGGAACTGCATGCTATTCCTGAGGTCTCCTAACATGAACCTATGGTGCGGTCTCAAGTGGATTTGTTCCCCAGGAAATCATGCAACTAACTTTTTCAATAAAATCACTCAAAAACTGACATGGAACCCAATGAAGGCCCAAACTGAACCCAAACTGCACCCTGAAACAACCAACATGGAATTTGAACAAGTTATCACAAAGCGATCTGCAACCTTGAAGGGTGATTTGAAAGTTAACCTGGAACCCAAGTGGTTTTCAAGGCGTTTTCCTTGAAAAATCCATGTTAGTGACTTTCGGGCGACCCTACTTTTCACTTCGTATTGCGCTCACGTTTTAACAACTATTCAGGTTCCAGGTCTGTGGTGAGGAAAGAACTGAAACCAAAACATCTCCAAGAAAAGGTCGTGACTTATTTTTGGATATGTGTTGGGTTCCGTGTTCGTCGGACAACCTTCCAAAGTAAGCCGCAACAGGCAGAAAACCTGACAGCGAAGAGAGAAAAAGCAAGCGACATGAAAGGATAACAAATATCAGCAAACATCAGCAAACATCAGCAAACAAAGAAAGAGATGGAAAGAGCAACAAGGAGCAAAAGAAAGACAAAATGTGGAGGTCACCATGGGAAAGGTACCGTGGGGGTCCATGTTGGCTTCCATGTTGGCTTCCATGTTGGGTTCCAGCTGCCAGGGTATGGGGGAGGTCACCATGGGAAAGATACCGTGGGGGTCCATTTTGGGTTCCATGTTGGCTTCCATGTTGGTTTCCAGCTTTCAGGGTATGGGGGAGGTCACCATGGGAAAGGTACCGTGGGGGTCCATGTTGGTTACATGTTGGGTTCCAGCTGCCAGGGTATGGGGGAGGTCACCATGGGAAAGGTACCGTGGGGGTCGATGTTGGCTTCCATGTTGGCTTCCATGTTGGCTTCCATGTTGGCTTCCATGTTGGCTTCCATGTTGGTTTCCAGCTTTCAGGGTATGGGGGAGGTCACCATGGGAAAGGTACCATGGGGGTCCATGTTGGTTTCCATGGAAAGACCGTGTTATATAGTTGGCAGTTAGTCGTTTTTTGAAAAAAAAATCAGCTAAACGTGTAGTTTTGGACATTATATTTGTATATTTATAGCTCTTCTAGATATCATATGTCAGTTTACATTGAAGCACGTTTTCAAATGTAAAAATACACATATCAAAAAAAGTATCGTATCAGCTTTCAATATCTAAAATGTTACACAAATACCCTTTTTCCCATTCACTCCCCGTCAACGTGACATTTCTCATTGGCTCATTGTAGCTTTCCCGTTTGGCTGGACTGGAGGCCCTGCCCGGAGCTTCCCCTGTTGGGTCGAAGTCCTCGAGCAAGTGTCTCCCGCTGGGTCAACGTGGAAGCTAATATGGATCCCGGTAAGCGTCCCCGTGGCTGCGGCGCCCGGAAGTCCTCGAGCCGTTGCGTCTCCGGTTGGGTCAACGTGGAACTTAACTTGGAACCCGGTAAGTGTCCCTGTGGCTTTGGCGCCCGGAGGCCCCGCCCGGAGCTTCCCCTGTTGGGTCGAAGTCCTCGAGCAAGTGTCTCCCGCTGGGTCGTGGAACCGGGAAGTGTCCCCGTGGCTTTGGCGCCCGGAGGCCCCGCCCAGAGCTTCCCCTGTTGGATCGAAGTCTTCGAGCAAGTGTCAACGTGGAATCTAACTTGGAACCCGGTAAGTGCCCCCGTGGCTGCAGCGCCCGGAGGCCCCACCCGGAGCTTCCCCTGTTGGCTCGAAGAATGTAACTTGGAACCGGTAAGTGTCCCCGGCTGCGGCGCCCAGAGGCCCCGCCCGGACCCCGCCCGGAGCTTCCCCTGTTGGGTCGAAGTCCTCGAGCAAGTGTCTCCCGCTGGCTCAACATGGAACCTAACTTGGAGCCCATTAAGTGTCCCCGTGGCTTTGGGGCCCGGAGGCTCTAGCAAATCAAAGTTGACAATGAATTTATAGTTTGAATATATGTTAGTTGTTTATTCTTTATGCTTTGAATATGTTTTCGATGTGTTGTAAGATGTGTTGAGGATATGTTGTTGTTGTTTTTCGTGTGTGTGTGTGTGTTTTCATGACATGTACTGTATCGGTTTAAATTTGTCTTCAGAATTTGTACTTTGGAATTTATCTTGGACAAAATGACTCAACCACCACAAACAGCATAATGGTTCCGAATTCCCCGTGTCAGCCGCCATGGCTAACATGGAACTTTTGGATGAGCACTCTCTGGCAGCTTGTGGGGTTCTATGTTAGTATGCCATGCAGCCAGAACTTGTGCAAAAATGTCCAAATTCACTAGCACCAACATGGCACCTACCTGGCACTTATCCCGGTCATGAATTTTAACATGGGTGCGCTAACATGGAACCCTTTAATTTTTTTTGGCCCAACGTTAGTTTTCGGGAGAGTAAACGATTTTAAACGCAGCTTCAGAAGATCCAAGTCGCTGGGGTGATGTATCCCATGGTGGCCAACATGGAAATGCGACCATGTTTGATCTCGGTGGCGCGACGTCGCTTGAAGTCCTCCACGCTTCCGTCGGCGGTAAAGCCGGCGGGATCCCAGAAACCCACGGGCGCCTGCACGCCGAGTTCATTCTCGAATGCGCGCAAAGGAGATGCTGTGTAGTTGGCCCAGTCTCCCCAGGCGCTTCCGGTCAGACCATCCTGGGACATGGAAGTTATGGCAGAGATCAAAAGCGCAGGGGGGCAGTATGGAGATTGCTGTGATTAAAAAACAAGGTGTGACATTACGTGACACAATATGATACAATATGATATGATATGACCTGATATTAAATGAAATGATATGATAGCTATGGCACGATATGATATGTAATCGCAAAGAATGTGTATATACAATTTGGTTAATAAACAAAATGAATAGTATCAAATCTGCAACAAAAGGCACGTATTTGTGCATGTTTCGAAGGCATTATATCGATGGTACAATCTGTGCATGTCACATCATGGAACCATTCATTCCCGGCACACTCTACAACTCACCTTACTGGCAAACATATCTGTAAATATAGCAGTAAGAACAATATTACACAACCAAACATGCAGTGTGCTGAAAACGTGGCTGGCAAGAAATAAACTTCAGAAACTCAGAACACACCATGCGAATTGACACAGAACTGTGCTTCTTTCTTCAACGATGTTGATTCTGTTGTGCTGGTGCTTTACATTGTTGCACTCTTTCAGCCACACTCTTTGTGGTGTTTCTTTTCTTGTAGAGCTGTAACAAACAATATGCGCACAGAACCCCATCCCCGCCTGGAAAAACTTGCCGATGATGGCCATCATCGCAAGTCTTCCGTTAGCGATTTCGGCATTAAGCTTTTTGGTTTTCTCAGCCGGGTCAGAAGCAGTCAACACCTTGAATCCAAAGTCTCCAGCATACGCAGCACTTCCTGGGGTCTGTTCCTGGGAGACCTCGCAGAAAGCCATGTAGGCCAAGATCTGACCCCATCCTCCAGGGTTGGCATATTGGGCCTTTAACAACACACATAAAGCAACATGTTATAGTGTATATTTAACCACCAACTATATATCATATCATTATCATTCTATCATTGTGCGTGCAAAAACAAATCAACCGTGCTTAACGGATGTTATATGAATGAATATGTGTATATATATATACATTTATATATATATATACATTTATATATATACATATACATTTAAATATATATATATGTGTATTAATATATACTTATATACTAAATAAAGACAATATATATATATATGGCTTTGGTTTTCAGATGGATCCAGTTGTTTCAACCCTGTCCTGCGGCTGGGACCTTTGAGATGGCAGCCAAACCATTAGGCACATCGGCGAACTTCAAACCGGCGGATGGAGATAAGTAGCCAGGAAATTTGCCAGTGATCTCCTGGGGATTGTTTCATCGGGATGCATTCAAGAAAAAAACACATTGGCAGTAGGTTCACCCGACTATAGTGGAATTGCAGAACTGGCCATTAACAAAAAACATGTTTTAATGATCTTTACTGAAATGATCTTAAACGATTTTAAACCCAGCTTCAGCAAATCCAAGTCGCTGGGGTGATGTATCCCATGGTGGCCAACATCGAAATGCGACCATGTTTGATCTCGGTGGCGCGACGTCGCTTGAAGTCCTCCACGCTTCCGTCGGCGGTAAAGCCGGCAGGATCCCAGAAACCCACGGGCGCCTGCACGCCAAGTTCATTCTCGAATGCGCGCAAAGGAGATGCTGTGTAGTTGGCCCAGTCTCCCCAGGCGCTTCCGGTCAGACCATCCTGGGACATGGAAGTTATGGCAGAGATCAAAAGCGCAGGGTGGCAGCATCGAGATTGTTGATGTATTAAAAAACAAGGTGTGACATTACGTGACACAATATGATACAATATGATATGATATGACCTGATATTAAATGAAATGATATGATAGCTATGGCACGATATGATATGTAATCGCAAAGAATGTGTATATACAATTTGGTTAATAAACAAAATGAATAGTATCAAATCTGCAACAAAAGGCACGTATTTGTGCATGTTTCGAAGGCATTATATCGATGGTACAATCTGTGCATGTCACATCATGGAACTATTCATTCCCGGCACACTCTACAACTCACCTTACTGGCAAACATATCTGTAAATATAGCAGTAAGAACAATATTACACAACCAAACATGCAGTGTGCTGAAAACGTGGCTGGCGAGAAATAAACTTCAGAAACTCATAACACGCAATACGAATTGACACAGAATTGCGTTTCTTTCTTCAACGATGTTGATTCTGTTGTGCTGATGCTCTACATTGTTGCACTCTTTCAGCCACACTCTTTGTGGTGTTTCTTTTCTTGTAGAGCTGTAACAAACAATATGCGCACAGAACCCCATCCCCGCCTGGAAAAACATGCCGATGATGGCCATCATCGCAAGTCTTCCGTTAGCGATTTCGGCATTAAGCTTTTTGGTTTTCTCAGCCGGGTCAGAAGCAGTCAACACCTTGAATCCAAAGTCTCCAGCATACGCAGCACTTCCTGGGGTCTGTTCCTGGGAGACCTCGCAGAAAGCCATGTAGGCCAAGATCTGAGCCCATCCTCCAGGGTTGGCATATTGGGCCTTTAAACGACACACATAAATCAGCAAAGCAACATGTGATAGTGTATATTTAACCATCAACCAGATATCATATAATTATCATTTTATCCTAGTGTATGCACAAACTGAACGGTGTGTTAACGGATGTTATATGAATGAATATGCGTGTATATATATATCCGCAAAGAGGGTCCCCATTCCCAATCAAATGTTGTTGCAACTCTGCATTCCATTGGGAAGATCAACAAAGGCATTACAGTAGGGAATATTAAAATCCCACCCCGTTAAACTCTACATTCAATTGGGAAGACCAACAAAGGTATTAGGGAATAGGGACGATCAACAAAGGTATTTTGGAATATTAAAGTCCCACCCCCGTTAAACTTTACATTCATTGAAGATCTTCAATAAGGGTTTAATTCCCCCACCCCCGTTAAAACTCCTACAGTCATTGAAGATCTTCAATAAGGGTTTAATTCTCCCACCCCCGTTAAACTTCTACATTCGTTGAAGATCTTCAATCAGGCTTTAATTCCCCCACCCCCGTTAAACTTCTACATTCATTGAAGATCTTCAATGAGGGTTTAATTCTCCCACCCCCGTTAAACTTCTACATTCGTTGAAGATCTTCGATAAGGCTTTATAAACTATCCCACCCCCGTTAAACTTCTACATTCATTGAAGATGTTCAATAAGGGTTTGATGATGATGATGATGGTGATGATGATGATGATGATGATGATGATGCGTTGCCTGTCGTGGTTGCGTTTTCAGGTAATGCCCAGGGATTTGCCGTATATATGTATAT